>JADLZN010004291.1:0-460253 GCA_018155175.1 Sinocyclocheilus anophthalmus | reverse complement strand
AATATAAAAGCACAAAAACTGCCAATCTGGGAGATATATCTATAATGGAATACACTCTGCAGTGGTCGCACCACATGATATTTTCAAACTCAGTCAAAATGTACAAGCACAGAATTGGCCACCTAAACAAAAAAAGCTAGCTTCCCACTATAGGCCACTATTAAAATTATAATAAAAATAAATACTTGTAGAAATAACTTAATATTCATTCTTTTGTGAGGTCATACCCATGATACCAAATGTGGTAACGACATACCGCCTTAAAAGGTATTTTTTCCCAAAGAAGAGAACTTATAAACCCTGCTGATGCTTCCATGGTCCTAGCAAATTGGTATTGATGAAAGGCCTATGAATTGATTTAACTAAAAGTCGCCAAAATGGTATTTTCTTGATGGTCGCACCACATGGTCTTTCATAAAATGTAAATCACGACACGTTTTGTTGTATATTTATGAATGGAAATATTAATACAAATGCGTTGCCATTTTACACAGGAGTACAAAACACGTTATAAAATTAGGCCAAATGCACTACAATTAGCTTAATAAATTTAGGTATTTCAAAGATGTTTACAAAAAATTATGGCCGGACGGTGCCTGACCACATGATTTTGACACTTGAAATAACATAAACATTACCATAACTATGGTTTTTGAAAAAGTTAAAGTGGACATACCATTTATGATGACCTCTCCCATGTAGCTTTTTTATGGCATTTAAACCAATTTTTTAACTGAAAAAATGGCAGCGACAAATAAGTTAGGCCATCAACGTCTGAACCAAGACCCTGAACAAAAGTATCAACCCACACTTTTGTTTATGACCCCATTTTTCTTGAGCTTAACTCAAAGATCTAAGACTTTTCTATGTACACGAAAGGCCTATTTCTCTCAAATATTGTTTCACAAATATGTCTAAATCTGTGTTAGTGAGCATTTTTCCTTTGCCGAGATAATCCATCCACCAGGTGTGGCATATCAAGATGCTGATTAGACAGCATGATATTTGCACAGGTGTGCCTTAGGCTGGCCACGATAAAAGGCCACTTTAAAATGTGCAGTTTTACTGTATTGGTGGGTCCGGGGGGGTCTGAAAACCAGTTAGTATCTGGTGGGACCACCATTTGCCTCACACAGTGCAACACATCTCCTTCGCATAGAGTTGATCAGGTTTTTGATTGTGGCCTGTGGAATGTTGGTCTACTCCTCTTTAATGGCTGTGCGAAGTTGCTGGATATTGGCAGGAACTGGAACACGCTGTCGTATACGCCGATCCAGAGCATCCCAAACATGCTCAATGGGTGACATGTCCGGTGAGTATGCTGGCCATGCAAGAACTGGGATGTTTTCAGCTTCCAGAATTGTGTACATATCCTTGCAACATGGGGGCTGTGCAGTATCATGCTGCAACTCGTTGATGTCGTTGGATGAATTGCAACAACAATGGGCCTCAGTATCTCGCACATTATCTCTGTGCATTCAAATCCATCATAAATGCACCTCCTTCGGTTGTCCATACCTACGCCTGCCCATACCAGAACCCCCCATCCCCCCCCCCCCGCCCCCATGGGTCACTCGGATCCACAACGTTGACATCAGCAAACCGCTCACCCACACACGCTGTCTGCCATCTGCCCTGTACAGTGAAAACCGGGATTCATCCGTGAAGAGAACACCTCTCCAAAGTGCCAGACGCCATCGAATGTGATCATTTGCCCACTCAAGTCGGTTACGACGTCGAACTGCAGTCATGTCGAGACCCCGATGAGGATGACGAGTATGCAGATGAGCTTCCCTGTGATGGTTTCTGACTGTTTGTGCAGAAATTCTTTGGTTTTGCAGACCGATTGTTGCAGCAGCTGTCCGGGTGGCTGGTCTCAGACGATCCTGGAGGTGAAGATGCTGGATGTGGAGATCCTGGGCTCGTGTGGTTACACGTGGTCTGCGGTTGAGAGGCCGGTTGGATGTACTGCCAAATTCTCTGAAACGCCTTTGGAGACGGCTTATGGTAGAGAAATGAACATTCAATTCACGGGCAACAGCTCTGGTGGACATTCCTGCAGTCAGCATACCAAGTGCACGCTCCCTCAAAACTTGCGACTTCTGTGGCATTGTGCTGTGTGATAAAAATGCACATTTTAGAGTGGCCTTTATTGTGGCCAGCCTAATGCACACCTGTGCAATAATCATGCTGTCTAATCAGCATCTTGGTATGCTACACCTGTGAGGTGGATGGATTATTTTGGCAAAGGAGAAGTGCTCACTAACATGTATTTAGACAGATTTGTGAACAATATTGAGAGAAATAGGCCTTTTGTGTACATAGAAAAGGTCTTAGATTTTTGAGTTCAGCTCATGAAAATGGGGCAAAAACAAAAGTGTTGCGTTTATAATTTTTTCATCTATATATATATATAGATATATATATCTATATATATATATAGATATATATTACGATACAGCTGTTTTTACTGAACTCTGACAATTATTTATATATAGTGTTTCTGTGATTTGGGTCAATCCGGCCACCCCACACTCGCAGCTCTCCATTCACTCTCTGTTTTGATTTCCACAACTCTGTGCCTCTGCCAGGCATCTCTCATGCAAGTCATTATACCGCAATGGATTGCAGTCTTTCCCCTCCATCTCTCTGCTGTTGTAGTAACGACTCATTCATCAAGGCCGTTTAAAGAGAGTTGCCTGTGCATAAATAAGGGGTGAGGTCTGGCAGCAGAAACCTGCTGATGTTATCAGGCAGATGGGTGGCTTCCTCATCATGTGGCTGCTGGCCGTAGGAAGGCTGAACTTTCTGCCTGCTGTCACAGCCACTGGAAGGCAAGCCTGCAACCTTTAGCCCAAAATGCAAATTTCTATGTTGACTGCTTTTCTGCTTTGCAATAATGGAGAGGATACCAGAGGCTGTTTTTTTTTTTTTGTAATGTATGTCAATGGAGGAGTGGCTTTACTAAGCTGAATAAACAGCATTTTAGAGGAAACGGCTTATCAATTAAATAATCGACAGCCTATCGGCTAATCTTCAAAATGTTTTACACTAAACAATACTTTTGAACTATTTTTAGAGTTTACACCGAAAAAATGCAGTTTTATAAGACAATCACTAGGTGCGTTTCCATTACCCTTCAAATTGCGAAAATTGAAATTGTGAATTGAAAATATGCTTAATGGAAACGTGTCAATTTCGGAAAAACGCCCATATAATCGCAAAAAAGTTTTTACGCTCGCATGAGGTGGTATTACAGGCAATGTGAAAAAGGAATAATTTGCAAAACTACAATGGAAACGGCTTTTTCGCATTTACAGGTCACATGGTGTATGTAAAAATTCATATGATCATTCTTCAATGTACTATACCCTCCAAGAAACACTTCATAAGTGGCAGCGCTCCAGTATAAGGGGCTTTCCCTAACATATCATGAACGGTGGTGTACTTAATCCGCCGGTGTGCGTACACTCATGAAAACAATGTGGTTTGAAATTAAATACGTGGTGTTATGCTTGTGAACTCGGTGCACTTCCTCATCCGTGTCGAGCCGCGCCTGTAGTGTGATTGGTTATTAAGGCACATGTGATCCAAGTTAGCCATTACGCTTTCTCAAATAGTAAGTAATATAGACCCTCTCATCTCCCAGTAGTAAGACAATCTCTGCTGCTGTTCTCCTGCTGAAAAAAAAAGAAAGAAAAAAAAGCTGTTTGCCAGAATTTATACAACAGTTCTTTTTGGTCCTCGAACAGTTTCTTTTTTGTGTCCGGAATGATTTTTAAGAGTTTTTTATGCGATAATGTACTTGTTTCGACTTAAAATATGCGGTTTGTTTATAAAGATAACATCTGTTCGAAAATTTGCTTCAACGTTTTCGGAGATGTGAGTTCCAGGGCGTCAGCGGCCGTTCAGCGCTCATGATCGCGCTGAGAGCAGCCTCACCTCGGCCAAATCTTCTGGAATTTGCCGCTGGGTCTGATGTCTCTATGGTGGTTAAACGTGAGATATCATTTGTTTGGGGTAAATCTAACAGGCAGTCTTTGGTCTCATTAATCTATTATTTGTTTCAGAGCAAATGTTATCACGTTATATTTTATGTAAATTCAATGCTGTATATCAGAGCTCTGTCTTTGTACTTTTGACTGAATTGTCTAGCAACTTGTATGATGGCTGCTGTTGTTGATGTTTAGTAACTATATTATTCCGTACCTAATTTATATAAACCTAGTTATGCAGACAACTCTCGGAGGCTTGGCCTGGTAAATGTACATTACAAGGTTAATGTATTTGGTCTTGGCGGAATAGATCTGCTATGCTACTACTGCTGCTGCGGCAGAGCAAGTACGATACTTGCTACTGCCAATACATCCACAATGCTGCTGTGAGCATGTAAGATATATTGCTGCTGCAAATATAACACATGAATAACCCCCATATAGCATACAAGAATCACCTCGTAGCAGATCTATACAAGTGGAACTGGGGAAGGTGGAGGGTTTATGAAGCAAGCTGCAACTGCGACGGCACGCACTGTGATATATTGAATGTTGAGATCAGCTGACCTTCTCTTGGCTACCTATGTACAGGAGAGGACCTCACTCCAGCGTGCAGGTGATCATGATGTCATTATTCAGACTGATTAGACCTATTGGACGACCCCTAGAGTTTCATGCCATACTCTGTAATCTGGTATTTAGTATTGGGACCAGTGTGTGTTCATGATGGTGTTTTATTACTTGTTCCGCTATTAGATACGAGAAGAGACAGTTTATATATGAGTCACAGTAAGACCTTTTATATTGGAAGAGACAGAAGTTATTTTTAATTTCAATAAGATCTTGTAAGACGCAGTTAACAAATGCACTGAGCAGCGCTGTCATCGGAAATTACCCTTAACAGATGAAAGGGCAGTACGACAAAGATATTGCTTTCCTCAGCGGACATTCAAACTTACTGTTTTATTGTGAATATGAGATTGAGCTGAAGAATGAATGCTGTATCAGATGTAGGTAATCACACTCACTCAGTCCATCTCTCTCATAATACTCTACTCCACATAATACACTGCTTTTAAAACAGTAATACAATAACCTTTTAATGAAGCAACTCAGCGTTCCTTCGTTACTAGTTCTAAAGTGATGTTTTCAAATTAGTAATGGATCTTGAGTTCAGCTGTTAAACTGTCAAACTGAGATTTTAATCTGTGGCAGAAGGAAGTAGTTCCACACAAAAGACGTTTTTTAAAGACACTCCATTGTTGTTTCATATTAATTTATATACTCGTGCCATCGAACTGTTGTATAAACGCAATATCACACCTGTAACCGTGCGATATTGCTGATATCTGGGCCCACACTGTATTACCTACGGTGATTAACTTCTACTGCTGAATCACAGCATGCCGATATACAGCCATATCTCACGTCTACTTCTAGTTTCATGCATTCTTTTTTTATATATCAACATTTGAATGTGTGTAGGTTTCATTTAAAAAGCAAAAAGCTGAGAAAATGTTTTTGTCAAAGACTGCGTCTGGATATGTGATGAAAACAAAGATGAAACACAGATCCAAAGCACTTCCTGAGTCGGCATTTAATTTGGTAATGTTAGGCAGCTTTGATTTATGTGCTGTTTAATGTTTGATAATGGCGTTATTTTACATAGGCCTATGCATCTGCTTACATAGTCGCTTGTTTCTGCTGCTTCTTCACTTGTTTTAATCCAGAGATTTCAGTACTCTTTCCGAAGATCTGCGTCGCGGCTTGGGCAACTGACAGATCACACACCGGATACATTGCATTCATTTGAAGCAGAATCATCCAAAGCATTTAATCTAATCACCAAACATGCAGAGTTCACGTCAGCCGGTCGACAGCTAGTCAGTACTCAACGTAGCACCCTACCCTACTCAACGTAGCTCCCGGACTACTCTGCACTGGAAGATAATTACTTCCTGTCTATCGGTAATAGTGGAAAGGCGGCTTTAGAAGGAGTCACAACCTCTCACTCTCGGCTGTGTCTCAGTTGCCCCCTCCTTCTCTGCCCCGCACTTGTCTTATTATTGCCCCAGAGAAAGAGTCTCTTGACATTCACACGTGGCCTGACCTTTTTTGGGACAGTTTCCAATTAAATCTTGTCAGGTTCTTGTCTGTGCAAAGTGGCCTGAGATGGCCTTAGCCTGCCTAACTTCACAGAGATACACTACTTTTCGAGTGGAGGTGGCAGAGCGTGTTGTTGGCGACTCGTGGTGACTCATCGAGTACGGCAGAAGGACGTTTTCTCGTGGAGATAATTGCGTTTTTCTCACCTGTGCCGTTTATTTTGCAGGCCTTCAAAAGTGCCATGATGAGCTCATACTGGTGTGCGGGGAAGGGTGATGTCATCGAGAACTGGTGCCGCTGTGACCTGACGGCGCTTGGCAAAGACGGGCTTCCCAACTGTAGCCCCCTGCGGCGGCCTGTGTAAGTTACCCCCACCTGCAAGCATCTTTATGCAATACTTGATTCCTGGCACCTCTTTTTTGGCAGAATATTAAGGCATCCTAGCCTTAGGCAAGACATATGATGCTGCCAAATATGCCTCATGTTCACTGCCAAATTGTGAGGCAGCGTCTCATCAAGGCAGTCGTTTGCTGACTCAGTCAGTATGTCCATTACATTAAATGCTGAGTCACATAATGAAATATACAAAATATTTTCAAAATATTATACAAGTCACTTCTGCCTCCCAAAAAAAAAAGGAAAAAAAAGAAAAAAAACAAAACTCCCCAAGGCTGCATTTATTTGATTGAAACTACCGCAAAGTAATAGTGTAGATATGTTTTGTCTATGCAAATATATTGGGAAATGTAATTTGATCCTTCAGAAATCATTCTAATATAGTATATTTGGTGTTCAAGACACATTTCTGATTATTATCAATGTTTTAGACAGTTGTGCTGCTTATGTTTTTGTGCAATCTGATACTTGTTTTTTCTTCGGGTTATTTGATAATTTTGTTTTGAAAAATATAAAAAAAAAAAAATGCATCAATGCATCCTTGATGAATAAATTAATTATTAGTTTATATTAATTAAAAAACAAACAAAAAATCTGCACATTTTTAAAAAGGTAGTGGGAAAAATAAAATGGACAATTTTGTGATTCAGACTATTTTCAGACTCTTTTGTGAAAGGAATAAACAAAAAATTTCCGGCCAACAAGATCCAAACTGCCCCATGCAAATTATGTTCAGCACAGATTGTACTGCCTTATTCGTGTCGTTGTCTGAAATCAGGGCAGAGAGCTTGTGTCGCTCTTGTGTCTAATTCATTCTTAGTGAATTCCTCAAGGTGTCTTAAGTATTCTGCCTACTGTTTATAATAGCCTTTGCTTCAGAGTCACATCTATGGTGCCTTAAAATGCCTCCTGCTTAAGCAGCTTGGTGGGTTTTGGAACAGAGCCATTCTGTCAAATCCTACTAACACATACATACGATGCTGGCTTGTCTTTATTTTCGCAGATTGAGACTGGCTTCACACCTGGAACCCTCCAGTACGATGGTGGCGCTGGAATGGATTGATGTTGAACCTCTGATTGGCTACAAGGTTTCAGAATACTAATACATTTAACACCACGAGTAGAGGACCTGTCAGAGCCATAAATCTACCCAGTACGCACCACTCGCAGGCTTTATGAACACTTTTACAGAGAGAACGCCCGTTCAACACTGATTGTAATAAAGTCTGTGCAAACAACTTCTTAAAATATAAGGGGTAACTGCTTGCTGTCAAGTAAGTTTGAATAATTAAGATTGTTTATAAGAAATTTTTTTGATTCTCTTCTGCGTCAAAGGCTTCATTTATTTGATTAAACAGAAAAACAAAACTATATTGTGAAATTCACTATTTAAATAGCTTTTTATATTTGAAATATATTGTAAATTTGTAATTTAGATGCTGTGATGCATTACTCAAATGTCTACCCATCTATGCAATACAGTGGAATACCGCGATAAGTTTAATAGGCTATACCACCCTACCCTATTAGTCAAACATAAAAAAGCAATAAATAAATACATACATACATAAAATAATTATATGTTGATTATTTTTTTATGTATGTTTATTTATTTATGAAGAGATTAGCCAGCAATATAAAATAATAAAACCATCTCGAGATTAAAGTCATTAAATTTCGAGAAAAAAATTGTTAAATTTCAAGAAAAAGTCGAGATTAAATGTTGAGATTAAACTCGTTAAATTGCGAGAAAAAAAGTCGAGATAAAATGTTGAGAATAAACATTAAATTACGTGACAAAAAAAGTTGTTAAATTTCGAGAAAAAAACACGTTAAGTTTCGAGAAAAAAGGTCAAAATAAAATTTTGAGAATAAACTCATTAAATTACAAGAAAAAAGTTGTTAAATTTCGAGAAAAAATCTCGTTAAAATTGAGAAAAAAGTCTAAATAAAATGTTGAGAATAAGCTCATTAAATTACGAGAAAAAAGTCATTAAATTGCGTGAAAGAACTCGTTAAATACTCGTTAAGCAATTGATTTCCACTTTTCCGATGTGATATGTGATGAGAAAAGGAAGAAAAGTGAGTTTGGCAAAAAACAGACTTGAACCCAGTCGATCGTATCAGCGCTACTCTCCAGTGCATTACTCTCTAATCCACCCCACTGCAGACACTAAACAATGCTGTCCAATGAGATGAAATGAACATGACACGAGTGTGTTTATTCTCGACTTTTTTCTTGATATTTTACAAGTTTTTTTCTCGTAATTTAATGATATTATTCACAACATTTTATTTCGACTTTTTTCTCGAAATTGAACGAGTTTTTTTTCTTGAAATTTAACGACTTTTTTCTCGAAATTTAACAACTTTTTTAATGAGTTTATTCTCAACATTTTATCTCAACTTTTTTCTCGCAATTTGATGACTTTTTTCTCGTAATTTAATGAGTTTATTCTCACCATATTATTTCGACTTTTTTAGCGAAATTTAACGAGTTTTTTCTTGAAACATAATGACTTTATTCTCAAGATGGTTTTATTTTTTATTATTGCTTGGCCCTAATCCTCTTTCTTTCTTGCTTTTGTTTCTTTCTTTATTTCTATCTATCTATCTATCTATCTGTCTATCTATCTATCTATCTATCTATCTATCTATCTATCTATCTATCTATCTATCATCTATTTATAATTTTATTCTATCCTCATTGCGGGCTGAGCCCCCCTAAAATGAAAATCCTAGAATTGCCCCTGATTTGAATAGATTGTAAATTGTAATTTATTTCTGTGATCAAAACTGAATTTTCAGCTTCATTACTCCAGTCTTCAGTTTCACATGATCCTTCAGAAATCATCCTAATATGCTGATTTGCTGCTCGAGAAACACTTCTGGTTATTTTCAATGTTAAAAAGTTTTTGCTGCTTAATATTTGTTTCAAAACTGATACATGTCCATTCAAAAATGTTGGTAAAAATGTAACATAGATGTGACAGTAAAGACATTTTAATGTAACAAGAAAATTCGATTTCAAATAAATGCTGTTCTTCTGAACTTTCTACTTCACAAAGGCTCCCTGAAAAAAAACAAAAAAGGCATCAAATAAAAACTCATAAAATTAAAATAAATCATAATAACCATTATAAATGATATATTAACTTAAATAATAAAAAAAAAATTCTCTACACCTTTGCCATTTTAAAATATATTTAAATAGAAAATAATTATTTCAGTTTAGTTTACAATATTACTTTTTATTACTTTTATTACTTTTTTTTTACTACTTTTCCCTTGTATTTTAACCAAATAAATACAGCCTGGTGAGCAGAAGCGACTTCTTTCAAAAGCATTAAAAAAAAAATCTAAATTATTCTGAACTTTTGACCAGTAGGGTACATGAGTTTATTGATGTGAACAATACAGTTAATTTCTTGCCATTATGTGTTTTTCTACTCAACCTGACAGTGTGTTGTGCATAGAAGGATTCCCCCCCTCCCCTTAATTTTCACTATTTCTTTTGGCCTAATGGACCTTGTTCAATCTTACGAGATGCTTCCAATCATTTAGATGTGAATGTTCCATTCTTATGCCAGTGATCAATTTAGAAATCTAATTTCCCAGTGCTGGGAAATTGCAGTTCAGTCTGGGCTCTACAGTGATGTTGTCCTCGCAGCCTGTGGTCAGAGTCTGAATACATAACTGATTGGCTTGTTGATCTGGTCAAATCTAGTTAAGCTTCCATGGCACTACGATTTCAGGGTTACAGGAGCAGAGGGAGATGAAGACGAGATACTAACAGTCTGTGTGACTGGCAGTGACCTGTAGCCGTCGGTCCGAGTCATGGCTTGTGAGTCAGAGTTTAGGTGACAGGAATCTAATAAAAGAGGAGAGATGAAATGTTAAGGTTGAACAGGCCGGGTTTAGTCATCGCAAGCAATCCATCCAGCAGAAGGAGGAGTGCTGATGAGTGAAAGCAGATGATGGTGTGACGTCTTTGATTCTGATCAGTTAGAGAGACTGACTGCAGGATTACACCCTCCAGCGGCCCTAAACGCTGACCTGAGATCAGCTGGTGGTCTCGTGTTGTGTTGGTCATGTGAGGCTGTTTTTGCATGTAGTTCAACTGCTTGGTCCGAAACAGAGTTTGATTGTCCCATTGTTCAATTTGGGTCTGAACCGTGCGTTCAAACGTTCAAACAATACAATAAAATAAATGTAAGTGTATTTATAACGCACTTTTAAAAACAACAGATGTTGTTTCCAAAGTGCTGTGCAATTAATAAGAATGTTATATAAATGAAACATTATAAATTAAGAATAGCAGACTGTTAACAGATCTGTGCATATTAAGTGCAACAAGACTTTGAAATATAAAGTATGCATGTTCTGTGTGTCTCTGCGTGAACTAGCGCTGCAAGTTTTTCAAAGGTCTTCATGACAACATGTCAAAATAGAAGTTTAACTTGAAGAAATTGTGACAGAAATAAATTACTATTGTACGGTAAATGCACTCTCATTAGTAGTAGTAGTAGTAATAATAATAGTGATAATATATATATTTTTTTCATTTGATTGTCAGCATTTTTGATATTATATTTGTATAAAATCATAATCAGACAAATTAACGCAAACAATATAAAAAAATTAAAAAATAAAATATAAGTAAATAATAAATGAAAAAAGCAATCACTCATAGGCCATATAATAACAACAATACTAATAATAATAATAATATAATAATATAATAATATAATTTTTTTTCATTTGATTACAGCGTTTTGATAATACATTTGTATAACATCATAAATCCAGAAACCTTAAAGCAAACACATAAAACAGTAAATAATATGAATAAATGTAAAAAAAAAAAAACAAAAAAAATCCTCATTCATTAGGGCACTAAAATACTAATAAAAATAATAATAATATATAATGATAATAAACTTATAAAATACATAAAATTAAATTTAATTGTAATGTTTTTATGAATCAATTGTTTGACTGCTTTAATAAAACAATTAAAACGAATAATTAAAATGGAAACATGGAGATTTAGGAAAAAGTACAAAACAATAAAATAAAACTGAGTTAATAGGACCCTGAAATGTCATGTTTATCTTTTATGTAAGTTTTCATGATTTCCAATTAGGTAGCCACGTTTTATTTACTAAAATGTAATTGAACCATTGAAACAGAACTATCAAAACAGAAGAAAAAAAACAATGCAGAAGAAAAACTGCATGCAAAAAGGTAAAACTAACACAAAATGTTGGGGAAAATAAAACAAATTTAATAGGGCCCTAAAACATACACATAAAACTTCTTTATATATCAAAAAAATGCACAAGGAATGCCACTTGGGTTTGTCTGCAGCAGATGCTAGAGGTGCAAAGAATGCAAGCTGTTCTCTAAAGATATAATTAAGACAGAGGACAGCACTGCATGAGAGATATAAACCATAAGCAAACAATTCTGCAAATTATATGCAATCAAGATCATTTCACTTCCACACACCCCAGACCACAGGCCACGAGTGGACTTAGTAAACCACTTTCCTATCAAATTAACCAAACTTTGAAAGCACTGCTCCGTGTGAAAGCCCCTAAGAAAACCTGCCAATGACAACATGCTCATTTTTCTATCCTGTGTTTATCAGACGGTGATCATAATCAAAGGTGAAAGACACACTGACAGGGGGGCTCTTTTTTGTCTTCGATTCAAACATCTTTTGGATCATGCATCACATTCTGTAAAATCTGAGGCTAAAATAGACTCTTTGTTTTACAACAAAGGGATCAGCTGTTTCAATATGAAATATGCGGATTTGTGGAATAATGGAAGACATTTGGAAATTGGAATTCTTCAAGGAGGAAATTTGGCAGTTTAAGACAGGATGCCTGGGAAAAGAAATGCTATCACCGTCAACGAGGACACAATATTTACTAGCTAAACAAATATTTAAGTTAAGTTTCTTCATGCAAATTTCTGGTATTGTTGTGCTGTTTTTTCAATGAAACAATTCAGTAAATTGCTGCTCCTGATTTCTCTTTGCATGATGTCTTAAATATATTGGTGGTGTCAAAATTAGCGCATTAACACAGGCAATCTTTTTTTTTTCAGTTTAACTCGTTAAAAATATTTCATGCAATTAACATGTGGCAGAGCTATGGCTGGCCACCCCACTCACAACTGCTGCTTCTGTCTTTTTTTTCTTGACAAGAATTGCATTTATTTAGACGCAGAACATCTTTACAACCACATCAAATGGACTATCTTTAAAGACCCCCCGTCACACTCCTTCACTTCAGTGCCAGGCACTAGACGAACGAGTGCGGAAAAGATACAGGTGACGAGGAGCTGCAGTATAACAACAGTGAACTGCGATCAGATGAGATGTTGTCAGGCCATAATTCATAAAAAAAAAAAAAAAAAAAAAACCAGTCCTGTCAGCCAATATACACGCGCTCATAGCTTGTGCTCTTCAATGAATGCACAAATGCGCCGGCGCTTGCTGTAGCCTGTATTATTAAAGCACAAAAGAAACTACAAGTACGCAATGTCATAGTTAGGTCGTCAGTTAACTCATGAAGTTACCAAAAAGGCGATTAAAGCTGCCTTAAACCTATGCATGTATGTAAGTATTTGTTAAATATGAGTCAGATTGAAGAGCCTGTCTCTTATCACAACTGTCCGGAACCAGCCCAGCTGGTCTCCCTCACACACCCCCGAATGTAAAGAGATGCTTTTAAGATCTGCGTCATGTTCAGCAGCAGCAGCTCTTAAAGCAGCCAACATAACCTAATAACCAGCTGCTGTGATGTCTGTTCATCAAAGAACAAAATAATCAAAAAAGAGCAAATCAATAATTTTTGTAGCTTTAATAATTCATCTTAATTTATAATTTAGTGTTTGATTACTTTATTCAATTTCTGTAATATTTCACGCTCTACTTGCTGAAGGGCGCAGGGTTCGCTAAATATAATTATAGTTATAATTGAGTTAGGTGAAGTTCATGTAAATAGAAGCTATTTTTAAAGTCTTATAAGGTTTATAATTGAATAATCCTCAATTATACTGTAATGCTGAAGGCTTGTCAATGTTTAAATACTAGGGGGAAAAAAACAAACAATTTCAGTAGTATTAGTATCAGTGATGCCATTAAACAAATATTAAAAAAATATACTGTCTTTATGTTGTTTCTACATTAATTTTAAGATTGAATGTGAAATCATTGCAATATAAAAGTATATATTAAAACTTTAATGTTTAGTTGGATTAACCGTGGAATTATTTCATGAAAAAAAAGTGATTAATTTCGATTTTTTTTTTTTGTTTTTTTTTTATTGATGGACAGCACTAAAATGAATGAATGAATGCATACCCTCCTATTTTTCAGCCTCTCACATCTAACCATCTGATTTCATTCTAATGTTACTGATAAATATGTATTTATTGACTTAAGTTTAATCATTTGCATGCACCTTTGTCGCCCCCATTTATTTATACCATGTCTTTTCATCTCAAAAAATGTGTTACTTACCAGACATGTTAGAGTTACTAAAATCCTGTAAAGATTATTAACGAGTGCAAAACTTTAAATCTGAAAAGAAGCTCAAAAGTAAAACGTCTATATTACAGTAATGTGAATTTGCAGAGAAAATTAATTACTTAATTGTCATGAATCATGACATAACGCAAATAATGAATGGTCCTAAAAAGGCAGCATATAATTATTTATTTGTTTTGATTGTTGAATACATTTGGAAGTAAACATGCTTGAAACTGCTTACTCCGCTACATGGAAACAAGTTATGTCACCTTCATTCCTGGTATTCCTGCACAGACATCAGAAAGTTTCCAGCTTTGCAGGCTTCATGTCAACAAGTTAGTAACACGATAGTATGTTTTAATACATAAAAGCCAAGTTAATTTGCCCTTTGTGTGTTGAATGTTGAACGAATGTTTTTTAACTGGCCTGTTTACTTCCAATTTAAGCCCCTTTAATGTTTATGTACATTTTTAAAGGTGTCATATGATGCTGCTAAAAAATAACATTATTTGGTGTAATTAAATGTTTTTATGCGGTTTAAGGTTCGAAAAACACATTATTTTCCACATACTGTACATATTGTTTCTCCTCTATGCCCCCGCCTTTCTGAAAGGCGTCGATTTTTACAAAGCTCATCGTTCTGAAAAGTGAGGTGTGCTCTGATTGGCCAGCTATCAAGTGCGTTGTGATTGGCCGAATACCACAAGCGTGTGACGGAAATGTTACACCCCTTACCATACTGTGATGCTGTGTCCGGCCGGAGCGATGAGACAAAAACATTAAAACCCATTATAAACGAGGCATTTGTTGCATCCAGTGGGGACATAATTACGGATTATAATGACTTTTACTGTCTTTTTACTCGTTGCATTGCATCGCATCGCGCTACTTAAACATAAAACCATGTCTGCATTTTGTGATCGGAGAAATGACAAACAACAAGTTCTACTCTACACTGCTTAAAACTCACGTTTGAATCATCAGTGGCTAATTCTTTAAATATAAAAAACATACTTACAGGCTGTGAGTCAGAACAGCCAGCATTGTAGTCTACTCTACCAGGATCAGGAAACAGTCCTTCATAAAATGTGCTGCACACATCTGAATATTTGGGTTGAAGTGTTCTGGAACAGTGTTGTAAATACAACTTAACCACTGATTTCTAGTCGTGTCCTCTTTTGGAAGACCAAACAAAGTAGTTTCACTTTCACAACGAAACACAGCGTCACACACGGCGGACTAGAGTGAAGAATGGCCAAGCCTAGAGTGAGCGGAGGCCGGCTTGAGTGAGCAGTGGCGGTCGGAATTGAGAATGGCAGTGTTGGGCAAGTTACTTCCAATATGTAATACATTAAATATTACTAGTTACTGTATTTTGAAAGTAATTAGTTACATTACAATATTACTGTCTCTGAATTGTAATGTGTTACACTACTTTTGAGTTACTTTCACCAAAATATCCTTTTTATAATATTATAAAATGCCAAAATGTTGTTTATTGCTGCTCATTCTACAGCCAGTGGAGGGTAATGTAGTAGGTCTATAAAGCATACAATTATAAAATCATATTTAGATACCGGTATGTAGGTCTACATTAATGTTACGTTGTAGTTTAGGTTAAACACAGATACGCACAAACTGTATTATTACATAGGATAATAACCGGTAAATAAAGCGAAATGTTATAATGTACAAACAATAAACACATTACCTAGCCTATAGGCTATTTTGAACAGTTTCAGAAGAAAACAAGCATGAAAATGTATAAGTTGCTAAACAGGCCAAAACCAATTAGGCTAATTCAATGCGAAACTGAACGCAAACGGCGTTCTCGCGCAGCCCACCTCTCTCATTCGGCATTAATCCAATTAATGTTAATTAGTGTCCATATTTGCGATGTATTTGAATGCTAAACTATTATTTCTATGTAAACCAGTCTTACTTAACCGCTTATAAAAAAAAAAACATCCTCACTCACATGATGCAATGGTGTTTGGCCCGAGCTCAGCATGGATTGTACTACGTACACACTATTAACCAGTGTATCTATATGTTTGGTTGACTGTATTTTATTCTGAAATTGAACAGGCTGCATCATTTGCAATGCTGTAGATGTGTATGCGTGAGGCGCCGGCGCGATCGAACAGCGGAAACAAACAACAAAAACAGTCATTTTTGGTCATACAGATCATTCGAAACTGCAATGTGTTTACTTTTATTTCTGTCGTCTCTTTTTCCTTTCCGTGGACTTTCGTAGAGCGCCACCACAAAAATAGCCTACCAAACTCACCATATCCTATCCTTTCCTTTCGTTTTGTTAATCTGTTAATTAGGCTATTTAAGTCAAATATTTAGCATAATCATTATAATACTACGATTTAATAAAAACTAATTGTTTTAGTTATTTTGCTTATCTCCGCTGCGCTTGTCCGCCGTATTTTTTCACTTCTCAGACCCCGCAGCTCTCTCCGATAACTTAGTGTTAGTGGCACCAGTCCAGGTGTTTCCAGGTTTTACTCGTGCTATTTCTCCATGTTGAGAGTTTGGTGTCGCATATATTGCTAAGCATTCTTATCCTTTTCTCCGATGAACTGAAAATAACAGGAGTGTGTCCATCTCACAAATGTAGAATCCGTCTCTGCAGTCATCTCAACCATCTAATTCCAGCAAAAGAAGATAGACAAACTATTTTACCCACGGAATTTTTTCTCCTATGCTGTTTTGCAGTGGTGGTAAATTCACCAATTAATTTTGATTTAAAATATGTTGTTTTAACTTGTGTTACTGAGAGTAATAATATTACCCAATTGTATTAGTAATGCGTTATATTACTGTGTTACAGCAAAAAGTAATATACTACTGTAATATTATATTACTTTTGTAATGCGTTACTCCCACCACGGCCGGCGGGTCTCGACGACCCGGCTGGACTCCGCTTCGTCCACGGTGAAAGCCGATCCGGCGATCCCCAGAGCGAAGTTGTAGTATTTCCTCAGCAACCAGCACAGCTCAGTCATGACGAAGCGGATATCGTCCTCTTTTTTGAAGGCCAAACAAAGTAGTTTCGCTTCACAACAAAGCACACAGCGTCTTCACGACATGACGCAACAGCAATACTACAGCGAGAATAAAAGTTACGCCTTCTTTCTTTGCATGAACATTTGGGCAGCGTTATGCAAATCTTCCCACATCGTGACGTAGATATGTGGGGGCGTGTTAGAACGAGCCATTTTCGGTAGGCGTGGTTGACTCTTAACTTTATAAAGAATATCTCTTTGGATTTGAGATTTTTGTCTTTGCAACTTTACAGATCTTCTTATGCACCAAGAGCTTGTAACACTCCTAAAGAGAAAGGAAAAATTTAAATAGCATATGTTTGTCCTTCCCTCCATCCCTAATTTGACTGTTTTTATTTCGTTCAAGAATGCTGGCCTAAATGCATAATTTTTCACTGAGATTCATGACTTTGCCCAAGTTTCCTCATCTGCAGTGAACAATCGTACAGAATCTGAACACTTTTTAAAACCAGTCTTAACTTTATTTATATTTGGCCACGAAGACTGTCATTAAAAAGTGAAGGGAAAAAAACATTAAATCAGCCAAACACCCCTTCCTCTTTTGGGCTCCATAGACAACTCAGTTGGGGGATAACAAAAAAAAATGTAATAAAAAATCACAACCAACTATTGTGTTCACATTAGGCAGTTGACTCACTGCCCACAAATATGTTTTGCATTTACTAATTAAACTAAATAAAATGTTTGGCTTTGTGCTGACCAGTGCTGGGAAGCCAGAATGTTTTTGTCTTGCCATCTATAAACATCTTTATTACACGCTGTTTGCCTCACAATTTTGTACACATAAAATCAGATTCTCGGCAATAATGTGTCACCACACGTTACCATTAGGTTAACATCTTGGGCCTGGCTGACACATATTCGCACAGCAGGACGAGGAAGGTTTTACACGTTCAACAACTGCAAGCCAATTCTAATGGGTTCAGACAAGACCAGACTCGCTTTCTGTACTTTTACTGTCTCCACTTTAACACTTTTTCTTTGAATTTAAAAAATGGATTGTGGTGGAACAGAGTGTTACAATTATATTAAAGTCATATTGATCGCTGATTTAGAATCAATAGTTTGATCCTTCATTTTTGGGCACCAGAGTTGTCTGGTAAATTATTTTAATTTGCCTGTTACAGGAAAACTCTGTTTTATTTAATTATTTTTTTTACTTTTTGGAGTTGCGCGTAATGCAAGTAAAACTAGCTGTCCAAAAAGTCAGAATGATTCCATCATGGATGCAGTCAAAACATCAGACAAGCCAAAATCAACTATTTAGTATATAATTACGGAGGAAAAAAGCATCACTTATTTCCTGTGCACAAAGTTACAGCACAATGGCAACAGATTTACAGACATTATATATAATGTATATATAATGAAAAAACGAATAAGGACATTTTCCAGGATGCATGCAAGGGTCATAAATGTCAGGCAAAATATCAGCTTCCATACAAGGAAACAGTACTCAAATAGAAGTAGTATATCATCAAATCAAAAGAAGACAATTCTCACGTGAGCATTTTGATCAAGAGTTTCATGTAATAAAGCATCACGTGGGTCATACAGTGGAATAAAGTGGCATAGCATGTACATAATATCTTCATGATGGTATTTTTCAAATTTTACACAACTCACAACAACAATGTCTGGTTGAATAGATCAGTCACCTGACAGGAAAAGCTGGATGAATGGGACTTTTTCTTCAATGAAGACGTGTTGTGAACATTTTGATTGGAATGTTGTTGCCTTTCGATAAGGAAAGTGTTGAATTATTGCCACATAGACAGCAAAGTTGTAAACCTCTAGATGGCATCCGTTTCCGGAAGCACAGCTCACTGGCACAGTCGAGGACTTGTGTAGTGCTGGAGGAACCAAGTGAGATGTCTCATGGATATTACTATCTGTTAGCTCTGACCTTGTCAAATTTAACGGAGATTGCATAAAGCCAAACCGTAGTGCCTTTTCATACTCACATTTTGGAAATGGAACCGACTTAGACAAATGTCAGCTGCACAGCAGGTCAAGTCATTTTCTCTCATCCGATTCTTTCATTTCCCCCCACATTTGTCCATTTGATTTAGGGCCAACTGCTTTAAAATTTTCCAGAAGCATTCGTACATGGTGGACGATAACCGAATAGAGCGCATACAGATATGATGACATAACGCAGTTGCTTTTCTTTCCTAAAATTGCATTGCTCAGTGTTTGTGCTTTTTGCAGATGAGATCTCAAACGTTTGGTTGCAGACTTTGGTATCTTGGCAAATCTGAGCATGGTATGAGATCATCTCTATAAAAGAGAAGCGAGATTGCTTAATCAAGCAACGTTTGCTCTATTTTTAATATCATTGCTGTTTAGGAGAGAACAGACTCAAATGAGATGCTCTTTGAAATACAGTAAGAGTAAAATGCTGTGTGTATAGATTGTGGGATAAATGTTGGATTGCAGCTTTGGTATCTTGAAATTAAGATATCTTATGCAACTACAAATGTTTCATTGCTTCATCAAAAGTCTCCATTCCCTCTCTACTTAATCTCATTGCTGGATATCAGGGAGATCTCATTCCTGAATCATTTATGACAATCAATGTTTA
The DNA here is from genome assembly GCA_018155175.1 of Sinocyclocheilus anophthalmus. Taxonomy (NCBI): domain Eukaryota; kingdom Metazoa; phylum Chordata; class Actinopteri; order Cypriniformes; family Cyprinidae; genus Sinocyclocheilus; species Sinocyclocheilus anophthalmus. The sequence goes on along the minus strand of JADLZN010004291.1, from coordinate 440,549 downwards.
GCCAATGAGTTGCTCTCAAATGAAGCTCACATTTTAGGGCAGGATACTATGTCTTACTTTTTCAGTGGCAATATTTGTGGTTATTTTTATGGTATTTCTGCCACCAGCTACAATGCTTTACAAAACAGCTGCTTCTGAAGTTTCTGATATCTCATGCAATTCCGAAGTTTCATGCATAATGAACGCCGACACATGACGTAACGCACTTGTCTCATAAAGACTGCCGACGGCGCTTCATGCTGCAGCGGGATTTCGCAGTCGCAAGACCACACATGTTGGTCTGAGTTTCTTAATTTGGGCGAGGTAGCGTTCCTGTTCATCCGGCAGCCTGGAAGAAGCACGCTTCTTCCAAATCCGCTAATTAACGACGAGAAGGGTGTCAGAGTGTGAGTATCTTTCACTGTTCCTCGCTGCGGACACATAATGGGAGTCTGCAGGATGGGTGGGGGGAAATGCAGAGGGAACCAGCCGCCACATGCCAATGATGTCATCTCACAGCTCCGCTGTCAGACAGCGCGCTGTAGGACATTCGATCCTTGATTCTCATCTCCATTTCAGCCTCCCGTCACAGCAGGTTTCTTATCGGGAATCCGTCACTGTCCGACACCGCCGAGGGTCGAGCCTTCACTCCGTGGAGGGCTATCCTTTTGTTTACATAACAATTCCGACAGCGCCTTTGAGTGGAGCGCCGTCCCAGAGTGCCGATGCTTGTCAATAAGCCAGCTTGTCTGAAGCGAGATTCAATTAAAAGGAGATAAAAGGGTGTCCTTCAGGATGAGTGGAGATAACGAATTGGAGAGCCTCAGCTGACTTGCTTTGGTGCTTAATTAAGGATGACCTCATCGCTAAAAATGGCTCCCGCTTCCCTTGGCGTCACGAGTGGGGCCATCAGCAGATTGGAGTACAGGCAGCAAGCCAAGTCTGGCTTCTTTATTCAGAACACATACTCACACACACACATTCGCTCGCACATACTCGCAAAACACTCGTGGTAATGCAAAGGTGAGGCTGAATGCATTTTGATGCAGTTTCACAAGGCACAGATAGTTAACGTGTCATGCACATGAAAACATGAAGAGTCGTTCAATGGATGCAATGATGTGAAAACTTTTTTATTGTCATTTCGAACAAAGGTTGACGTCATCTTTGGTCTCCTACAGTTGGATGTCAGATGAAGTCAGTGTGTTTGGAACTTGAGTTCAGGAGAGCTGGTGCCACAATGTTATGACTGATCATGTGGTGGCCAATTAGCTCATCTGGCATTTAGGTCTAAAAGTGCAAGGCTTCTAAAGGGAAAAGCCAATCAGACCAATTTAAGCTACTTAACAACATGGAATATTCTCTCGTTATCAAATTATACAATTGTATTTGCTTTAGCAGAGCTTTCCAAAGTATGGGCTGCAGGTATTTGCAGGAGGGTGTGGACTAGGTTAAATCAATCAAATTGTAATAATATCGGATCTGATTTTTTTCACTCTCATAATATCAGTTTGAAATATAGCCAGACTAACTTTTTTGATTATTCAGCTTTTGCAATTTGTTAGAGTTATACATATTCTATACATATTCCTATACATATAGAGGTGCTTTATTATAATAGTTTATAAATAATACAATCAATTGTAATTATAACTGAACGCGACACTGACACTTTAAAGCAGTCTATTGTATAAAGTGTTATTTAAATAAATGTGATGTGACATGACCGGAGTGCCAAATTGCAGAGCTCGTGCAAACATCCACATCTCTGTGATCAGATGCTTTCTTAACTGCTGTTTTCTCACTGCTATCATTTTTGTTGTGTTTTTATTTTGTTATTGAGAGGAAAGCCCGCAGCACATTTTAACATATGTATCTAAATGCCTCTCTCAGCAGTGTTGAGATGTTCGCTAACAGTAAACCAATGTTTGTGTATATCAAACTTCTTTTTACTCCTAAACGAAGAACTAAAATGGACTTCTCTGTGAGTATATCAGGGCTTTCACACATGGCAGCATTTTTTGTTTGTAGTTTTGTAAAACTTTCCCACAATGTACTGGTTCAGCTTTGTTTGCACTTCTTCTCATAAGTGTGTCTTCTTCTGTTGGATTGCAGCCAGGAGCTACAGCGGAGCTACTGGTCAAACCGTGTTATTGCAGGTCCTTACATTAGGTGATATGAGATCAAACGACTATTTGACAACAAAAATATATATTTTTTTTATTTTTGATTTAGTCAATAAGCCCTGCTTCTCACTAGTCACTTTCACAGACTCTTTGTGTCTATATTTGCTCTCTTGCAAACATCTCACTCAAACTTTCCAAATGTGGATTTTAAATAAGGACTGATCAAGTCATGCAATCATCATGTAGATTGTTTGTACCCTACATTTATCTTTGGGTGATTGTTTTTAGGCTTCAAAATCTATAATAGTTGTGCCTGTTTGTGTAGATTAGAACAAAATGTGTAAGAATCATAAACTTGTATTGGTCACAGAGCTTGCAATAATCCAAAAGCCAATGAAAATGACAAAAAAAGATTAGATTTTTGTCAAGAGAACACACTTATTACTTTTTACCCCAATTAATGTTACTGATAAATCCTTATTTATCAGTGAATATTACTGTATTATGTGTGAGAATCATTTTCTCCCAGTACTGACAAAAAAGGCTAGAAATGCCCCTGGCATCAACCTTACCAAAAATCACACTTCTGGTTGCATCACTTGCATATCTATTTTGATTGGAGCTATGTAATTAAGCAATGATATTTCTGATGCCATTTACCACACTGTATCTCCATGGAAGGAGACATTTTCAGTGCTTGTAGCCTTGAAGACAAAATACAGGAAAGTGTTGAGAGTTGAATCCGATCTCTGTCTTAAATTGATGTACATGCAGTACAGCCAGACATCAAATCCTTAAGGGGCTGATCACACAGAACAAAGGGAGCTTTTGCTGATTTTTGCTTTTTACTTATGCCTCTGAAGTTCAGCAGGCTCTGTGCTAGAGTTTCACTTATTTGAAGAGAATTTAAAGCTAAGCACAGTCTTGTTTTGCATTGTTTTGTCTTGACTTGTCTAGCCGTGTGTCATTTTGTTATGTTGTTTTGTCTTGTTTTGTTTTAAGGTTTTGCCTTCTTAAGGATGCAGTAGGCCATCACATTTATTTTCAAGGTTTCCTCCCATTCCTCTCCTGGGAATGTTTCATCAGTGTTTCTGTATTAAGCATACTGGCTCAAATGGCTCATGGTTTGGGCCATTATACAGACTGTGTCTCTACTAATAAATTGAATAGACATAGTGATGTCAGATTAGCAAATGGCCTTTTAAAATGCAGAGCTGTGATCAGACTCTCTCTCTCTCTCTCTATACTCTCTCTCTCTCGCTCTCTCTCGTCGTCTCTTTATCTATCACAGTCTCTTGGACATAAAAAGGCACTGACTTTGTGAGACTCATCTCTAATTAGCAGGTTGACTAATGGCAGAGACTCCAACTCTTTATTACCTTTTTAGAAATGCAGTTTATCAGAATGTTGATGTTATAGTATGCAAACATAGAGATAATGGTAATGATGAAGACTGTATATGTAATGCACAATAAAGGTATTCATAATGTGAAAATCATTACATTCATAAGTGCTGTTCCTAAATAATCATAACAACAAGCAATCGAGTTCTAGTGGTTTATCTTTATAATTGTATCTTTATAATTGCTCAAATATTTATTTAGATTTAGATTTAATTCATTAAATAAAATTGTCACCAAAAGTACATACTTTAAGTAAATGTCCTTTATGATTTAAAGAGTCAATAATAATTATTGGCCTATTATGGTCAATAAACTTGACTATCACTCAATAAGTGCCGTAATCAATGTGGATATAACTTTCACTTTAGAATAGAGGGTCAAATTGCCTTTATTAGTACTGTATTAATGGCAGTTAAGCCATAATTATTGGCTAATTCTAGTCAATAAACTTGAAATTATACTGTATAGCCAGTTTTTAGAGCCATATTATTGGCTTATTATGTCAATAACTTTGATATCACTCACAAGTGCCATAATTATGGGGAATAACTTCACTTTAGAATTGGGTTTCAATTGACTTTATTAGTACTGTATTAGTGGTAGTTTAGCCATAATTATTGGCCTATTATGGTCAATAAACTTGAATATCACTCAATAAGTGCCGTAATTAATGTGGATATAACTTTCACTTTAGAATAGGGGGTCAAATTGCCTTTATTAGAACTGTATTAATGGCAGTTTAGCCATAATTATTGGCTTATTTAAGCAGTAATTAAATATAATTACTAGCTTATTGTTCAGTCAACTTAATAAATGGTGAATTATAGAAATATATTTACATCACTACACAAAAATAATATATGGCTTATTAAGTTGTAAATAATGGCTAAAATGTGTTTACTGTACATGCAGTTAATTATTAATTACTAGCTTATTTTTGTTTATTGATAGCATAAATTTGTGTCTATAAAATGTTTAATAAATTGTAAACAATGGCTAATATGCCCTTATTATATGTTCCGTTAATCATTAATTAAGTGTGTGGTCATGCTTATCTAATGCATTATTGTGAACAAGTTAATCATTAACTACTACTTTATTTATGCTCAACTAATTCATAATCTGAGCTCCCTAAATGGTAAGTTAATGATTAATTACTAGTGTGTTTTTGCTCAACTAATGCTTAATTGTGAACAAGTTAACCATTAATTAATGCTTAACTAATCATTATTCTGGACCCCTATTCTAAAGTGTTACCTTTGTTTTTTGCCAGTTTTCATAATGTAGACAAAGAGAGTGCATAACTAAGTATTTTATATTAATTTATATATTAAGTAGCCTATAATAAATCAGTACACTAGATGAGGTAAAATAAACCATTCCAAAATAAAACAAAAAATTATATTGATTTGTGCATATTGGTGAAAGTGCAATACCTGAAATGTAAAAATACATTTCTCAAATGACAACAATCTTTTTTATTACAATTTTGAGTGCCAAAAAAATAATAATAATAATAATTATACAGCATGACGAAAATGTAACAAAAAGTTTTAATTGACTTGACTAAACAAAAACAGGACATGCTTCACTAAATATGATAATAACTAAAAAGAACATTTGACACCAGGACTAAGACTAATTTAAAAGACTAAGACTAAATAAACAAATCGGCTGACAAAATTAACACTAGACTGTAAATTAGAAAGTTGTCCAGCTTGATGAGAACAATATATGTACCGAGTTCGTTGAATGTAGGAAAAACTAACCCCCCACTTTACACAAAAGGTGGCTCTATACAGCACCTCCTCCATGCCCATTTATGAGCTTTAGCCAGTGTCTAACTATCATCAATGCTGATGTGATTGACAAGTTTCATGAAATTCTAAGCATGTTAAGTGCCTCAAAAACACCAAAAAAAATGTTAAAGTTTGACTTTTTGACGGTTGCCATGGCACAGTATGTCAGCTACAAGATCCCTTTGCAGTTACATCTGCCATGTTTTGACATTGTCAGTGAGTTTGAAAACAATCAGAAAAAAAGAGGCTAATTTCAAGCATTTGAAAAACAGTTCTGTTTTTATCTACAGTTGGTGCCTACAACTAGAACTAGGATTAGTTCCATCTATGTGATTCAGCTCAGCAACGAACAAAGGCTGAAGTTTCAAAATCAGACCATGTTGGTGCAAGATATAACACACTTCGGTTTCTTCTCTGCTTTTTTTGCCATAATTTGTCGCCTTTGCCACGGCCACACTTGTTTTGATATCGAATCAGCATCAGCAATGTCTGGTGATCATGTTGACCTAGTTGGAGGCAATTCAATGAAAACCAGGAGTAGTATTAAAAGTTTAATGCTGTCTTTTCAAAACACCTGAATAGCCAACTTCCTGTTGGGCAGAGCCTATGACATGCGGTGCGAAAGTTGTTCAACTCAGTGAGATTTATATGCCTACCGAGTTTCATATTTATATCTGCAAGTATGTATGAGATATGCATAGGGCTGGGCGGTAAATCGAGTTTATCTAGAAATTTGGGGCAGATTGGACATTGCATATTTTAGTTATTATAACTGAATATTGGCATGTAGATATTTTCATGCCAGGACTCTTGTCAAACATGTGAAGTTTGGGGCAGATCGGACATTGCATGTTTAAAGGGGAAGTAAAGCAGTCAGAAAATTTTACAAAAATTTAAGTGACTTCCACTTTAATTAAAAAATATCTAACAAACACATAATTGTACGTTTAAAAAGAAAAGGGATGTTTTGCTACAGCTTTTGGAGCAAGAGCACCGCCATTTTGCAATTCCACAGCGTGTGACGTCACTGGGTTAGTTCGCTCTGTTGGCCAGCGAAGTAATATAATGCATTTTTTATTTTAACTCACAAATGTCTTTGGTTTTCACCATAATTTTGATGAATATCCAACATCAAACTGTCTAAATCACGAAGTTTTGATCGTGGTATCCCAAACTTTGTTTTCATAATGCGAGGTGCAATGTGATGTAAACAAAAAAGGCTTCATATAATATCATTCACGTGGCATCTTTATTGATATGGCAGACCTTTCAGACATATTTGCTTTACACTGGATCGTTCACCAGTTATGGTATATAAGATATTTATGTTCACCAGTGAATACAATGCTTACCTGCTGTAACTAATCACTAATCTAACTAATCTGAATGATCGGCTTCCTCAAGTTTTTCCTTCTAACATTATTATTTTAAAGTTTATCATTGTTTTAAGCCTTGTCAGCTTAAACATTAAAGTGTTTAAGCCATTCAAGCACAAGACAGAGCTAAAGAGATTTCAATGCGGTACTTGCGCGCTGTGATAACACGGTTCCGTGCACATAAATGCATGCAAAAAGCCACAGCTCGGATAGCATATGCGAGTATCAATTTGAGTTCTCTTTCTTGTCTTCTTGAGCAAATGCACACAGAATTATGTCAGAATGGCTGCCTTGACGAGTCTCCACAGAAACACGTATTGTTTCACACCAAACCAGCGGGTTCACATCTTCTTCCACCCGTTAATAGTAGTACTGCTCAGTCCCCTCGCCATATCAGCTCAAATGCATGAGCAATTGCACTTATTATGGGCTCAACAGTCCTTTTAAGTTTGTCTTCCTCAATTTCAAAACAAGCATGTGTTCAAAAAGTAAAGAAATGCTTATATTACTTCACTGGCCAGCAGAGCAAACCAACCCCGTTACGTCACACACTGTGGTATTGCAAGATGGCGGTGCCTTTGCTCCAAAAGCTGTAAAAAACATATTTTTTTCTTTAAAACGGTTACATTAATCATATTTGTTATATATTTTTTAATTAAAGTGGAAATCAGTTTACTAAATTATGTAAACTTTACTGACTGCTTCACTTCCCCTTTAAGTTAGTGTATAACAAGTAATTTCATGTTGCCAGCAGGTGGCGCTATGATTATAACTTAATATGGGCATTTAGATGTGTTCAGGCCAGGACTCTTATCAATCATGTGAAGTTTGGGGCAGATTGGACATTGTATGGTTACAACAACGTCATTTTCCATGGGCGAAACATGAAAATTTGTCAGGCTTCCACGGACACGCCCTTTAACAAAAAGTCAAGATCTTTGCAATTTAACATCGCAAAGGCCTTTACATTACACTAACCAAATTTGAAGATGATCCGATTAAAACTGTAGGAGGAGTTTGTCAAAGTATGAGGCCTGGAAATGGCAAAAACTGCACAAAAACCGCAGAGGAAATTCAAAATGGCTGACTTCCTGTTGCGTTTAGGACTTTGCGCCAAAATACTTTTTTGTAGGTAGTGGGACATGCATGCATGCATGTACCGAATTTCTTACACATACGTGAAAAATAGCGGGAGACGTGCTTCGTTGAAATTTTATAGGTGGCACTAGAAATCACACAGAACAGAATGAAATATTAAAATTTCAAATTAAATACATGAGCAAATTGCATTTATTAAATGCTATTGAAAATATATCATAAATACAGTAGAATCAATCTATTAATTCCATGAATGATTTGTAAACATTAACATGTCTATAAAATCGTTTGTACATAACTCAATTACATTTTAGATGCTGTCAGTACATCAATATTGTACGTTTTAGTGTCAGTGCAAACTTAAAGGGGACATTGGATGCCCATTTCCACAAGTTGGTATAATTCTTTAGGGTCTTCATGAAATGTCTGCAACATACTCAGTTAAACGTCCTCAACGGTCGTGTAAAATAACACCCTTTTTACCTTGTCAAAAACAGCTCTGTTCACAGCGAGCCATTTTGGTCCATGTCTCTTTAAATGATAATGAGCTACTGCTCACCCCACCCCTCTCTTCCATATTTTTGTGTGTTTGGTGGAGCGTTACCATCAAAAACAAAACTGATCCACTGTGTCTTCAGTGAACTTGATCAGATTAAGCAAACAACATGTAAATGTAAATTGAAGAATCTGAAGAAAGTGGACCTGTGGTAGAGCCACATATTAACTTTAAATGCACACAGATACTCAGGAGATCACGTAGGCAAGAAAGATTCAAGATTAGGCCAAAAACATACTTTGTTCATCGTTTCCATTACACTGTGAACTTTCTTTATGTAGCCAAAGGGAAGCATATGAAGAGTTAATTTGCAAAAACCGATAAACGGCACTTTAAAAAAAAAATAGAGCTGATTGCCATGCATTATTCTCCACATATAGCGCGATCTGAACCCTAAACACATTTTTGTCAAAAAAGCCGGTTTTGTCCAATTTCAAGGCATCGTGAGTTCACGTTTTACTGCAGAAGTCGACAAGCGCCCTTGTTGTTTTAGAACAGAAGCCGATAAGTAAATTTTTAGCGAATCAGCATGCTGTATTCAGGTAAGGTGACAAGGCTGCTTTCACTTTGAAGAGACGTGCTAGCTGAGAGGAGTTTCGACAAAGCTGACTAACAGTGATCGAGGATGGATAACTTCGATAAACTTGATGAACCTGTGATATCTTCATCAGGGCGAAAAAGGAAAATAAAAGCTGAAAAGTTTTCAAGGAACCTTGCAAAAGCAGCGAGTTACAATGGTGAGGGAAAAGCTCTGTGAATTGCGTGTAATCACATCCATACAATTTATGATCACAACAACAACAACGTTTGTCAGGTATCTACATTGTCATCTGAGGAGATTACAAAGATTAAATTAGTGTTTTTTAAACTCTAAAACATGAAATGTGGAGTTATCTGCTTTTGCCAAAAAACGACTGTTGGAGTTAGCTTTTGCTATAAAACAAACTTTTAATATGTAAAAAAACATAGCCTACTTTAAATGAACTTTAATTTGGTAAATTACCTGTTTTTGTTTAAGTTATTATTACTTAATCAAAACAACCCAACTGCACTTTGATTAATATATTACTTGGAATGCACAATAAAAAAAACGTGATTTCTAAAAAAACAAATTTTTAAATGGAGTTATCGGTTTTTGCAAATAAACTCTTCATTGGAGGCAGCTGCTGTTGTTCTTCTATTATTCTTGTCTGCCTGCTGATTTCTGAAAAACAAAAAATAAAATAGAGTTATCGTTTTTTGCAATGAAATCTTCATATGGAGCAGCTTCTGTTGTGCTTCTAGTTATCTTGTCTGCTCTGCTGATTTCGGAAAAAAAAAAATAATAGTTATCGTTTTTTTGCAAATGAACTCTTCATATTTACACGCTGCTGTTGTGCTTCTATTATTCTTGTCTGCTCTGCTGAATGCAGTTGGACTTTTCTGAACTTGCACTGATCTCAAGTGAGCGTAAAACCAGCAAATGTCAGTGGACATTAATGAGACGGAGAGCACTGCTTCAGGAGATAAAAGAAAGGACTGGACGACATAGCGGCATCATTGAGAACAAACAACCTGTTCTTTGCACTCCCAACTATTGTTTTGCCCACACTGTTGTTGTTCCTCCAAATCGAAATGTCAATTTTAACATGTCGGCCAAAATTATGCAGTCCCTGAACCAGATAATTGTGATTGCAGTTTGGTTTTATTTATTTTGGTTTTATTAGATTGCATACATGGCATGGCAGAGTAATTCAGCATTATGGTGGCACACATAGCACCGCAAAGCTTTTACAGCAGGAAGAAGATGCATGAGTCCAGATGTTTTAAATGACTTGAATAACTCCCATCATGGGCCGGAGTGGATAAATGAAAAAAAAATACTTGATCCAGTCTCTCTCCTTCAGTTCAGCATGATTTGCTTCCTCCTTGCCTGCTCGAGCAAAAGGTCACCTAACATCTGCAACATGGTTTAATCGCTGTGTTAACTCAACATCACGCAATATGTTTCTCCAGTAATATAATGTCTCCACTAATCTCAACCGGCTGTTCACGGTTCCTGTTTATATTGACAGACTCGTCTGATAGGTACCAGTCACTTAACAGGATCCTGGGAAGATCACAGGTATTCCCTGATTCCACCGAGAGACCTCGCATGCTGTCAAGGTGACAGTTCACACGTTTCTTTTCATTGTGCACTTTTTCTGACCTCCATCTTTTTCAAATCCAAACCCACTGAAGTTGGCACTGTCATTATACTTTTTTACAGTGTGAAGTATGCAAAGTGTGCATAATCAGTGTTGCAATCATTGAGGCTGCATGTTTGCATTGGTTTTGTTAGGAAACACCCAGGAAAACTGTCAAAGTGTAATTTTCTCAACACGAGTCTTGAGTCAAATGTTTTGCGTAAACCACATTTCTACCCTCAAAGCTTGGAATTAACTAAACTCTCACTTTTGACACAGCTCATAATTTAAAGAGTAAAAATAAGAGTAACCATTTTACTTAATACTTAAAACACAGATACTCTTAGAAAGTTTGTATACCCTTGGTTCATAATATAATGTGTTAAGCATCAGTGACTGCTTGACTACTAGTTATGAGTCTCTCAGTTGGGTGGAACCCACTGTGGTTGAACCCAAATGTCTAGTGAATGCAAAACAACCAAATCATTTACAGTTTTGAGTTTTTGTCAAGACCAGTGTGTGACAAAAGACTACAAACTGTCATTGATTGTCATTATGCAGCTCACGAGTAGGCTAGAAACTAAGGGCCAGATTTATTAACAGCTTGCACCAACGTAACCTCTTTTGGCGTTTAAAAAAAAAAAGTACTGTCAGGATTTACTAAAGACACACTGAGAAATTAGTGATGAAAAGGCAGGGTTGCAGTAATATTTGTGGCTAATCTTCATGCATAGGATTTGCCGGAGCTTTTCCTTTCCGATGACAAACACTTTTTGCAAAAGAAGTATTAAAGGCATATGCAAGGTGATGTACTAAGGTTTACGGTAGTCAATTTACTGGTATTTCTGCTGTTATTTAACACTTTATTTATTTATTTATTCATTCATTCATTCATTTTCTGTAAAGTCAGTTGTGGACTGATGCTGCCATGTGATTGAGTTACATTCAAGTAGCGGATTTATGATTATTATGATTTTATATGATTGTCGAATTCAGAAACCAATCCTAATCGCCAATCCAGGCCTCATGACCTGCCTGTTTTTGTGCCTGAAAAGGTCTGTCTTGATTACAAACTGCATTTCATTAAAAATTTGTGTTTTTGTGCATTAATGTGAACATTTTGTGGATGAATGTATTTTCATGATACAGAAAGCCTTGTCACGAGATGTAAACTTATTGCCAGAAATAAAGTCTGTATTGCTAGATTCGTAGTATTAACACATTTGTAATTTCAAGAAAGAAAAGATCTGAATTGTGAGATTTTAAGTCAGAATTGTGAGAAATAATTTCGTAATTCTGAGGAAAACAGTTTAAACTTCATTGTGAGATATAAACTGAGTTCTGATCAAAAGGTAAAATCTAAATTGTGAGAAATACATTCACAATTGTGCATTATAAACTTGCTATTTTGAATAAAAACATAATTGTCTTAATTGTGAGACGTTAGCTTAAAATTGTGAGATAAAAACTTGGAATTGTAAGAAATACAGTCAGAATTGTGAGATAAACCCCCGGTTTCACAGACAAGACTTAAGCCTAGTCCCTGACTAAAATGTAAGTCTGAGCTGTTTCAACTTAAAGAAACTTGACTGACTGATCTTAAAATATATCAGTGCCCTTGTTTTGTCTCAAGATGCACAACAGTAATGTTTTTTTCTAAGGCATGTTTCTAAAAAACTACTTAAATGTCCTAATCTCTCTATGGCCTAGGCCTGGTAAGCTAAGCACCCCCCCGTCTGTGATGAAAACCAGGACAAAGAGTTGAATTCGCATTCATTTATCCGTTCAGAAGGGGACTTGGCTTCCATTCAGATAACTGGCGGCAACAGTAGACCAGACATGGTGACAAAGTTTGTGTAAAAAAAGAGTCCATATACACCTCTTACGTTATTGTTAATTCCTGTAGCATACTGTCAGTTTACATTTGATGTCTCTTTTGGAGTCTTGATCTTGAATCAAACAACATGTTGTCTATTAACCCCAGACTTGCTTGACAGCTATGATTAATTCATTAGTTTAAACTTTTTCCTTGCGATTTTGCTAAAACAATCCAACCAGCTGTGGCTGACGCATCACTGATTTACTTTGAATATAAAACTGAAACATGCAGACACTTCAGCATGTGTAGTAATGTGTACTGCACTCACAGTTCTCACAGCTCAGTGATAAAGCTGTGCCTCCTCTGCTCTTAATGAATGAAAGCAGCCTGCTAGCATGGACATGGTGTTCCTGCCTGCAGAACCCCTGGCAAGGAGAGAGTGTTAACCAATAGGGGTTAGCTGAGGTAATGTCTGTCCTGCCAGGCAGTACTTTAGCACAGCTGGGGTATTGGTATGGCTATGAATATAGAAAGAAATATGCACATGTTCAATGATCAAGGATGAAAGCTGCATATGTGGAACACACATGTAAAAGATCCCATCAGAAGGGCAAATGTGTGTATGCTTGAAAGCTAGCATGCTAGCTTGGAAGGCCAGATAGCATGATGTTCATTACTACAAAAATAAATAAACTGATAAATAATTCAACTCATCTAAACCAGTCCTCATCAGCAAAGACACACTCATGTAGTGTTTTATTTTCTACAAAGCAATACATGTGTATGTAAATGTGTCTCTAAAAACATCCTGATCAGCACTTACTGTACTGTAGTTTGGATTTTGTTTAGACAAATTATAATGTTGGCTAACACCATGTTAACAATTGCGATTTCTTACTCATTGAATAATATCCATTCCAAAACCAATTACAGTTAATTGTAAAACCCCTATCCGATTTTTGTAAAAACTCTACAAATATATCCCCCCCTACCTATACATACAATTCACTGCAGTTTTCATCACACCAACAACTCAATTCAAAACACCTACAACTTTTATTCCTTTCTACCGAAATTATGATTACATGTGCAGGTTGTTGTTTAATAAAGACTTATTTTCGCACAGATCCTTGCACAATACTATGTTATGACCTAAAACACTTTTACCATAGTGCATGATTTGTAAACAAATTCATTTTGATGTTTGCATCACATAACCAACTGCATTTGTATGGCTTTTCTGATGTAGTAAACTTGCTCGTTAGCGCACCCGGTACAGCATTGCACTTGTAATGTGGAGTGGTCAGATATGAGTCTTGTCAACAAAGCAAATCAACAAAGCTCAAAGTTCCATAAAAGCAAGCTAAAATGCAATGGTTGCTTCAGCAGACATTTTTATCTCACATGTGCTTTTGTTAACAGTATTAGTTAGGTTTAGAGTAGTAGTTATGTTAAACACAATAGAGTGAAGTGTGGCTAAGTATGGTGACCCATACTCGTAACAGACACACCGTGAACACACACAGCCCGGGGAGCGGTTGGGGGTTAGGTGTCTTGCTCAAGAGTCTCACCTCAGTCATGGTATTCAGGGTGGAAGAGAAAGCTATACATTCACTCCCCCCACCTACAATCCATGCCGGACCTGAGACTCGAACCTGCGACCTTTGGGTTACAAGTCTGACTCTCTAACCATTAGGCCACAACTGCCCCCTTGTAATGTGAGATAAGATAGTGGTAGAACATTGTTTAGCACAATAAAGAGTTCATAAGAAAATGCTAAATTGCAGTGTTGGCGAGTTTTTAAACATGGGTTTGGGAAAAATTGTGTTTGGTCACTTGACATTTTTAAATTAAATTCAAGTGTATTTGTATAGCGCTTATCACGATACAAATTGTTGCAAAGCAACTTACAGAAAATTAAGTTTCTACAATATATTTATTAGTAGCTTAGCACTTCAGTGGGGAACAGGGGTGTGGGAACGCAGTCAAGAAACGAGAGGTAAGTAATCGGATTACATTTTTCAAGGAACTAGTAAAGTAACATTACTTTTTTTTTTAATTTACAAAGGGATTTATGTGTTACTTTTCAAATAAGTAACACAAGTTACTTTTTTTCCAATTTATTGATTGACAGCTCTCCTTGTCCCAGGGAGAGAAATAGATGTTATGTCGTCTTTTCTCTGTTTTTACAGTTTTTATCTGGATGTTTTGTTTTTTGTAATGCTGGTTCACTGAAAAAAAACATTTATGATCGTTCAAATATGCCCGAGTGTTGTATTTGACATCATGTTTATTAAAAAAAAATATATATATGTTCTGTAGTTTAAAGAAATACTGAATATTGCATTAAATTATCTCACTCACAAAAAAAAAAAACACAGATTCAGTATTCCTCAAAATTAACACAAATAATGCAACTCAGAATATGACACAACCTGCAATAATGTTAAACAACACAAATATCCTTTAATTCCCATTCTATTAACCAATGTCTTTTCTTCTGACCTTCGATGATCCAGTTCAAACGTACTAATAATCACAAAAAACAAAAAATGACTCAGACAAACATTTGTGTGTTGAAATTTATTCTTCTGCATTCTACTGTACGGACGTAAATGTACTTTTCCTTCAGTCTGAGGCTTATTCATTTCATTTTTGGTGTGAAAAGGTTTTTATATTTGTCAAAATATAACTTTTTTATTTTAAAAACAAACCAGCAAGCCCTGTCCAGATTTAAAAAGTAACACAAAAAAAAAGTCAGCAAAAGTAACGTAACGTAACACATTACTTTCCGTAAAAAGTAACGTAATTAGTTACTTTTTTAGGGAGTAACGCAATATTGAAATGCATTACTTTTAAAAGCAACTTTCAACAATGGTGGGGACTGTCAGTTAAGGTACATCTGGCAGAAATGTACGGGAAAATAAATTAAAGACGTAATCAAACAGACAATGGACACTATTAAAAGCAATTATTATATGTTGTAATCAAACTTATAGAAAAATTTGGTAGTTCTGTTTGTTGTTTCAGGGTTGACATCATCTGAGGTCCTCTTAGGGGTTGCATCATCTCTTCTCGGGTGTTCTGGATCCAGACTGAAGTTTGTGTAAATCCTAGTTACCACGGGAGGTCAATTCAAGCAATTGATTTGTTTAACCCAAACTAAAGATAATAATGTGCATTTGATCAGATATAACATGCAGTACACGATTATGAGATGCATTGTTTGAATGCTTGGCCAAAAAGATGTGTATTTAATCTAGATTTAAAACGAGAGAGTGTGTCTGAACCCGGAACGTTATCATGAAGGCTATTCCAGAGTATGGGAGCCAAATGAGAAAAAGCTCTAAATCTCTGCGTTTTGCGACTTAGGGAGCGTGACTGGATTGTGTAGGCGTGTTTAGAAGATAGTAGGTACACAGAGATAACCCATTAGGCCATAGGTAAGTATACATTTTGTAATGTATAACGGAACTAATAGGGCGCCAGTCTTTAGTGCATAGACTGTAAAAAATTGGGTATGGTCAATTGATCATATTTCCTGAACTGGTACGGATAGCCACTGCCACTTTGGACTACCTGTTAGCCTGGTTTAGTGAAGCTGCAGGACAACCTACATAGCAGTGCCAGTACAATCGTCAGTCTAGAGATTCATGCTGACGCCATGAAACTGCTTTTCTGCATCAGAAATCATTCTTGGTACATGTTTCGTAACCTGCAATGTTCTACGATGAAAATGCTGCTTTTGAACCTGGGAAATATGATTTTCCAAAAGCCACGTGGCTTTATAATATAACACCCCGAGTTGACTGTAGAGGACGTAACATACATATCTCTAGTTGCCAATTGTAATTCCAAGAGATTTCTGTGTACTGTTTGTGGTCCATAGTAAGGCAGTGTCTCGATGGACGAATGCTGTTTTTGTAATCATGGGAAACCATGATTTTCAAAAGACAAGTCTGCTTCATCTAATGTAACACACAGATTTTTGATGTTAGAGAGAGTAACAGTATATCCGTCTTTTGAAATGTAAGCCAAGAGATTATGTGTACGTCTTCTTGGTAACAAAGTACTATATCTGCCTCTCTGAATTAATAGGAGAAAATTATTGTTCATCCATTCTTTTACATTTTTAACACATTCTGTTTGCTTAGATAATTTAGAAGTTAAATCTGTTCTTGTTGAGATATATAGTTGAGTATATTCGGCATAACAGTGGAAACTAATCCCCTTTTTTTCTAATAATATTACCAAGGGGCAAATTTGTATATTGAAAATAGCAGAGGACCTATGACATATCCTTGTGGCACTCCATATTTTACTTGTGATAATTTAGATGACTCCCCATTTAAATGATCAATGTGGTAGCGATCGGACAGGTAGTATCTAAACCATCTTAAAGCCTGCCCTGGAATACCTGTAGAGTTTTGTAATCAATCTATGAGTATGTCATGATCTATAGTGCTTAACACCGCACTATCAAGTAAAACTAGCAATGAGATGCAGCCTTGGTCTGGTGCAAGAAGCAAGTCATTTGTAATTTTCACAAGTGCAGTTTCTGTGCTATGATGGGGACTGAAACCCGACTGAAATTCTTCATAGATATAATTTTTTTTGCAGGAAAGAGCACAATTGCGCAGACAAAACTTTTTCTAAAATTTTAAACATAAAAGGAAGATTTGAAATGGGTCAGTTCACTAGGCCAGTTCACTAGGATCTAGTTGTGGATTCTTAATAAGAGGCTTAATAACCGCCAGCTTGAATGGTTTTGGGGGCGTGACCTAAAGACAACGACGAGTTAGTAATATTGAGAAGCGTTTTTTCTGCTACAGGTAACAACTCTTTTATTAATTTAGTTGGTACAGGATCTAACAGGCATGTTGTTGGTTTAGATGCAGTGATAAGTTTATTTAGCTCTTCCTGTCCTATACCTGTAAAGCACTGCAGTTTATCGTTTGCTTTATAGTACTCACATTAATCACTGTAAATATGGAAACGTATGTTGGTGAACTTTCTTCAAATCAGCCAGGCGCTGATAAGGTTTTTTTCCCCCCTTTTTCTTTTTTTTTTTTTCCGGCAAGGGCATCCAAACTCAAAACTAACATAAGACCATGTAGTTTGGCCATTTCACAAACAGCCAAATGAGAGTGAGTAATACTTCAAGGGCAGGCATTGCCATGTATGAACTCACACAAACATAAAGTATTTAAAAATGCTGTGCAGATGCCACCATATCCCTGTCAGAAAAAAAGTGCAAAAATTGTACCTTTAGGGGTTCAACAGCTTGTCACTCGGGCAGTACCCTCAAAGGGATACCTTTGCACCTTCTTTATGGTGCGTATTAGTACCTTAGAGTAGCATTATGTACCCTTACGGTAGTAATATGTACTATTACGGTACTTTTATGAGCCCTTTAGGGTTAAAGAAGGTACAAGTGTCCTTTGAGGGTTCTGCCCCAGTGACAAGCTGTTGTACCCCTAAAGGTATAATTTTTGCACATTATTTTCTGAGAGTATATGGAAGAAGGCTTGTGTCAAACCCCCTCATTCCAGCCTACCTTAAAGTGCCGACACTCCTCCGAATGGACATACAAAAATCTGGAAACATGTGACTCATGCAACTTTGATGTCCACACACACAAGCCCATGAGATCCGTGTTCGCTGTGTGCAGTGAACGGAAGAGTGGTGGCAGAGAGTTTTGTATGCCGAACACGTGTGCCGTAGACCTAAGCTTTACATTGAGATTCCGACTCTGTCAAACCCGATGTCAGATCTCCAAGCGCAGACTGCAGATTCTCAGTCTGGACGGTAATCGCTCCACTGTGTAAATGTAAGTCGTGTCAGATATAGCACGCACGTCTCAGCTCTAATTCGTCCAGGTCTTAAGCACCAAAGCAGATGTGGGTGATCATTTTGGACGTGTGCATAGATTTCCTTTCTGGGGCTTGTTGACTTATTTTTTACTGTTTTCCCCTTTAGGATTGCTGGAGTATGTGATAATTACTAGCAAACCCCTGAAACAGCCCCACGGGTGACCGCTTTCCTCCTTCCCAGTCATGGACCGGACTATTGATTTATTCTGATTATCAAAACATACAAAGATAGCATTTCGAGTCAAACCTCATGCGGACACATCAAACAGAGTTTTCCTCCCCCTGCCTTCTGCCGTACCTATCAAAGCCTCTTATTTCCCTTCACCATTGCACATTCTCTTCGCTTGAAGCTGTCAGGGGGCCTGTGAAATCTGGCTCCGCTCGTGCATTCCATGCATTTTTGTGTCAATGTGAGGGTAATGGACCGAGAGCCTGGCGGTGTAATACAGATAGTCAATCTTAAGCACTTCTTGACCTCCTTTCACTGCTAATAGTGCGAAGAAACAAACTGAACAGGTCTCACACGGTTCCCGAACAATCCAAGAAAACCCGGCTGGCTTGTTTTCTGGCAAGACCGCTCTAAAAGTGTCACTTAGCTAATCATGGCCCGTGCTGCAGGGGAGACGCATCTGTGTGTGCATGGCATTGCTATACAGTTCTTTCAGTACAATTAATGTTTAACACAAAACAGGTGGCGTCTTCTGGGTGTGTGGGTTCAAGCAAACGAAGCATAACTGCAGATATGTTCCATAAATTATTCCTATATAGTTCAAACCAGGGCCACACATACGGTAAAATCATAACAGCTCATGTTTACACAGTTCATGAGCCTGAAGACAGAACTGGGTGCTCTTGAACAAAGGCCATGCTTTAGTTTTTGGTTTTGTTTTTTTCTAACCAAATATATGTGTACATGTCCAGTGTGGTTCTGCTGGATTTATAGATATCGATCATTTATTACTATTATTCTTCTCTTTATGTCCCAATCTAGAACACTGTGGCTTTATCGTTACTTCCCGTAATCAACCGAATTAATAAATATCCAATCTAAATTGTTAGTTGCAGCAGTCTTTGTTTTCTGTCATCACAGCTCACACCACCTTTTAGCCTATAGAACACTGGACTATTCTCTATGCTTTGTTTTGATGGCAACCTTCCCGGGCGGCCTCAGGCACCCGCAACTGGGCTCTTGGCGCGCCGAACCTGCATTTCATTTCGGGTCATTCCCATCATTGGGCTTACCACCCCGGAACCTCTCGGTTATTGTGGCTTACTTCCATTGTTTCATTCATGACTGTCAAAACTATTCCCGACGTTTCTTTAGCCCTGGGGCCCCCCCCCGTGCCCGCCCAGGGTTTTGCGACCCTCTCCCCGATCTTGGCTTGGGCCCTCTTGCGGTGTTGGCCTGAGGGGCCGCTTCTTCTTCTCCCTGTGCTTCGGGCACGTGGTCCCTCATTCGTTCCTTCCCTCCCCTTTCTAGCCCCTCCCTCTGTTGCCCCTTTTTCTTTACCCTTGGGATGCCCCATGCGACACGTGCTGCCGTTTTGTGATTTTGGCCGTGTTCCACCCTGCTGTGAAGCCTACCGCCACAGTTCGTCTCGCTCCGAGTGGCTACATTGGCTTGGTGTCAATTGTTTATTTTGTGCTTGCATTTTACTTGTCGCTTTGCCTCTTAAGTCATGCTGGGAGCATTAGCACTGCTTGTTACTATTATATATTCAGCTGGTTTTCGTGTTGTCCCTGCTCTTTGCCGGAATACCCGCCTTGCTTTTCCCGTCGCGCCTGCCCGGTCCCGGTTGCATGCCCTTGGCCCCTTCTCCTTTCTCCACCAACGCCTGGTGCCCCTTCCTTCGTGACGTGCAACGTTTGAAATTACCCCCCTAACACTCCCCCATCGGGCTGGTGTTCCGGATGCCTTGCGCCCTGAATACCCTCAGGCCCGTCCCCCAGCGCCCGCGTTCTAGTGTCTCCGCCCCGAAATATACTTGACCTCCCATCAATATTAACCGTGTCTTCACCTTTTTTGTTTCCGTCGTTGCCCAGATCGTGTTCCTGTTGGTCTTGCCGTCTACCATCCCCTGGCCCATGAAACTGACTCGCACCATTCCCACCTCCCCAGCCCCTCCGCTCAGCTCCCAGCCTTCTCCTCCACCATTTCCCCGTTTGGATCCTCTCCCTTGCCCCTAATTCTCAAGCGGTGTCATGTGACCTGCCCCTTCCTGTCTTCCCTTAATCTGTTTTGTGTCGCGATGTAGTTTTAAGAGGTTTAGTTCTTTTTTTTTTGGTTGACTATATTGTATGTCTAACCTGTCCTGGACTCCCCCCAATGACCACTGTGTACCCCTCTGTATCCTTTTGTATTTTCTTTTCCGCCGAGTGTTGACATCATATTTTTGGATGTATCAGCCTGTATTACTTACTTTCCTTCTGTCCACTTTCTGTCTGTTTCGCAGGCTGGGCGGTTCTAGCCTCCTGGATGGACTTTTTTTCGGGTCTGGGTCAGCGTGTTGCTGGGGCAGCAGGCGCGCCGTGGGCGGACATCTCCCCGTGGCTCTAATCTCTCCTTTTCCAACGTGTGGCGCCGACCGCTGTATACGCCGCGCCCCGCCATGGCCTTTTTTGGTCCCACCCGCTTGCCCAGTCGTCAATTATCGCGCTGCATTTCCGTGCGATCTTCAACATGTGTTTATTGGATATAATCCCCCCCCATGGGCACGTCCCACAGCCTGCCCCCAGCCCAAGGCACCTTCCGCCTCATACCTCTGTGTGCTGTGGTTCCCAGTGCATTCCCTAAATCGCCAGTGCGCCGGATGCGAACACCCCGCCGATTTCCCGCATTCCTCAATGTGCCACTGGTGTATTCCCCTCCAATGCAAGATCAGTGCGTCTGGTTTTTAATTGGCTTTGGTCCCTTCCCAAACCCCCCAATTCCTTCTCTCACCCTAGATATGGCGCCTTTTCAGCGCGGCCGTTGCTCTTGGACGGTCGAGTTGGCGGGCCGACGGTGGCGACCTCGCCCACGCTTGCCTGAGTAGTGGTAAGTGACGTCTGTGCTGCTGTGGTGCCTGTAGGGTGGGTCTGTGTTTTTTGCCACAATTGGCGCATGCCGTTTGTACCACGGCAAGTTTGAAGTCTCTGTCCTTTGCGGCTCTCTTGCGATTGCGGCTTTCTTTCAGCGGTTTGGCCGCCCACACACTGACCAGCCCCCGGAGGTTACAGGATGGTTGGTTGTTGAGGAGAAACGCAACGCTTGTGACGGTTGACAAATGGTGCCATCCCCCTGAACGTGTCATTTTGACGTTGGCCGACTGGCCCGGCGACTATGCGTCTGAGGTGGCGTTACATGACCGCCTTCAGTACTTTTGTGTAGTATTCTAACACTGTGTTCTTGGCTTCGCGTTCATTTGTAGTGGGGCTTGCGTGCCTTGTGTGTTGTTGGTATGTATTTGGTATTATTGGTTTTTCCGTGGGAGAGCCCACACCACCCCCAACAAAAAATAACCAACAAAAACAACAAAAACACTACACGACCCCATGCACCCCCCACACAACAAACACGACCTATCGTAACCCCTGAGTGCTGACACAACAGGAGATCTACCCCCAATCTACAGACACCCAAGTTTCCACATAGAGTTGAAATAAACACGAACTCCCAATGAAATTTTCACAGTAGACACCCATCACACACAACAATGAAATACTTTCATGCCAGTTCAGGCAACCTCCTATAAAACCCGGACCTTGCCCCTGAACAGAACCCTTCCGAGCCGGACGCCCGGGTTTTTGCCCGAAGTCACACACGTCGGCCCCCGTCTCCAACTTTTCACCGTTCCTGCGCCCATTGTCAACGCGCAGTCTGTGCATCCGCTTTTACTTTTCCTCCTCCATTGCGCCAGGTTCAAGTCTTGGTGACCCCTAAAGGCGCTGTACGTCGCCAAGAATAACAGTCTCAACCCCACACAACAAATCCCAAAGAGTATTTATAACGTTAAGCCAGTCCCACCATGCCATCCCCAAACACACATACCCACGGCTCGTTCTCCCAACCCGACCCCCATGTCTACCCTCCCACCACGCACACTCCCACCCACACACTGTGGGCAGACCCGTGCCAACAGTACCCAGCCGACACCAAAGTTCTGCCAAAGCACGCCCGGCCGTAAACTTGTATTCTCGCTGTCGTATTGGCTGTTCGCGGCCGCCATGTTGTGAGACGGTGGTTTCATTGGAAAGTGAAACCCCCTTCTTCTCAAACTTTTGTCCCTTGGGTTTTTTGGTTACTTTTTCCCAAACCAAAAAAAAGGGCACAACGAGCCAACACTCCCTCTCCACCGTCATGCCTTGAGCTGATCCGTGTTGGTCGCTGAGGGAATACTTCAACTTTGTGCTGTGGATCGCCGGATTGGTTTTCACCGTGGACGAAGCGGAGTTCAGCTTGGGGTCGTCACATGTGGTTGCCGCAAGCCCGCCCCCCTCCGCTCACTCTAGCCCTCCAGCCTCCGCTCACTCTAGCCCGCAGTGTGTGACGCTGTGTTTCGTTGTGACAGCAAAACTACTTTGTTTGACCTTCCAAAAAAGGACACGACTAGAAATCAATGGTTAAGTTGTATGTACAACACTGTTCAAGAACAGTTCAAACCAAATATTCAGATGTGTGTTTACAGCGCATTTTAGGGAGGACTGTTTACTGATCCTGGGAGAGTAACGTTTGACTACAAGCCGGCTGTTCTGACTCACAGAATGTAAGTAAGTTTTTTATATTTAAAGAATTTGCCCACTGACGATTCAAACGCGTTTTTTGAGCAGTGTAGAGTAGCGCTTGTTGTTTGTCGTTTCTCCGACCACAAATGCAGACATGGTTTTATGTTACGCGGCGCGATGCAATGCAACGCGTAAAAAGACAGTAAAGTCATTATAATCCATAATTATGTCCCACTGGATGCAAAAAATGGCTAGTTTATAATGGGTTTTAATGTTTTTGTCTCGTAGCTCCTGCCGGACAGGGCATCATCACAATATGGTGTGGGCGTAACATTTCCGTCACACGCTTTGAGGTATTCGGCCAATCACAACGCTCTGAATAGCTGGCTAATCAAAACACACCTCGCTTTTCAGACCGATGAGCTTTGTAAAAATCAACCCGTTTCAGAAAGGCAGGGCATAGAGGAAAAAAATAATGTCCAGTATGTGGAAAATAATATATATTTTTTAAACCTCAAACCGCATAAACACATTGCATTACACCAAATACACAAAATAATGTTCTTTTTAGCAGCATCATATGACCCCTTTAAATAGCAAATGCATTTGAGCCCATTTGCACGTTGGTCTGCAAACGAGGTGTGTTAGGAACATTGCTCTTTTGAGGCAACTGAAGTAGACTGCGCCATTGACCAACTAAAACATGGTCTAAAGTCAATGGCGCAGTATTTATTTTTTTGTTATTTAAAGAGCGCCTTGGTAATATGCGCCTATAGGTGGGTGCACAACGCACGTACACTTTGCTTTTTACACACGATGCACAGCAGAACACAAACATGCCAAATATTAAAAATGAAAGGATTACCATGTAAAATGTTATTATTGTGCCCGGTAGATGGTATGCTCGTGCGCGAGTTTAAAGCACCTTTCCTCTCTGGAGAAAGCGTTCAGTCTTTGCTCTTGCAAATTCCACCATGTAAATAGCGAATCCGCCATGGCGCGAGCACAACTAGCCTTTAAAGGGAATGGGAGATGAGACTCTGATTGGTTTACACACAATATTTGATAATTTTCTAAATCTTTGCATAAAAACCTAGGAAGACAATTCCATAGTTAAGGTCAGGGGAATAAGGGATCTACTTCATTTTGTGAATTTAAAAATTCAAATTAAATTAAAAAGCTCTTAAACACTATGGCTGCTGCATTTTGAACCAACTGGAGCTTATTAATTGAACCAGCAGGACAACCATGAGTAGCACATTACAATAATCTAGACTAATCCACTCATAATACTTACTGATGTTTTGGCTGTTGTCACTTCCTGGAGGACAGAACTGGCTTTTGCTAATTAAATGTGTTTTATAAAAGACCAAAAACAAAAATGTCAGAATAGTGATATTGAGGGTTGATTAGAGATTAAAAACATATTCTGAAGAAAATCTGTTTGGTTTTAAAGATTTCAAGACAGACATGATGTGGACTGCAGCTGTAGTCTCTGACCTGCAAGTGAGGATTTAGCACAAATGTGATACATTCATTCTGGATGCTTTGGAAGGACAAATCGTTCCAACACTGACCTAATGGTCCTAAGACTACCGGAAAATAAATTGATGTGGTTTGGATATGTTGGTTAAAAAGTTTGTCAAGTGTGGTATTACCCATTGTTATTTCTGTAAGTTGTTTATAGAGCTCTTTTTGGAGAGGACCCAGACAGGTAATAAAATGGCTTTTTCTTTGTTGGGACTCTCATGCCAGAACATGGTTTTCTCATGAACACGATGAACCTCAGCGGAGTCAAATTTAATTGTGCTACTTTCTTCTAGACTTTCTTTTGGGGGTGAGGGGTTCAAGAACATTGTGTACATTTTAGTTATTTCCTAAATGTTGTGTGATTTTCCATCTCATTGCCACCTTGGTCCCTCACCAATCTTTCCCAGGCTTTTGGGTTTCATTTAAAAGTTTTTTTTTACTCCGAAAATAACATTTTGTCATTATTTATGTATGTATATCTATATATGACATACATGACATTTACATTATTCATTTTAGCAGATGCCTTTATTCACAGTGACTGTTCTACTTGACTACTTTTGCTGCACACAGATTCCAGACATGCATTAATGCAATCAATTATACATATAGAAAATATACACTCCTTCTTGCCGGGTTTCGAAGGTTTATGAAGGATAAATTGAAGATTTTTTTTTTTTTAAGCCCTTTTAAAAGTAAACTTTAACAACAATATATTAAACGGGAACGCAATACTCAATGGGTTCTATAAATGTAAATGTCTAGGAAGAACATAATACATTGTATTAAAATTCAATTTCCAAACCACTCTCAATTACTTTTAATTCAGTTTTAAGCGTTTTGCTTCAGTGTGTTTGTCTTGTTTTCCAGTGCAAATATGTAAACATTCTTAAATCAAGATGCATTTATCTCTTCCGCATAAACCTAAATGAGTGGATGGGGGGAGTGGCTTAGCATGCAAAATCCACTCACCAATTTCCATTGGCCTCTACTCTTAAACTCAGAGGGGGGGGAGGGTGATTGGGAGATCCAAGTAAGTAGTCCCGACCTCACGTTCCAATTCTATACAAAGGAAAAGGAAAAATAAAAAAAAAAAAAAAAAAAGGGTTAGTCACGTTAAAATGAGAGTATTTCATAGCTAATTGATTATTTTTTTTCTTGTTTTAAGCATTAACTCACTTAATTTGTTCAATTCTCAGAAAATGAGACTTCATACTATTAATTTTGCTTTCAAGTAAATGTATCTTGATTTAATGATGTTTAGATATTTGTGTTGGAAAACAAGACAAACATACTGAGGAAGATATTTAGTTTTTTTTTGTTTTAATGTATGCAACATTTAATGCCATTACGTTATGAATTTAAGACTTTCTGCTTGATTTAGGACCTTTTAGGCACGGGTGGCCAAACTCGTCCTGAGGGCGGTGTCTGCAGAGTTTAGCTCCCCTAATCAAAAACACACTGAACCAGCTAAGCAAGCTTTACTAGGCATGTAGAAACTTCCCGGAGGTGTGTTGAGGCAAGTTGGAGCCGAAACTCTGCAGGGACACCGGCCCGCAAGGACGAGTGGGACCCTGTTTTAAGCCTTCATTTGTGGAGTGCGTGAATTACGGGGGCTCACCACCTGGCCTATGTGTTTGGAACCTGGCGCTTTTCCCCCCTTAGTTCGGTTCGTTTGGTCATATGTGAACATGGCAATCGCGCTCGGATCCGTGCCAAAACAATCGGTCCGAGATTGTCTGAACGAGGTGGTCTCGGCTCGATTGAAAACGAACTCTGGAGCGGTTCTGTTGTAGTGAGAAAGCAATCCAATCTAACAGACCAACGAATATCACAATGTATAATGGGTTATTACGTAAGTTGTGTGAAAAGCATTAGCTTTGTCGTTTGGTAATACTCAAAATCGAAACCAATGTGAAGAGGATAGTGACAGACGTGAGAAGTGTCTTCGCCATTCAAAATAAAAAAGCGCACTTTTTCTTTTTATAATGCTCAAAACGATCAATTAAATATAAGAACAGCTACAAAAAAAAAAAAAGCTGTTGTCGTTCCATCCTGACGGATGACAGCCGTGACAGCTAAATCCCGGAAACCTACACCCCCACCCGTGGCACAACAACCTCTGAACAACCTTGAGAGAACAGTTTACTCACGCGTGACTTGAATTAACAAATTTGGTCCATTTAGAAACTTTGCCGTGTGAAAGCGAACCGCACCAAGAATAAAAAGCAACATTGTAATAATTGTAATCCCTGTTTCGGGAACAAAGCAATCGATCTACAGGTGTGAAAGCACCCTAAGACTTTTTAAGATCTGCAGAAATCCTGTCTTGATAGCGACATTGTCTAAGGCTGCAATGATGCCGCTTTTTATTTGCACGCATCCAAAGCAGCCTTGTAAGACCAGTAAATACGAGGAAGCAAACTACTTTTGTTATGATCATCTTTGTTTCTGGAAAGATCCTCTCGTTTTGGTTTCGGGTCTTAACACCTCCACCGCACATCTCGGTCCTTCGATAAGACCTCAGTTTACACAAAGTGTTACATTTACAACTGACGCCAAATCGGGTCATCTGTAATCAATTTCATCAGAAGATGATAACAGTGCTCATGATTTTGTGCTGCATTTCTCTGGCTTTTCAGACAGATTTTAGATTTCAGAGCATAACTCAAAACTGTGTGTGTTTGTGTGCTGTGTGTGTGTGCTGTGTGGGGTGTGTGTGTGTGTGTGTGTGTGTGTGTGTGTGTGTGTGGGTGTGTGTGTGTGTTATTGAGCTATTGGCTCATTTTGTGCAATATAAAGTGCATCCAATTTCTGTTTGTTAGTAAGGGGGATTTTGGTATTTAGTCATCTCTAAATCAGCCTAACAAACAGGAAAGATTTTCAAAATGATGGTTATGTTCCAACAATTACTTAACAATCAACCTAAATGACCAGCATAGCATAGTTCAGCATAGAAAGTGGTGAAACTTTGAGAATAGACCATGAAAGAACGATCCTTTGAGGGCTGAATAAATCATGGCCACTGACACAGCGAAGCATGATAAACCTGGTATGACCCATACCGTGGCGTGAATTATGAGATGCATGAATTATGCATATGCTCTCTGAGGTTCAGGGTCCAAATCACTGTTTAGCTGTAGATGTGCTCATTGTAAGGCCAAAACAATTCATAAACTATATCTTAGGTACATCTGTCTTCTGCTGTTGTGTCCTTAAACACGTTTGATTGCTGTTCTGGTATATTTCTCAGTTTGAAAGAACAATTAAAAACAAACCCTTCAAGCAGAGGGAAATGTGTGTTATTTTAGCGACTAACGCTCTGGAAGGCAACCCATTTCAAGACTATGACAAGATCTTTAAATGCTTCCTGGTTTCTGTTTCCTAAATGGCTGATATTAAGATTAGCATACCGATGAGGAACACTGTAAACATTTCACTTCCAAATGTATTTTTTATTTGTGTTTAAATGTGTCCGTGCTTCAGAAATGCCACATGTTTGGTCTCTGGAAAAATCCATCAAGATCTAGAGCATCAAACAGCCCAGATGCATATTTTCAAGCACAAAGCAAACACCTAAAAGTCATATGCCCTCTAGCAAGGATTTAGCAGAGCTTCACTGTGAAAGCATCATTTCAGAGTTAATTATTTTTGGTGCAAAAACATATAAGAAAACTTTATGGAACGACTAGGGATGTAACGATTAACCGCGAACCGGTTGAAAATTTATTCAAATATGTGACGATTCAAATCGGTTGAGATGCTAAACAAATCGCGATTCAATTAGGGGTAGGAGTTTATGTGAATGCATGTCTGAGGGGGACTACTGTCTTTAGAAAAGTTTAGATGGTATTTCTTCTTTTCATCTTGCCTCTGTATAATGCATATTAAAGTTCATAAGTGCAGCGCTGCTTTGTTTACAGCGGAAACCAAGGAAATGCTTTAAGCGCCACCTGCTGGCAGAGAGTATATCTGCGTCTCATTCAGTTCGTCTGCTGTTTCGGTTTCATGCAGATATTTTGTTATGTATAGTTTCACAAAACTGAAGCAAAACCATTCTGTTTTTGCTTCAAATTTCGAAATTATACAATGTAATTTAGATTAAAAACTGCTCATGTTGCATGTATGCAGCATCTTTGTTTGGATCATGATTAAAATGCAGTGGTTGCCTCTAATTTTAAATGGAAAGAGCACAGACCAATCCTTATTTTGTTTATATGAAAATATTTCTTTTTTTTTATGTTATTAGTTATTGTTTGGGGGCTGTATTAAATTTTCCAGTTAGTTTTATATTTACATTACATTTTCATTTATTCATTTAGCAGATTCTTTTATCCAAAGCGACTTACAAATGCGGACAATAGAAGCAATCAAAACCAACAAATAAGCAATAATATGCAAGTGCGCTCTTAGTATATATTATAGTGTTATATTTCAATTTCACAAAGAAACATGTAGCATTTTGTCCAAGCAATAATAAAAGGACACATTTATTTATAATTTGTCTTAAATCTCATTTTGTTAAAAAAACAAATTGCGAATCGAATCGTGAGTTGAGTGAATCGTTACATCCCTAGGAACGACTGAAAAGCTTCCACAGAATCCCTGTCAGACACAGTCATGTCCAGTAATATCAGTTTAACAGCACTGACACTATCGGTCAGATGAGAACAAAATTTGATGTATGAAACAAAGATGCTGCATACATGTTTAATCTAAATTGCATTGTATAATTTGAACTGAATTGAGCTGAATAATGACACTAACTTTGCAAAATCAACCCTGATACTGAATTGAATCAGCTTTGAAACTAATTGAGCGAATCTGACAATTTTGTCTTTCGAAAAGCAGCTTATTAACTTCTGAAATTGAATTTGTTTCATAATTGTTGAGTTTTACAACATTAACTGCTATTTTTCTGTTTATTAATGTGAAGCTGATTTGAGACAATGTGTTTTGTATAAAGCGCTGTATAAATCAATGTGACTTGACGTGTCAGCATCTGTTCCTCTCCCCATCAAACAAATGCATCCATCCTCTGTCTCCATATCCATTATCATCCTCCATTATCAATTGCTAGTGTTTACTAAGTTAAACATCACTATTACTAAATTGCTCAAACTTAGAGCTCCTGATTAGGGGTGTGTGATATTTATCGTCTATGATAATATGAAAATTGTTGTGTTAACGATGTGTGAGCTGACATTATTGAGTATGCCACTCACTTTACAAGTAAGAGTGACATTTTCCAGAAATTAAGCGCGTGAGGATGATCGCAAATGAGATTGATTTTAAACGACAGTTCAACAAACAAGAAATTATTATTGAGTGATTTACATTTTCGTCAACAAAAATAGTTCCAAAAAAGTCAATCAGAACGTTAGTTCATCTCAGAGCAACACTGTGGTGTTTCATTCCTGAATGAATCTGTTTTTGAACAAATAACTAGGACAGTCACTTGCTTCAATTCTAAATGAATCAGCCATGTTGAATGAATCATTTGAATGAATGATCAATGACTCACTCATTAAGAAAGGGACTTGTCCACCACCTACTGGCAGTTTTAGCATCATAAATATGCATTACAGGCCTAAACCAGCCAAATTACCAGCACCAAAACACACTCAACAAAATATTGTTTAATTATCATTATCGACAAACTAATCCCAAATACTGAGATTTTATTTGTTGTCAATATTACACACCCCTACTTCTGAAATGCTAAAAAAAATCCCTCAAAACATTGTACAGCAATGCCTTGACCACCACTAACAACAGTCACTGTATAGCAAAGTGCAAGTACCACTCATTCTCAGTTGACATCTCAGTGTGTTCTAGAAATATGAGATTAAATTGTGAGCAAATGGCGATGTTTGCTGAACTTTGCGGAAAACAGCTATACGTCTGTCTGTTGAAGATCTCAACAGTGTCTCAATCTGTGCTCAGATTAGCCAAAAACAGCTAATTTAACAGCTGAACGATAGGTGCCAGAAATCAAAATAGCCATGAGCTGAGAAAAGCCAAATATACAGGAGTAACCAGAGAATGGTGAAGCTGATGTGAGAAAAAAAGAGAGATTCAGAACGTGTCAGCCAGGCAGAGGAATGTGTGTTTTGCCGGCGTGTTTTGACATTCCCAGCGATGAGCCAGACCACTTTGCCTTTGTTCTCCTGGGTGATCTTTATCATTGCCAATTGTTCACAGAGTTCCTCAAACTTGGAGTTGGATTTTAATGGCACGTGACATTCAGCGAGAAGCAAAGATAAGAAACATGAAGTATTCTGAAGAAAACTACAGGGGGAAAAAATGGTTGCATTAAGCAATTTTAACATCCATGCAATTGTTCCATTGCACAAAAGGTTATTTATAGTGGAATAAGGTTATTTAGACCATTAAAACATTCTTCACATTAAGAAAAAATATTGTTCTTTTAAGAACTGATTATTTAAAGGTGCTTTGGGGAACTAAAAAAAATTATAATTTTATGGTATCGCTATGATAATCTCCTTTTGGGACACTAATTTTCATGAGCATAAGGTAGAGTGAGAGCTAATTCAGTATAATGCATAACATATCAAATCAAATCATATCATTCTCACTGTAATTCTTGTGAATCTCAGTTTTGTTTTTAGAACTGTTCACTGAAAGGTTCTTTGGGGAACCAAAAATGCTGCTTCTATGGCATCACTGTGAAAACCTCCCTTTCGAATCTTTACTTTAAGAGTGTAAGGTAGAGTGAGAGCTAATTCGGAGCACGTAACCACAAAAAGTACCTTTGCCATCTTTGCAACACCTTATACAACCCAAAACAGCAACTATTCCAGAGTTCCCCGTCTGAAGTTCTTAAACCAAACTACAAATTGTCTGAAAAAAAAAAAATACTCTACTGGGCGACCGTGCAACCACATAATTCAAACAATGTGATTGTTTGAGCCAGTGTTGTTCTGATGAGATTGGCAGCGGATGGTGGCTGGCCTGCATTTGGAGTGATGTCTTTTGCTGAGGTTTAGCAAAGGAATGCCACACTCCTTCGTTGAATAACAAGATCAGGCAAACTATGCAAGCCATATAAACAGACTGTATTACAAACAAAACAATCAGCCGGTGGTTATTGAAATATGGATTTCCAAGCAAAGGAAGAGTCAAAGTGTCGAAACTGTGCCGTGTAAAGAAATGTCTCTTTGGAAGCAGGGAAAATATATTTCTGGCATTTTTCGGTTGTCTTATGTGTAGTCAGAGCGCATATCCATTTCATCAGATACATCAAATTCATCTGATGGCAGCAGTGCTTGTTATAAAAAAAAGCTGGAATGAAGAAATGTCTGCTCTGACTGGCAACGTGGGGTTGGATGCATGCAATGTTGGTTTACGCTATGACCGCACAACAGCATTTCTCGTAATGAAGGAACTGAAATAAATATTTAAAATGTGCTTTTTGACTTAATCTGATGCTGGCACATTGCATATAAACTTGGACAGTATTGAATGCAAATCTACTTAAGTCATGGTTACAGTAAACTTGACGTACTGTACCATACAGCTGTACCAAGATCTGGAGCTATACTGAGGTTATGAGGCATGTTTAAGAGCCTTTATTATTTAAATCATAAAATATGAGAGGCTATTGTGAATATAGTCATCACAAATGGCCGTCATTTTTGTTTCACCTTCATCTGGGACTATATTCACAATACAGCATGGTATTGAGTATTCAATATCTACTAACATTTTAACATTGTTATACAAGTATAACACACACAGTTTTTGTGCAGCAACGCGTTTCATTTCATAGCTCTTACTCCATAGTATGGCCGAAATCATGTAGACTTCCCTTTCTAATTAATGGGTTTGGGTAATTCCCAGTAATGACATGCAGTGGCATTCTACAAAAGTGTGTGCTTTCAGCTTTGTTGCAACAGCTTGGGAAGATCGGCAATAGTAATTAAATATAAGGGGCCAAGCACTATAGGGGCAAAATGATGAGCAAGCAAGCATTGAGCATCAGACCAACTTCAAAAATTTGTAAATAAAGGCATTTGGAAATTACTTTTTTACCAAAATTGTTGAAATCCCATAAATACAATCACTTTCAGTGTGACATAATTGCTTATTAGTTGTGACCAATAGGTGGCGCTGACTCCAAATTTGTCTGGTGTGATCAGTGTTGGGTGACAATGACACACACCAAGTTTGGTGTCAATATGTCAAAGCCTTGCAGGGATACAGCCTCAGATGCAGTTTGGCATCACACCATCAAATTCATTGTTGTCGTAAATGAAAACAATGTTGTCTGTCAATGTGAAATCCATAACAGTTTGCCAGAATTGTATGAAGATGATCTGATTCAAATTTGGTGAAAATCGCATCCATGGTCTATTAGGAGGTTGTTTTTTTTTTATGTCGATTTTTAAGTAAAATCAAAATGGCAGAGAGGACTATGGCATAATTGGTATCTATGTTCGCAGTATGACCCAAATAATCTTGATCAAGACCACTTTCATGACAATAGTTAAAATTAATCAAAATGTATTAGCATTCGTTAAGATTTAAGACAGGTGGCGCTGTTCCAAAACTGTTTGAGTACCTTCAGGGCATGGTGGCAATGACACATTTTGAGTTTCGCAACGATTCGCCAATGCGTTCGTACAATACAGCATTTTATGACATAACTCAAATTGTTTGATGGACATGGCAAAATTGGGTGTTGTTTGACTCAATAATTTGCACCGAAACTAAAGAGGCCAGTCTTGTGTTTTTTGGCCAAACTGTTCAGAAAAAAAATAATAAAATGCTTATAGCTTGGCTGTTTTTGCCATTTTTCATGTGTCCTTACCACTAGGTGGCACTGTGCCGAAACTGTGCAAGTACCATTCGATAATGGTTGTCATGACACACACCAAGTTTGGTTTGAATACACTAAAGCATTGTGGAGATATATCCTCTTGCCCCATTTTGGTCTTAAGATGTTGTGGTTCGATTTCCATGTCAAATGGAGCAGCGGTTTAGGAAGAGTTTGGGGGGGGGGTAATTAAAATTTCTGAAAATAATTTTATAGAGTAAGAAAAAATTATTTTGTTTTGAGCATAAACGTGAGTGCAACTTTGGACAGCTGATGGGGCTAGAGGAATTGAGTAAGAGACTACAAATCAAGAACTGTCAAGAACTAGTGTTTCAAGAGCCATTAAGAACAAACATGACGTGACAGTTGCACTGGAGTAAGATAACATTTCATACAGTACTTTTTGAGTTGGGAAGATATTTGCAAGTAATGTAGGCTTGATTTTATTTTCTTCTTCTTCTACTTCCTTTCACCTGTCGCAAGTGGAAAGAGTAAAATGGTGACTGAGGTGGAGTGGTCTACGAGTTCCATGATATTTAGACCTATTTTTAACCTGTTTATATGGTGTGTATATCCCTGCACAGCATCCAAAGAGGCCACATATTTCTCTTAGATTTGTTTCTACACTTAGTGCAAATAGCCTCTGCTAATAACAATAACTAGGCATAGTTAGTTAGACTACACATAGACGGTCAAACGTAGTTAACTAGTAAGGATCAGACACCTCAATGACCCAAGTGTTCATGCCAGCTGATGGTGGGCGGTTTTTCCCTGTGATTAGCAGTGGAGCCAGGGTTGTTTAGCGCACATGGTGCTGGGTGGTCTGAGAAAATGCTGAGCAGCAGTTTTAATGTGTTTTGTATTTGCCAAACGGAACTCCGTCATTAGAGGAAGTGGGAGTCCCATTTAAGCTGCTATTAGCTGTAATGGCCAGGGTTTTTTTTTGCTGGTCGGGCACGCAATTTCCTAATGTAACAGAATCTACTGGAATCCCTACACTCCTGCCTGTGTGTTTTCAGTGGTCTGAGGCTCATAAACAAGAACTCCAGAAACACTCTTTCAGGGACACCTTTCGGTTTTAATGAATTTGTCGCATGATGTCATGTTTATTTTGGCTAATCCCAAAGTTATTTTGTGTTTTTTCAGCTCTATTTGTGCAAATGTCTGTTTGTGTTTCAGTTGCATGGAACTTAAAGACAGAGATTAGGAAACACACTGAAGCAGACTTTTTCTCACGTCCACCCCGTCCTCTCTTCTAGGTTCACTCTGTATGCCGTCGACAGCCGTGGTAGTCGGTCGGATGTGAGTTTTGTGACCGTCCGCACGTCATGTCCGATGGTGGATGACAGCAAAGCAGAAGGTACACTGCCATTCTCCTTCACTCCATTCACACGTGTGAATGAACAGAGTGAGCCGCGCGCCAGTGAAATGTCATCTTCACACCCATCTGAGGTGGCAGATCTTCATGTCCTGTCTGTTTATGATTACATCATCCATAGTGGCTAGACCATTTTACTTGAATAGAATTCACAGGTCTGGCAGCAGTATAAATCACAGGGATGTACAGCACTCAAAATCCATGTCAATGCAGAAGTAAGATTACAGAAAGTTCACTCAAAGGAAGGGAAATATAGGACTTGCGTTGCAAGTTATAATGTGATAATATGTGTTAAGAAAGAATTAAAGCATGTTATGAAATCTGATGTTTGGTTCTCATTTTCAAAAGAAACGTGCTTAATAATATTGAATATGCACTTGTAGTGTACTTCAAATTATATTGAATATGCACTTGTAGTGTACTTCAAATTATATTGAATATGCACTTGTAGTGTACTTCAAATTATTTGAATATGCCCTTGTAGTGTACGTCAATGTATTTGAATATGCACTTATAGTGTACTCCAAATCCTAAAAGTATATTTTAAAAAGCTGAATATCTAGATATGATCTTAATGAAATATAATGCCACTTAAGTGCATTTAAAGAGAGAAGGTTTCTTAACCCATTTAAGTACACTACTAAAAAGTGCACTTTGTAATGATGTCAAATAAAACGTTTTAGAATAAAGTACATTTTAAATAATTGTTTTAATAATATTGTCATGCTTTAAAGAAGCTAAAGCCTTGAGTAATAATTTTAACTGTAGTGTGTTATCATATTAACTTTAAAGTTCAAAGTACAATTGCGCTATAAATTTATATATACAAAATATATTTAAATATAGATGTGTACAAGTTTGATAGAAAAGACATTAAGTATATTTAAGTTTATCAAAAATGCTTGTCAGTACATTCAGCAGTCCATTTTAATCATATTTCAAACACAATGAAAGTAATTCTGAAATTAAATATAATAATGTACTTAAGCCCAACTTAAGTGGGAATAATATAAATATTAACTATAATACACTTTCATTTAATTGCATTTAACATGCAGTTGCACATTTAGTTCACACTTAAGCATATTCTTTTAAAGTATTTACATTTCCTAATAACTATTCTTTTTAAAAGTATGCTAAAGTGCACTTCTTTTTCACAAGGTTTCAAAAAAAAAAAAACAGGCAGTCATTTGTCAGTCATTAAAAATAAGAGAAAACATCTGAAACAATTTCACATTCTTTGAAAACAGACAGTTCAGATGTCAAATGTCAGATATGCTTTCCCCTCAAACAGAGATCGCAGACAAAGTGTACAACCTCTATAATGGCTACACCAGTGGAAAGGAGCAACAGACGGCCTACAACACCCTGATGGAGATCTCCCCCCCACTGCTGTATCGTGTACAACATCACTACAATTCCCACTACGAGAAGTTTGGAGACTTTGTGTGGAGAAGTGAGGATGAGCTTGGCCCCAGGTGACGAAGACAATAGCCGAACAAAGCAGTGCTCCTGATGATAGCGCTGCAGTACTTTGTCAGTCCTTTGCTTTCTTTCTCTCAGAGACTAACCTCCATCTCCCACCATTTACTCATTTCTTTACTAAGGACAATCAAGGTAACACTTTAGATATGGGAACGCTACTCAATACTATGCATGCTAATAAGCAACTAGTTAGTATCATATTGGCTGTTTATTAGTACCTATAAAGCACAATTGAATGCATGACCATATTCTGGATCTACCAGCAAATTAGGAGTTTATTGAAGGAAAACGCTTAGTTAATAGTGAATAAGTGTTCCCTAATCTAAAGTGTTATCCAATCTAATCAGATAGAAAAAAAAAAAGTCATTTTTTGAACACACTGCAATATGTGACCCCTGGACCACAAAACCAGTCATAAGGGTCAATTTCTTGAAATTGAGATGTATACATCATCTGAAAGCTGAATAAATAAGCTTTCCATTGCTGTATGGTTTGTTAGGATAGGACAACACTTGGCTGAGATACAACTATCTGAATATCTGGAATCTGAGCGTGCAAAAAAATCTAAATACTGAGAAAATCGCCTTTAAAGTTGTCCAGATGAAGTTCTTAGCAATGCATATTACTAATCAAAAATGAAGTTTTGATATATTTACGGTAGGAAATTTACAAAATATCTTCATGGAACATGATCTTTACTTAATATCCTAATGATTTTTGGCATAAAAGAAAAATCATAATTTTGACCCATACAATGTTTTTTTTTTTTGGCTAGTGCTACAATATAGTCCCAGTGAATTAGACTGGTTTTGTGGTCCAGGGTCACATATATGTTAACGCAAAATAGGATAAGCACACCTTTCAAGCCAAACATTTCACAAAAAGAAGTATGTTACTGTAGGTTTTAAATGACAAAACAGTAGATATGGTATAAAACGGAGTATACCTTCCACCTTGGAATTGTGAAGCATGCAGTCATGATACACTTTATGGACAAAAGTATTGGGACGCCTGACTATTACACCTACAGGGACTTGACTAAATACATTGTCATTAATATTAAGTTGGTCCCCCATTTGCAGCTATAACAGCTTCCACTCTTCTGGGAAGGTTTTCTACAAGATCTTGGAGTGTTTCTGTAGGAAGTTTTGCCATTTGTGAGGTCAGGCACTGGTTTTGGATGAGAAGGCCTGGCTGGCAGTCTCTATTCCAGTTTGTCCCAAAGGTGTTGGATGGGGTTGACGTCAGCGGGCCAGTCAAGTTCTTCCACACAAAACTCATCCAACCATGCTTTGTGCACTGGAGCACAGTCATGCTGGAGTAGAAAAGGCCCTTCTCCAAACTGTTCCCACAAAGTTGGAAGCATACACAGCAAAATCCCCAGAGTTAAATCAACTCTGCTCAGAGTACATATTGTCCCAATCTACAGAGTGTTAAAGTAACACTGAAGCCGAGTTAAAGTTAATGGGATAATTAAGCAATTAATTAATTGATGAGTGAACATTAGTAAAGAAAACCCGCTGTTAACAATGTTGAAGATGAACAACTACTGCTCAGGCTTTTAGACATGAAAACGCTATCACATACTCCTCAACAGTGGGAACTCTGCTTCAGTGTTACTTTAACACTCTGTAGATTGGGACAATATGGACTCTGAGCATAGTTCATTTAACTCTGGGGATTTTGCTGTGTAGCATTGTCCAAAATGTTGTGTTATGCTGAAGCATTACGATTTCCCTTTATTAGCCCAACCCTTGAAAAAAAAGCCCTATACCATTATCCTTCCTGCACCAAACTTTAAAGTTGGCACAATGCCGTCTGGCAGGTCTCCTAGCATTTGCCAAACCCAGACTCGCTCATCAGACTGCCACACAGAGAAGCATAATTCGTCTCTCCACAGAACAGGTTTCCACTGCTCCAGAGTCCTGTGGGGGTGTGCTTTACACACTCCATCAGACGATTGGCATGCACTTGGTGATGTGAGGCTTGCATGCAGTTGCTTGGCCATTGAAACCCATTCCATGAAGCTCGTGCCGTGCAATTTCTGTGCTGTTATGAATGCCGTTGGAAGTTTGGATCTCTTCAGCTATGTTGGTGACTTTTATGCACCTGTGACTATATGAGGTCTTCTGCTTTGTGGCTGAGTTGCTGCTTTTCCTAAATGCTTCCACTTTCCAATAATACCACTTACAGTTGACCGTAAAATAGGTAATACTTTAGAATAGGGAACACGTATTCAAATTAACTACGACTTTTCCCTCAATAAACTCCTAATATGCTGCTTATTAATAGTTAGTAAGATAGTTATTAAGTTTATATATGGTGTAGGATTAAGGGATCTAGAGTGTGGTCATTCAGAATAAGGCATTAATATGGTCCTTTATTAAGTACTAATAAACAGCCAATATCCTAGTAATATTCATGCTGATAAGTGAACTAGTTAATAGTAATAAGCGGTCTTAAAGTGACCTGAATATCTAGCGGGGAGAAATTTCTTGGAACTGATTTAAATGCAAAAGTGGCCTCCAGTCACCTGACACACCACACAATAAGATAGTATAGAAAATAGATCAATGCACTTCACTGCCACCCATTTGATCCAATTAACAGATTGGGCCACATTCAGCTACAAAATCGTTGTGATGTAACCGTTAGTAGAGCGTTTGATAATTAATGTAGTGAACTCCTTATGATAAAGAAAGACTGTACACTTTAGCATACTTTTTATTGATTTCTTGACTTTAAAAGAATATACTTAAAACAAACGGAATGTAATTCAGGAATTGCTGTTAATTGTCAATTAAATGAAAAAGTAATTATAATTTGAATGTATAACTAACTTTAGAGTGCTTTTTTGACCCACTCAAGTAGGACTTCAGTACATATTTAAGTGCAAATTCATAATCATTTCATTACTGCTGGAAGGCCACTTGCTGTGATATATTGTTATTGTACATTCATACATATTTAAGGGTTGCTTGAGAATATGTAAGTGTTTATGAACAGCCTCTATATTTTTAGGCAAGATACAAAGAGTAAGTGTGCACAGTCCCTTCCACCGGCCCCTGGTTTAGCTCTGCTTTGGCTGGGGCCATCAGAAGGTTTGCCATCCTAAACTCTCTGAGAATGTTTGTGTAATCTGTTCTCTGGAAGAGCTAGCAGGGGAATGAAACCTAGACCACCAATTACAGTTAATTTTCTCTTTTTGGGAGGAACCAATAATCTTTATGAATATCAACACAGGATTTGCATTAGGATAAAATATCATATTTTGGAGCAGTAAATAATGCTTGTCCTAAAACAGGGCATATGTTTCATAAAAAAATGTTTAAAAAACAACTTTTGATCATATTTTGTCTTTGAAAAAAAAAAGGATATATAATTGTCGAGCAGGCAATTTTTAATGGATGTGTGCACTGTGTAGTTTTACACTTTTTTCCTCCTTTTTATTATACTACACTAAACCAAGTTTTTTTTTTTTTTAGTTTTTTGTGTACTTTTTACTTATTATTTAGTTTTAGACCATTGTTTCATTGTACGAAATAATAATTTTAATGTACGCCTGTAGTTTTTGGCATTTAAAAAAAAAAATATTTTTAAAAAAAAAAAAAAAAAAACAATAAAGAAACGAAAAAAACCGTTGCCTTTACGCCTTACCTATTGTACAATCGATTTAAGCGAAAAATAAGGGCTGTTCTCAAGACTATAATCAACGAGTATATATATAAGTAAAGGTATTAAAAAACGGTTTACACGACCTAATAACTTAAGCTGGCTATAATTACCTCAAATGCAATCGTCCTTGATTTTTTGCGCACGTCATTAGTTACGCAATACGGACTTCTGTACTTTTTAAAGTATTCTGGTTTCTTGACAATACACCACCTTACACGGGGAGTTCACCCCAAAAATGAAAAGGATGTCATTAATTACGTCCCCTCATGCGTTCCAACCGGTAAGACCTCCTTGTCATCTTCCGGAACACAAATTACGATTTTTTGATGCAATTCTGAAGCTCCTTCTCTTTTCCCCTCTCTATAGGACAGCAAGGGT
The DNA here is from genome assembly GCA_018155175.1 of Sinocyclocheilus anophthalmus. Classification (NCBI taxonomy): domain Eukaryota; kingdom Metazoa; phylum Chordata; class Actinopteri; order Cypriniformes; family Cyprinidae; genus Sinocyclocheilus; species Sinocyclocheilus anophthalmus. Next base: position 400,366 of record JADLZN010004291.1, on the reverse strand, counting down.
ACTAACCGATGATTCAACTCCAGACGTAGCAAGGAGATCGGTAAAATCGGTTGTCATTTTTGGGTGAACTACCCTTTATGTAAGTCTAACACTAACAGCTCTCTTTCTGGTCACCACAGGAAGGCCCATTTGATCCTGAGACGAATGGATCGGATCAGTCGGTTCTGCCGCTCACTACTCCGCAGTGGCTTCATCCAAAGCCGAACAGAGAGTGTGCCGTACATGTTGTGTCGCAGTGATGGCACGAGACCAGGCGGCACTTTATGGCACAGTTCACTTCATGAAACCCGGCTAGCCTGCCTGGAGAAAGTCGTAACAGTGCAACGCAACATATATGGAAAGTCAAAATTACGATGAGACAGGAAATGTTTGGACTTGACCTTCTCTCTTTATGGTCTCCAGCTTGGCTGTTCTTTTTCTAAATCCAACTGACTTTGAGACTGTGAGAGTAGGTTTTGTTGTTTCTTCTTCTTCTTCTTTCTTTATTATTTTCCAAATGCAGAGAGCCTCGGATAAGAAAGATTGATTTATTATTCTTTTGTTTTTATTTATTTATTTATTTCTACTTGTTTCTCTTGTAAGGACATCAGTTTTGGACTATTTATGAATGTAAGAATTTAACTGCATGGTGCTGCAGAACTTCAAACCAGGTTCCCTGATACTCATTTTGCAAACATATCTCTTGGAATACCTAGCCAAGCAAGACGAGGACATGATCTCTCGGTGGTTTTCCTTATTTTCTATTCAACCTTTTTTGACGTAAATTGTATTAATCTTCTTTTATATATATAGTTTTGCCACAATTAATTGAGAAAACTGTCTGAGAATATTGTCAGGGTCACAGTAAATGCTTTTGAGATCAAGTATAGTCCTGTCACGTATATACTCTTTAGCCAAAAGAACGTTCCTTTACAGTGTCCAAAGAAATGAGAGTATTGCTGGCCAATGAGACCAATAGATTTCATCAAAGTGAACCATCTAATGTATTTGGCAAAGGGTTGTGGTACAAAAGAAAGCATTGTGCAAAACTATTCTGTAAATAATTGTCTGGGAACAAGGTGTTGTTGAAAATGCAGTTGGAATTGAACAAATGCTAAGAACTTAGCCTCAACACATTTTCAGTAAGTAAGTTGCTATATTCCATGCTATATTCATTGTGATAGTTAAATATGCTATTGTAAATACAATTGTAAATGCAGTATGTAATAAGTGATTTTTTGTCGTGGGGGTGGGGGTGGGGGGTGGGGGGGTCAATAAATATGTATCTAATATCTCAGAACGTTTGCTCTGACATTTTTATCTGACAATATGTTGAAGAATCCAATTAAACTGAGGAATCCTTTTATACTAACTGCCTCACTGTCAAGTCTCATGATATGGATTTCTATAGAATTCAGTGGTTCATCACACACCTGTTGCAAAACTGTAAGATGCTCAGCATTTAAAAAGTAAGTTAACATATGTTAGGGTTCTAGGGCTTAGAGTTATGGTCTGCAACATTGTCTGTTTGCTCCTTGCGCACTGATGACTGAGTGCATTGTTTTGGGATAGTTGTATATGAGTTCCTTGATTGCTCTGAATGGCAAAACTGATTCTCAACACCACTGAGCCACTGTCTTTGAGGGAAAAGTCAAATGCACAGGGCATGCAAGACAACCAAATACAGAATTTATTGGAATAAGCTCAGCATGAACACAAAACATATACACAACTTAACATGTGAAACACAATGTTCTGTGTTAATGCACATGATTTTAACATCCATGTGTTGAATCATTTAAAATATCTCAGTGAGACTACTACAATAGTCTACATAAATAATAATAAACTTCTGAAAGTTTGGGTATATTTTGCCTACTGTAAATGGTGTGCACACCCCTCCCCAGGGTACTGTTTATTTATAAAATCCAATTGTTAGTTCATGTCTCTATGTATTTTGGTCTATGTACTTAGGGAAAGCAAAAGAGTTGAAGGAATTCTGTAACCAGGTGGACGCTACATAGCATTTTGTTTCTCCTAAATTCCTCACACTAAGCTGTTTGACTTCAGTTGAACAAAAGGGACTTAACATGCAAAATATAATGCTAAATAGTAGTCCCCCATGTGCATGTAGTGGATATAGTGAATTACTATTCAGTTATGAGCAAGCATGGGGCAGGCAGACTGTATGGTTTTAGTTAACACCGCAACCTCTTTCTTTGTTCAAACCTCACAAGTTTGTGGCTAGGAGATACACATCCATCAAAGAGGCCAATGTGAGACTCTTTTAAATCCAGTAACTAGATGCGAGGAGGCATCCGGTTGAAGAATTATCACAGGAATGAGGTAAGCAATGTTGTGATTTGTCAGATTACATGAGCATGTTCCTCCCAAAACTTTGTTGAGAACTCCCATTTGTTTACTGGTTGCAGTTCAGTATGCCTAAGTATTATGTCCTGTTCTAAAGCCATTTTGACCATCAACTTCTGTTGCAGCATCAGTGCAAACGTGGATTTAATTTTGCATCCTGCTTTTCTTTTCTTTCTATTGAGTGATCAACTTTGAATTTATCAAATAATCAGTAATAAATAATGAGCAATCTCATAAATTGAAGACCTTAACATTTCTCAAGGTTAATATATAGATTCAAATACCTATATTTTTAGTACACATTATTTCCGTTGATCAGCATTCTTGCTTCAACAGCCATGCAAAGTCTCTGTGTTAAAGGGGTCATATTATGCACTCTTTGGAGTGTTACAATCTCTTGGTGCAAAAAGAAGATCTGTAAAGTTGCAAAGACTAAAGTTTCAAATCCAAAGAGATATTCTTTATAAAAGTTAAGAGTCAACCACGCCTACCTAAAACGGCTGGTTCTAACACGCCCCCACATGTCTACGTCATGATGTGGGAAGATTTGCGTAACGCCGCTAAAAAAGGTTCATGCCCAAAAAATTAAGGCGTAACTTTTATTCTCGCTGTTTATTGGTTGTTCCGCCAGCCATGTCAATGAAGGCGCTGTGTTCGTGTTGGGAAAAGCGAAGCTACTTGGTTGGCCTTCCCAAAGGGACGATATATGCTTCGTCATGCTGGAGCTAGGCCGGCTGGCGCGGAGTGACAATACATCAACTCACGCTCTGTGATCGCCAGATCGGCTTTACCTGTGGACGACGTGGAGTCAAGCCAGGGTGTCCATGTGGTTGCCGCAAACACGGCCGGACGTCTCGTCGAATCGCGGCTCACCATTCTAAGCCCGCCGCCCCTTGCTCACTACTAGGGCGCGGGTTGGTGGACGATGTTTCATGTAAAAGGTAAACTACTTTGTTTGGCCTTCCAAAAGAGGACACGACTAGAAATCAATGGTTAAGTTGTATTTACAACACCGTTCCAGAACAGTTTAACACAAATATCCAGATGTGTGCAGCACATATTATGGAGGACTTTTTTTTGATCCTGGGAGAGTAGACTACAATGACTCACAGACTGTAAGTATGTTTTTTTTATATTTAAAGAATTTGCCACGATTCAAACGTGATTTTTGAGCAGTGCAGAGTAGTGCTTGTAGTTTGTAATTTCTCCGATCACAAATACAGACATGGTTTATGTTTACGCGGCGACGATGCAACACAAAGCGTGTTTAAAGACCGTATAAGTCATTATTAATCCGTAATTAGTCCCCATGAATGCAACATGCCCGTTAATGGGTTAATGTTTTGTTCGTTGATCCGGCCCGGACAGGGCATCACAATTATGGAAGGAGTTGTTTTTTTTGTAATTCTGTCACACGCTTGAGGTATTTGGCCAATCACAATGCACTGGATAGATGGCCAATCAGAGCCCACCTCGCTTTTCAGACCGATGAGCTTTGTAAAAATGTACGCGTTTCAGAAAGGCGGGGCATAGAGGAGAAACAATAATGTACAGAATGTGGAAAAAAATGTGTTTTTTGAACCTTAAACCTCATAAACATTTCATTACACCAAATACACAAAATAATGTTATTTTTAGCAGCATCATAAGAGAATAAATATCTATTGTTGTTTCTCATTGTGAAGCATCTGGGGGACAAAAACAATGAAATCAGTTTTCCTGATTGGAGTTCCACTTTCTGTTGTGAGTTTAAAACTATATCACATATAGTTGGGCATTTCTGTTCATTCACGTAAATGAGAAAAGCAACTAAATAATGGTAGGCCGACTAGCCCTCGTTTAAAGGAATCGATCACGATGGAAGCCTAAAAGAGTCAAATTTAGGCTCAAATCAGCAGAGTGTGGCTGCTCTCACTGAACAATGCTTAGATTATGCTGTCCACACAGGCCCCCTTCTCCACCTGCTGCCTGCTGTGCATCACACTAGGCCGATATACCTATCGTGCAGGTGTTGTGTCCACAATGAGGTGGCCCCATGTTGTTTGCTTGGGCTGAGCCCAGTCACCAGGCACTCCTCGACAAACTTTTCTCCCAGGCCTGACTTAAGGAGTGCACCTCGGTATCCCAAGGCAAGGTCTCCTTCGCTTTTCTGAATCCCATAGGGTACTATGCTGGATCACACTTTGGCCTCTCACAGTCCTTTAGTGCTTCAGCCTTTCAAGCAATTTGCCTAGAGATCCCCTACCAGGAACTCCAGACAACACAGGTCCCAGGGTTGCTGAGGCAGTTTTAACCCTTCGCCATGTTGAGGTGGTAATCCGAGGAGGGTTTTGGATATTCATGGAAATAATCTTCGAGGAGTGGAGGGTGCCCAGTTTGGGAGCTATCTGTCTATGATTCTAATCTTCGGGAACCTTCAGGACGTACATTGGTGGTTTGAGGCCAGGTGTTTCTCAGCCGGAAAAGGTGGATTGTCCTCTACGGATATAGATAGGCAGATCAGTGGAGAGGTGGTTATATCAGACCGTTGTGGTGAAGAGATTTACCAGTTGATATTTGTTCTGAGCTTTGGATAGTGACTGAAAGATAGGGTTTAGGTTACAAGGAACTGAAATAATCTATTTCATGCAAGGTGAATTGGCTAACCCTGAGAGACAGGCCACAAAGCTTGTCATCTGGGAGAGGCTTGGAGTAGCTGCTCCTCTGCATTAAAAGGAGCCAGCTGTGGTCGTTCGGTCATCTGGTCAGGCTGTTTCTTGGATGCCTTCCTGTGGAAGTGTTTCAGGCATGTCCAACTGGGAAGAGACCCCGGGGCAGACCCAGGATTCGCTGGAGAGAATATATCTCCTGAGTGGCAAAAAACTCTGTATCTGATGCCATCATCCTGTCTGAAAGAAGCCCTAAGACTAGGATATAAATCTCTGTGTGCAAATTCCACCTTGGAGTAACGACAGTCCTACTCTGAAGAAGATGAGAGTGGCAAGGAAAAAATGTGGTGTTCTCTCCTCCCCCATGGCCTCAGGGATAGTGCTGGCTCCCTAAGGCTTAAGTTGGCGACCTCCTTGAAGACCGCAGAAGTAATTTCCATCTGCTTTTAATTTGATCTACTGACCAAACTACTGAATCCTTCAAACTTTTTTGACAGTCCTTGATATGGAATTTGATGGAATTATGGAATTTATGTCTCTCTACAATCTTTTTTGTGTTTTAATTGTAACACTTTAGTTTAGGGACCAATTCTCACTATTAACTAGTTGCTTATTAGCATGCATACTACTACAATATTGTCTGTTTTTTTAGTACTTAAAAAGCACATATCGGTGACTTATTCAGCTGACCACTTATATGCATCCCTCATCCCACTCATCTAAACTTAAAACTACCTTTGTGAAGGCATTGGCGCTCACCGTAATTATCATCATCACCCAGTCCCTTAATCGCTGCCCTTCACCAGGATCCCGACAGGAATGGGTGTGTGAGAGGAGGGGCGCAGAAACAGCCAGGTCTGGCAGCATGTGATGAGGCACACCTGAAGTAAATGGAGCACCTAGTCAACGCGATGTTTTAAATGGCCGACAGTGCGCCTCTCTGAGAGACCGGTCTCTTCCCCCATGCCCTCTGCACGATGGTGTCCTAGGGGGTCCAGGAAGGGAAAGGGGATCCCGCCGCTGCCGAAGTTTCTGAGCGACGGACCCTCGTTCCGGACATGAACTGCACCCATTAGTGGTTGACAGGCCAGGATGCCGGGCCATTTATCCCCGCGAAGCGCCGTGGGCCAAGCAGGATGAAGCTGCTAGAAGAAGTCTACGCCCTGGCACACTGGATCAAAAGTGGGCGAGTGCGTGCGGGCCCAGGACTCTGCCCCTTGCCGGACCCCTTCCTTCTGAACATGCCCTTACCTTCACGACTTCCTGTGGCACAATAGGACACCAGATCCCCTGTTTATTTGCAGTACATATTACGCATTTCTCTAAAGTTCAAACTCATATATAGGTTTGATAAGTAAGGTTATTATATGATAGGACACGATTTAACTGGGGGTGGGACACCAAAATGGCCTTTATGTTAAATGGAAATTAAACCATTCTCATAAAGACAAGTGTGTTCTATTTTTAATGAATGCAAGTGGTTATATCGGTCAATTATTGCATTCCTTTATAGCACCTTGTTACCAAATTCTTCATTCTTTCAAGCAGCACTATTTATTTTAAAATTACATGTAGATTAATCTTTTAAGGGCTACTAAATTTTTTCAGTCAGAAGCCGTGCGTGCTTTTTCTGTCTTTTCTGTTGTGCTTGTAACTCAAGGACTCGGACAATCGCAAACATAAATTAGGATGTGTCCTTAAAACGAAGCCACGTTTGCATGGATGCAAAAGGAGTAATGATACACGGTCTCCCCTAGGTTACGTTCATGAAACAAATCAACTGTGTTTACGTGAATACTCTTCAAAACGGACAATTCGACATCATTTTGTGTGTAATTCTCCGTTCATGCGACTTGAAAGAGTACTCGCGCACTGTGAGACGCACTTTCTGTATGTGTATGCTTCAGTGTCTGCACTCTGAAAACCGGACCAAATTGAGTTCTCTCTTGCATCGTCAGATTAATCCATATGTCTGCTCTTCTCTGGTACTCCCACATATTGACATTTTTTTACGTTTTACGCGACTTGCAGCAAGTGTATGTTAGCTTATGGTCCACCAGTTCATATGTACGCATCTAAACTCCGAAGTCCAAACCACGCAGCAGATTCGTTCTGAATGAATCTCTTCCCAAATCATCCCTTCCTAACATTTTCATCACGATTTTATTCGTTGACGAAAATGTCAATAAATTTACGTCATAGTTTTTGTCATTCAAAAAGAGTTTTAGTTCGCTATCGTCGGTGAAAAAAATGTCGTTGACGAAAATGATGACGAAAATTATTCGTCAACAAAATTTACACTGCTGACGCCTCACCCACTGTGTCTGTCATTTGCTCCTCCCGCCACACTTACTAACTATTAATAAGCAGCAAATTAGGAGTTTATTGAGGCAAAAGTCATAGTTAATAGTTAGTTTATAGTGAGAACTGGTCGCTAAACTAAAGCGTGTCCTTTTTAATATATTCAACAATCTTATTAAATAGTCTCGTTTTGTGTGGACAACAGCGAATTTGCAGGTAATTGAACACTCAAATAGAAGGGTCCACTAGGTAGTGTGCATGTATTAAATGCATCCATCTGTGGTTGTGGTTAGTGGAGTAAAATCTGAAAAGCATGCATGCTTAACTGTGTGCGAGACGACACGGAAAACAAAGTATACTAATCCAAGTGTTTTGTTTTTTTTGAGAATATCATGCAACTTTTTAACAAATACATTTTTCTGTCCAGCTTCAGTGCGAAACAGATTTATTCAATAAACACTGACAACAAAGTCTGTTCTGTTTTCACTTTCTTAATTTAAGTATAGGAGTATAGTTGGCTAACCATGATTTTAAAAATATGCAACCCTGGCTAGATCTGATATAAACATGTTACTAAAAAAAAAAAAGACGATTACACAGTCATCATGGATAAAAACCTTCAGTGAAATTACAGTATGTGACTACAGTTAGCCAATTATGATTGCAAGTTCCATCATTACCAACATAGTTCAGTGATTTGGTGTGTTCTGAATTCACAGTTCCAATTAAGATTTACAAACAGCAATTCACAGTTGTGCTGTTGGAACTACAACTCTGGATTTGTGGTTAGAAGTTTCTAGTTAGTTTCTTGTGGTTAATAGTTTCTTGCTCCCAGTGGGCAACTGATGTTGAAAAGACATCAAATTACAACAAAATTGACGAAAAAAAAAAAAACGGTCAAATATGCAAATCGAACTGATGTCAAAACTTGACATGATGTTGATTTAATGTAAATGGAAGACCAAACATATTGGCCTACATATACATTAAACAAATTTCAGTGTGGGATTAACTTCCTATTTTCACCAAATAACCACTGGAAGAAATTGATGTCCAAACTGAATTTAAAATAGTGGCATCTTGATCAATATCTGACATAAATTGATATAAAGGTTCCCGCTGGGTTAGTATAACACGTGGACTCACAGAGATCATGCACATGAGCAAAATAAGCAAGCTAACATGTAGTTCCATCCATATCTTTCATTCCATACATACACAATTTAATTTGAAGTCTTTTCGTTTAAGAGAATTAAAGAGCTGTGTTTTTCAGGAAACAGACCGGACTAACTAGTTAGTTTCTCCAACAGTGCATGTAATATGGTAGTCAAGCAGCAAGTTACGTCATTGTCCGGGAAACGGACCCCTGGACAATGGCTTGTCAGTTTTTTCGAGTCATTGACATGACCTTTGTCATTGATCAGTGACACAAACACAAGAGCCTGTCCTAGTAAATGAGCGCATTTTTCAATTTTGTAGGACGTTCTGAGGAGGTTCATGGAGATGATGTAGCTGGAGATGACAGTAGGACTGAAAACTGTTTGAAAATATGGCTCAGATGCCATTTTGATGTTACAGTCTACTGCCTTACTGCCTACAAGCAGTTGCCTGTGAGTGATTTAGAATGTATACAAATTGCTAAATGGATAAATGTAATCATAATGGTCACAAGCATGCAAGAGTGCATTGGCTTGCTGATGTTCTATTAGGCAGAGACACAACAACCAGTAACAATACTGTTTGCTAACATGATTTTAAATGTAAAAAAGTTTTTGCATGCAGTAAATGTTCTTTCAAGCTGGATGAAACTGAATTTACAATCTATCTAAATGCAGTATCCACAATCCAAATCCAAAATGCTGGAATGGTCAAAAAGTGGACGATACCCCTGCGCCGTTACCGGCGCTTTCTTTATACACGATACATGACGGAGAAATAAAGTTACTCATTTAGCATTTTAATTCATTTTTCAAATCGTGATACATCAGGTATATTTGCAATAATCCAGAGCACCAAAATATGAAAATAACAGTAAAACTATAGAATAGGATTCAATGTTAACATTAGTGCAGTATGCAACTATGCATTAAAACAATCACAGTGTTTAATCTAGGGTAATGTTAATTTATTAATATACTACTATTCATTGCTAAATCTTGGTTCATATGTTAACATGCTAATTTACACCATGTTAAATACGTATTAGAATACACATAAATTACTATAATAGTTTTACAGAATATATTATTCTAGCTTTAATCATTGTTATTTCATGTTAGCTATTGCATTGTAAACTAATGTTAACTTATGGAACCCTACTGTAAAGTGTTACCAAAAAACACACAAGCATGTCATAGCATAATGTATTTTTTGGCACATACCACATTTACCTACATCTCGTTTCTTGAGTCGAGAGATCAGATAGACCGGCGTTTTGAATAAATTCAAAACTACAATTTTGCTGGAAAGACATGATCTCTATACACACTAGTGACAAACTGGATTGGGAATCCCCTCGACTTGAAAAAACAGTAATACATTATATGCATGAATCAAGCAGAGGTCAGAATTTTGCTTATAATTTATTAGCAATGTGAAGAGCAGACATGGCCAGCATCACCAAACACAAATGGGTTTTTTGAATAACAGGCACAAAGACAAGAGAATTTAGAAGACTGACTCAAATTAAAGGACACTTGAAGTACAACTCTTGATGCTGATGTAACTGTAATGCTGATGACCAAGGTGCATTTCTCAAATTTAAATAACTTTCATAAATGTATCATTGTGTCTAATGGAACTCTTTAAATATACAAGGCATTTTACTGGTACACTTTTTCACGACACTATTTACAACCGCTCAGGACATTTATATGAACCTGTAATAAAGATATTGATACAATCCATTAGTTTGTTTCTACAGTTTTTTTCCACCGTCTGACCAACATTTCAAATAAATATAAGTTGACTTTGAAAAGTCCCAATAATGAGCGGGGAAGAAATTCTGACTCAACGAACACTGATGTTTTGCTGTGCGCATCCATATTTTGACCCCTGCACAAACATATTGGCAGGCCAAAAACAGCACCTGTCCAATTCCATGCATGTGAGCTCTGAATTTTGGGCATTTTAAGAGATATTCAAAATATTTGGTACAAATTGGAAAGACGCACATTAAAACTGTGATTTCACCTGCTGCAAGATATACCATTATCTCATCTTTCTGTTGGGGACTGCCACCGAATAAATTGCCTGTATTAACAAACAAGATATATATATATATATATATATACTATATATATATATATATATTATATATATTTATATCACATTTAAGTTAGTGTCCCAACTGCAATTATTGAGTATATCACTGTGAGATGTGACTGAATGACATTCTGTCTTTGAATTGTCTTCTTGAATCTTATTTCTTTATCTTTCTGAAGCATTGTCTTTGTTCTTCAACTGGAGCAATGGATAAAAGAATAAACATAAAATAAAAATAGTGTAAGAGCCTCGATAACCAATATTTTTTACATTTAAAGACCATTGTACAAATAACTTACATAAACAATAAAAAATATAACTTACAAAAGTATAACACTCTCAATAAATAGTTCTACTATGTACAGTTGTATATGCCGTTAATAGACGCGAAACACTAATATACCAAAATATGGAAGCAGCAAACATTACAGGCATGAGGTACAGCAAGAAATCCTATGGTGCATACAGTAGTGTGTTAAACGGCCCACTGAAACCTTCATTTAACAAGCCAACAAACAGTTTTAGACCTGTATGCTTTTAGATATCTAAAACAAAGCAAAACAATTAAAATTGCACTCGGAAATGGTTCTGGTGTTTTGGATTGCTGATTTGGACATTGTGATGGAGAAACATATAATACCACACGTATTAAATGTTTCTCCATCAGAAACATATAATACGAGTGAGAAAATGACTTAAAAAGGAAACATCAGGCACTTGGCCGGTACAAAAAAACATTGGTTGACAGCAAGACCTGTCAGGAAATTGGCAAGTTACTTGATGACCGTGCTAATTTTTGCTGTCCATCTTGGCAATAAATGCTGACTATTGTTACCTTGAGTACAGTTACATAATTTCAGGTAATAGCAACTTAATACATTAGTTCTCCCAAGAATATATAACAAATACATATTATTATAACATACATAAATTATTATTTATTATTATTATTATTATTATAATGTGTCTCTTGGCATTGTATATTTATTTAAAAAAAAAAAATTTTTTTTAAATATTTTTTTTTTCCTGGTCTTCTTCTTCTTCATAATACTAATAATAATAATAATAATAATAATAATAATGAATCCTTCAACCTAACTCACAAGATGGCTGAAAAAACAAGAAAAAAAAACATACATACATAATTGACCCATTTAAAGTCTTAATTTTCACAATTTCAGAAACATAAATATTAAAGCCATGATCCCAAAGGTTTGTTCAGACAGGACATATCAATCCAATAACATGTTTCCACATGTCACATTGCTCTGCTGTTTACAATAAAACCCAGACATGAAGCAAGTGGGACCACAATAATCATCAGTAATCACAGAGGCATACGATAATATCATACAGTAAAAGGAAAATCAAACATTACTAATTTCACCACAAACACATATTCCCTCCCAAATTGTCCTGCCTTGATAGCAGCGATTTTAGAAGTTTCAACTTTTGTTCATTAATACAAATACTGACTATTGGTACATAATTACTTTCTTATTATTATTATTCTTTTTCATTTAATCTTTTCTTTAGAAATATAAATGACTGCACCTGTGACACTACAAGCTCAATAAAATAAACAATTGACTTCGGCATCTGATCAATAAATCTTTATGCCACATACACGACTCAATTAAAAAAATAAATAAAATGATATGGTTGCCTGACTTTCTTCCAGGTATTGTTTCTTTTTCTTTTTCTTAATCATAAATGTCATACTTTAAAAACCATATATCTACCTTGCACAACGTGAAGTCCATTAGTAAAACATTAGGCAAAATAATCCTTAATTTTTTTGCATGTTTTCCATGCCAATAAAACAGCCAATGTTCAAAAAGACATTTTCTTCAGCCTTGGCCCGATCGCACTAAATTAATCACTTTGAGGAGAAGAGGACAAACCGTAGAAATGTTTTGCATTCAGTTTTTCTGCATGAGCGTGAAGTTTTGCACCTGGCAAACTCTTCAAAACAGGAATAACCACAATAACATTATACTTATTTCTTTCAATATTATGCCTTGTGGCATTTTGAATGAACAGCTGATACAAGGGGACATCAGTATATATCAGTGGGGTTAAATTAAGCTCTTCCTAAAGAGTTCAGCTACAATGCTCATAAACAAACCTAAACCAGTTAGTTAAGGTCTTTAGGGCTGTAGTCTTCAGGACGATGGAGCTTCAGAAGAAAGTTTGACACACCTGATACAGACAGTCAAACTTGGAGATTCAGACATTAGTGAGAAACTAGTCAAACATGTTAAGGCCATGCAGGGAAAAGGTTTGTTCGGGGAAAAAAAAAAAAAAGTTCACAGTTGGTAGCCAAATATTATACAAAACATTAACAAATAAAATAAATTATATAGGCTGTCTAAGTTATTTTTTGTATGCATTAAGGAATAGTTCACCCCAAAATAAACATTTGTTGAAGATGTACTGTAGGTCATCCAAGATGTAAATGAGTTTCTTTCTTCATCAGATTTGGAGAAATGTAGCATTGCATCACTTGCTGACCAATGGATGCTCTGCAGTGAATGGGTGCCATCAGAATGAGAGTCCAAACAGCTGATAAAAACATCACAATAATCCACAAGACGGGCACCCATTCACTGCAGTGGATCCATTGGTCAGCAAGTGATGCAATGCTACATTTCTCCAAATCTGATGAAGAATCAAACTCATCTACATCTTGGATGACCTGAGGGGAGTAATTTTCAGCACATTTTAAATTTTGGGTGAACAATCTCTTAAAGTAATGATTTTTTTCTTCTTCTATCGTTCATTCAGATTAGCATTGTGCGTATATAAAGTCATTCCGATTACGCAGAAGCTAAATTATTTTACTTTTTTTTTTTTTTGGCAAAAACACATACAAGTGGTTAAAAAGTTGGCACATGTGCGGTAAGTTACCCTTAAAAAACGTTTTGACTGGCAACAGATTCACTGAGATTAGAAAGATTGTGTAAGAGTCTCCATTTGTCATCTCCATTCATAGTACATAATCAGGGTCAGTGTAATAAAGCAAAGCGCTGCAGAAGTACCACAGCAGTGCTCATGCAGTCTTCTGAAGCTGATGGGTTAGTGTGAGGAACACGCCAAAGGTTAAGTTGTTTTTAGTTGCTGAAAATCTTCCCCTCCATCAGAGCACACAGATATCTTCCATGTTTGCGGTCAGATTGAAATATATGGATGTCACACTACACTTTGATGTCATGGGTTTTGTAACCAGAGATTGAGGAATGACATGCGGGAGCTGCAGCAGATGGAAAGATTTTCTGTGAATAATCAATTTAATTTCAATCTCTTCATCACACAAGACCTGTATGGCTTCAGAGGACATTCATGATGATTTTATTGAATTGAACTGTCATTTTATGGATATGAAGGGCTTATTTAATGATTAAGCATTTTCATACACACAAAAAGGGTGAGTAAATTAGTTTTTGGGTGAACAAGCAGTTACGTAAAATAAAAGGTTTATGACCTCTACATTCAGGAATTTGTGTCTGTTTTGCATTCGGACTAGACTAGTTACAATTCAGCACTGGCTGAGCTGTAATGGGAGGTCTTCGGTCTTGATGGTTATATTGATCAAGGTAAGTGTTAAGGCAGACTGACGACACACTATATCATGGCCTGCATATTCCTGTTGTCTGTTGTTTGACTAATTAGCAGCAATCGTAGCAGCAACAACAGCAGCCATGCTAAAGAAACCAATTTCATTCTTACCATTTATGCTCGGATCTATCGGTGTGCATTTTAAATAAACCTCAATTCACAATTATTTCGTAACAGAACGTAAATAGTGTGCGACGGGACCTGCAGCCATTCCCCATTGCGCATATATATTAGATAGATTTGTTCCGTTTCAGGAAAATTACAATAATTGCTGATTAGTCTTTAAAATCAGCCCGTGATTGCTATCTAGCCAATCGTACCGTCCTTGTTTTGAAACCCAGTCTGCTTCCGTAGGGACACGAGACACAGGTGAGGGTGGAAACGCCACACACCATCTTCCTGGGACGACTGAGGTCACATTTGAGACAAACTAAACCAAATCAAGCCCCCTAAATGGATTAGAGAGTGCATTTCAGTGGAAAGTTGATTCTACTTTTTCTGGCTTTGGTCAAATCATTACAGTTCCCTCGAGATGCCTTGCTTTCATTTTTCTTCATTTTTTGGAGGGGTCGTGAGTGATCTACAGATGGCATACACAAACCAGCTTTGGTCCTTTGTGGGGTCTTGGCATTGGGATCCTTTTCCAAAAGACTGTACTGTAAGATATAACAGGTAGACTCGGACATGGAAATGATGAACAGCTATAAGAAGAGAGGTACAACTGTGAAGCAGCAGCATTTCTGGGAAGAATATCTCGTCCTGTCCCAGTCCGCACACCGGCTTGGTGGAGCGTTTTAACCAAGTGAGTGCAAGTGCTCGCCCTTTCGGTTCTCCAAGGCGTTGGGGTCCCGGCAAGCGCACTCTCTTCGGATGTCACAGGACATGGGGAACGGAATCACCTTGAAGGAGAAAAGAAACACATGTTAAAGCATACAAACCAAAAGGTTTGGTGTAGACTCTTAAAATAAAGGTCCCACAAGGGGTTTTCACAGTGATGCCAGCGAAACAGGGGTGTCCAAACCAGTTTCTGGAAGGCCACTGACCTACAGAGTTCAGCTTCAACCCTAATTAAAAACACCTGAACCAGCTAATTAAGGTCTTCAGACTCGCTAGAAACTTCCAAGCAAGTGTGTTGGAGCTAAACGCTGCAGGACACTGGCCCTCCAGACACTCCTGCCATAAAAGGACCATTTTTGGTTGACCAAAGAATCTTCCAGTGAACAGTTCTTAAAAGAACCATTTTATTTCTTCATGTGAATAACATTTGAATAATCGGAAGAACCTTTTTGTACTATTTCTGGGATGGAAAGATGCATGGCTGTTAAAGATGCATCGATTCCAACAAAGATCCTTTATTTTTAAGAACATAACAACAGCTTGCATCATTGGTCATGACGTCTGGACTTGGCAATGACTTGAAAAATTGATGAGCCCCTTAGAGGGATTGAAAATAGAATTTGAATGCTGTTTGGCACTTGACGTCACAATTGAAAGTTGGCAGTGCGTCACTGACACCAGCTGCTGCAATGCGGCCTCCCTCGGGACGGGCCTCAGCTGCTTTTCAGGATAAAATGCATCTCCAGTCGCTCAAAACTAGGACCATATGTGCAGTTCACATTTGCGCATTCACGTAACCATTTGTCTTAGCCTCAGTGGCTGAACAGACTGATTTGTTCATGACATGAATTCACATGCAAATTTATCTTGGTGCACAACAAAGTGGATTTTCTAAATCAAAACATTGATTATGGAGTAATATTCTGCCTTTTTGTACCTAAAAACAGATGAGGGTTTGAGTCAAGGCCAAAGTGGAGGCACTTCAGTATGAAATCTGACTGCAGAGACATTCACAGGTTGATTCCCTTGAACACTGCAACCGGGTTTCTTGTTCATAATGTGATTTAAACTGTAGCTCATGTAAACAGAATATTGTGATTAAGTTAGTGTGATTATGCTCCTAATTTGAATGGCATTAACTGCAGTAAAGTAAGTGGAGTACTGCCAATACAAATTATCTTAAAGCTTCTTCTATGAAACAACATAGTCCACCACAGTGTACAAAACAATTGCCCTGGCTACAAGATGAACATTGAAACTAATATTACAATAATATGTAATTTCACTGTAGTCATCTTCTCTACAATCGACATCTGGAAGACTGTGTCATTTGCATTATGAAACAAGAGACAGTGAGTCTGTAGTGTGATACAAGAGTCATATAACTAGCGTCGGTTTCAGTTACCTGGAGGAATGGACTGATATACAGTTCTTCCATGGACAACTAAATACAAATTTCTGTCATGAAACTCTAGATGGCGCAGGCCGATAGGTTCTAAATAGGTTCTGATATAATTACATCATCATTCACATGACACAGCTGATTGGTTTATTTTCACATCAGAGCCAATAAGAGCTCAGCATTCAGATACTTGGCTAGAGTTTGCTGTAGCAGTTGCAGCACGCTTCAGAAACCCTCCACCTTCCCCAGCTCCACCTGTATAGATGCTATGGAGTAATTTCTTGTATGTTATACATGGGGTTTCTTTCATATATGATATATGTGCAGCAGCAGTATTTCTTACATGCTTCTAAAACAAATGTAAGGATGTAGATATGTGTGCTGGCTAACAAGAAATAAAATGATGAAGAAAAAGCTTTTTGTAGTGTAGTGCAGTTCTCCAGACGGAAATGACATGTATTACTAATTAATGAAAACAAAACATGTTTGTGTGAGCAGAACTTAGTCTCTCCAGAGCCTCTTACCTGAGAAGCTTTTACAAGCATGAACCGGACACATATCAAAACCAGCCGTCATTGACCTGCATGTCATTTCCTGTTCAATGTGTGCCTTCCCTCTCATTTGAACACATGCATTTTTCTGTCCTTTGTTAACCTTACTGAAAGAAACAAACAAACAAAAAACCCTATGGTAGTTTACAGACCAGGCTGGCTTCCCATCCTGTCCAGCTGACAAGTGCCCCAAAACCCTCTAAACCCATCAAACAGACCAACCTAACCAGCTCCTTAAGACAGGGACACCAGCTAGGGCTAGTTTTTTTTTCAGCAGGCAATCGTTATCAAGCACCCTGAAGAAGGTGCACACTTCCATTTTTCCTCTAGTACTTTGAATAATCTCTTTCTCAAACTTCCCATTTCCTTCTCTTCCATCTCACATGCAACCTTTCACAGTTCTCATTTAGCACCCTCTCCTTATCTAACCATCGAACTAAGATGTGGGTGGCAAATTTGCCATGGTTTCCTCTGCCCTTGACCCTAAGGGTGGCGGGACCAGCTGCCACATCTGGGGCTCATCGATGGTGGCTGGGAATGTCAGCATGGGGCAGAGGCCAGTCCAGAACACACCCGTTCCCTGACAGACCATGTACGTCAGGGCACACGAACCCCCACCTCTGTAGAGCGCATGCATGTGTCATATTGCAGTTGAAGGGAAATAGTATGAGGGGGCTGGGGATCGGGGCACAGACAGAGCTTTTCAAAACACACCAAAGCATAATGCTGGTCTGCACTGAGGCTCAGCCGTATGTCACGTCATTTGTAAGACTTTGAATGCCATTTATTTACTCTGAGAAGCAACAGCAATTTGTTTTGCTCCTGTTATTTTAGGATAATTTCTCCAATAAGAGGTTAATTTGGTTTGCACTGTAAATGCAAGTTCATACTCTCAAATATATTGAGTAAATTCTTCAAGTAATTTCTAACAATTGTAATCAGGCTTAACCTGATGTAGTTAGGTCAGAAACAGGCTGTCATTTGATGAATGCGTTCTAGAAGTCGTCTGAATGCAAGAACAAGTCCAGATCCACTGTATTATTACAAAACATGGTCTAACTCTAAATTTATAAGAACAGACCTCATTCTTTTTGCAAAAATGCCAAACTTAACTGGGTGCGACAGATTCACCAGAAGGAACTCAAAACATAACTGTGATTTTTACTGGTTTACTGCCCAATGAGCAGAACAAGTCAAATCAGAACTCACTTTATTTTACAGTATGTGCACTTACAATGTAACAATTTTGTACAATTGTTCTTTTTCACTTCCAAATGACCTGTTGATTTTATGATTTTTTTTCGCTGTATATAGTAAGGGACCTAATCAATTAACAGTGCTGCTTCCTCTGCTTTTCATATCGGTCTTATATGCAATTAACTGATCTGAGACCACATATTCTTTATTAATGTTTTAAGTTGCTGCGCAGCTTGTCAGATGTAAATAGACTTCGGTTAGGCTAATGAACTATACTACTTGGCAGAAAAATTGTTTATTCTGATTATTCATATTGGTCTAGTTGATGTATTTACAACACGTTTTCCTTCAGTCCAAACTCCACTCGTGTGCTCAGGCCATTAAACCTGTGGAAAGTGGAGTCACGGGAGGCATAGCCTTCAGTCTCAGCCTCAATAGGGAAAACTTTTTCGAAGTCTCAAAAAACTCTCTCACCCTCATTTTTGCTGCAGAAACAGCAATCTTGCCCCAATCTTGCACGGCTGGCACTTCATTGCCACTTTTCCCTAAAACAGCCAAGATTAAAGGAAAGAATTTGGAAAACGGCAAAGCTCATTTGGAGATATGGTTTCATACCCATTAACTTTGCAGGGCAACCAACATGCGTTGATAATTACGTCTTATAAAAATGTAGGAGACACACATTTGCTACAGCCACGACTGCGGGTTGGCCCCCGGAGGAGTTTCCCCCTTTACATGTATTCCTTGGCACGGTATTGAGAGTTGGGAATGCAAACAAGAACCTACTGGATTCAGGTTGTCCCTCAGTTATCTTAAAAGGTCACAGAGACTATGAATTTGGTGGTTTGATTATTTTATATATATTTTTAAATAAGCTTTTCATGCAATTTTTTTTTTTTACAAAAAAAGCAGTTTTCTAATTGGTGACCTTTTTACAGTGTTATAAGGACACCCTAAAATAAAGGGTAACCAATAATAAGGGTAATTCACCAGTGGTCTCAGACTTCAGGACTCCATTTCATGTCTTCAGTTGAACAATTCTACAGTCAATATAGTAATTCATAAATGGCTAGATCAATGGCTTCAAAGCTTCATAGACTCATTAGTTGGTTTAGGTCATTTGTTCAATAAAAGGCTCAGTTCTCTACAACAAGAAGTTACAATTAGTCTATAAAACTTAAAACCCTTCCTACCTCTTCTCATTAAACTTTAAAGCTCTAGACTTAATCAAATAAAATAAAATAAACAAATCAATCAATAAATACAATAATGAAGCACGCCATACAGCATCTGATGATCCAAAAACAAATGGCTGAAGTTAATCACTGCTGGGATATACGTATATATATTTTTTTAGAATTACAGAAGAAGAATTATTGTTTCGATTGGCTGTATGGCTCTGTTCTGGGCAAGAACTTCCTGCGCATCCATGCAGCATAGCATGGATGAGAGCAGGGAGAGCAGCGATAAAAATAAATAAATAAATAAATAAAAATAATGACTAGTTTACAGTTTAATGGCTAGGGGTTTGTTGAAACCTCTAACCCTCCATTTGATCAAAAGTAAAAGTCCTCAGCGAGGTGAAACTGATCATCTAACATTTCAAGGTTAACTCTTTCTAAATCACCGACCTTGAGAGCTGAAAATAATCGAAAACTTAACTTTTGACTTTAAAACCTCCCATTCTCTGCCAGACAGAAATCTCTTGTAAAGAAAACCAAAGGATCTCTCTTCCGTTGCCCTAATATGCCCACTGGCCTCCTTCCTCATGCCAACATCTTGTAGTGATTAGTAAAGCATACTGCAGTGACCTGAGATGCAGTTTGACTCGCACCTTCAAAGTCCCTGACAGGAATAATACACAGCCAGTCATCCAGAACGTCTTAATACGCAAACCTTTCAGAGAACATGACGGGGAGCTGGGATAAAGTGAGCACGACAGGGTGAGATAAGGAAGGCAAACAAACACACAGGCAACAGGGAAGTGCCTTGGCTTCCTTTGCTTTGGGGTCATCCCTGTTAGGTATGTTTTGAAGCATGGCAGCTGGTTTAAGTTGGTCTTTAGATGGTCCTGAGC
The DNA here is from genome assembly GCA_018155175.1 of Sinocyclocheilus anophthalmus. Classification (NCBI taxonomy): domain Eukaryota; kingdom Metazoa; phylum Chordata; class Actinopteri; order Cypriniformes; family Cyprinidae; genus Sinocyclocheilus; species Sinocyclocheilus anophthalmus. The sequence goes on along the minus strand of JADLZN010004291.1, from coordinate 380,122 downwards.
TGGTTAGAAGCTGGCTATGAGCTGGTCCGGAACAGGAGCTAGTTGCATAGGACATTATCAGCTTAAACCAGCTCATGACCAACTAAGGACCAGCTTAAACCAACTCAAACTAGCTGCCATGCTTCAAAACATACCTAACCAGCATATGCTGTTTTTTTTTCCAACAGGCATCATGGGCCAAAGAGAGGACCAAAAGAAAGACAGACCTCATTGCAGGCATTGCTGGCACCACTTTGTTTTTGTGTGCTTTGTCATTATTGTCGAGAACATGGCCAAGAGTCTGGCTGAGTCAACAATAGCACATAAGAAAAAAAAAGGAATTGTTCTGCATTAGTCATTTTTTTAAACGTTATTTTGTTTATTTATTAGAGTCATGCAAGAGGCTTAGCCATCAAGACCGAAAATCAGTCTATGCTATGACTATGCATTTATCTCTGTATTATGAAGCTGTTTCATATTATGAAGCGTTATTGTATGAAAATAATCAGGTGAAGAGTCTTGATGAAATGAACAGATTTCAGAGTATCACTTGTATTTTGTGCAAGCTGCATGCAAAAATCAGCACAGCACCAGTGTAGTCCAAATCAAGAAAAAAAAAACAGTTTCACTCAAGTTTCTGGTTTGAATCAGTCTGACGAATCCTTCACTGAATGAACTCACTGAATCAGAAATCAAAAGAAGAGATGCAGTCCCCAGATGGCATGTTTATTACAGAAGCATTTCGGAGAAATTACTTTGTGGAAAAAGCTGTTGACTGAATGAACTGCATATACTGTATAGCCTGTGTGAGTAAATTGTACACCAATTATATACTGCAAGTAAAACTGATTTAAAAAATGAACAGCTTTCTGTTGTTTCGTGCAAATGAACTATAATAATCTGACATTAATTGTGATCTTGAATTGATTCATTCATTACTCCAAAACCTGCACGTGACATCATTAACTACAGTCCTGTGTTGTTTAACCACTGTTGTTGAAATGACAGAGGTATGATTATGTTAGTACGGTTTCGGGAAATAGATGCAAATAGCTAGTTAATTTTTTTCAATGATGCATTGTACTATGGTGATTAAGCAGTGATTTGTTGTACGTTAAAGACACCTCAGAATGGTCCCAGCATCTAGACTCACATAACTGCCAATGAACGTAACTTTCTGTGTCATCTGTTTTGAAAATATAGGACTTTTGTATACTGAAGGTTTGTGGAACTCAACCTAGCAGTGTGATTCTTGACTGGTTTTGTGATAAGCTCCGCTGCCACATTTACCTACAGCATCTGTGGCTTTTTGAAATTTTGAATCAATTGAACCAATTTCAATTTCGAAAAAATGATTCGCTTTCCCGATGCGCTTGAAACGCCACATGTTGGTGACGCCTACTGGTCAGATCAGTGTAAATGCAACACAATTTCAAAAACATTTTGAAACAGTTATGACACAAAGAAGCCTTGTTTACTGACACCATGTGACTTTGGATGTTTGACTCGCTCTCCAAATCACTTGAAACGATGATGATTACTGAAGGTTTCGAAGCTTCATGAAACAGTGTTTCGAAAGCGCCCATCACAACCTGTAATGTTCTTGTACTGTAGCTTTCAAATACTGACCCGGGAATGAATCTATATGGATAATTCTTTCCTACTGTAGCACTGGTTTAAAATAACCAAATATTTGGGTTGACAACCCAATCTATATTGGTGCAATATTCAACCAGCTGTCATTGTTAACCCAGCAACTGGCTAAATTAAAACCTTACTCTGTACACAGACCCTGCCATAATATCTGTTAATTCTGTTTCTAATGAAATCTCCGCAGTCCTTCTAAACCTCAAATTGTATTGCTACTCTACTGTGATTTTCAGTATGAAACGATTTTTTGACAAACACATATCGGTCTTACCGTTTTCAGTTCTTCAACATTTCAGCTAATTTTTCCTCACAACCCTCAACTGTTCTTGAGATAAATGAAAATCAGGTGGTGAGGTTACAAAAGTTCTTTGAGGGGATGACTAGGAGCAAATTTCAAGGCACAACAAACAGTCACACACTATCTCAAATGATTATCTCTTCAAAATAGCCTACTCCAGGAATACGCGCAGAGAAGTTAAGTGCAATTTGAAATCAGAGGCTCGTAACAAAGCAGACCGCCGCTTATCTGTGCGCTAATGCGTGAACTCCATTGATCTGCACTTGTGTTTGTGGCCATGACTAGGAAATGTATGAATGAGTTTTGGAATTTGAACAGATGAAGATAACGTGGTGCACATTGGGAACAAAATGGATGTGCTGATACTCCTGGAGCCAACAGTCAGATGGCCTACAGTACAACTCATCCAACTCCGGCAATCTCAATACGATTGGTTCTTTCATAGTCATTTTCTACAGCTCTTCCCTAAACCCTGGCTATTTCCAGAGACAGGATGATTTGCAAAACCCTGCTGATATATATTTAGCTAAACTGATGCTGTTACGAAGCAATGCCACACAACCAAAAATATCTAGCTCATCAAAAAAATGACTTTATCTTGTCCCATCCCGCTGTCGTTCCTCTGGCAACTGTGTGACATACTATCAGGAGGAAAGATGCAGCAGCAATCTGGCTTATGGTTTCAGAACAATTTAACCTTCTATCAACACTGGCGCATGGTCAACTCCCGCTAAGATCTCTGTCTGCTCAATGACGTAGGCTGCATATGTGAAATTCTCAAAAAGTGTCCTCTTGTAGACTGGATTCAATGAATCATCGCCGTTCATACACTCACACTCTGACCATTTGCCAAATATTTAAGACGATGACAGTGCAAGACAAGGAGAAAGCCAAGAGACAGCTCAGAGCGGCCTGGAAAAGAAAAGTAATTGCTAAGTCTGCTAATTAACCTCATGCATGGGCACACGAGATGATAAAGCACAAAGTTGACAAGGCAAAAGAAATTATCCTGTATGATGAGTGAATTTGAGAGTAAGGACAGCGATAACTAAAAACCTGCCACTTTTTTTCTCACAGACAAATGAAAATTCAGAATATTGTAGCTGTGCATAAAACATCAAAAATGTTCTGAATGGCTGTGCCTTTTTCGCAAACATTTCACTTTAAGTGTGGACAATGTTCTTTGGTGTCATCGAACACTTACATTTCACCAACACAGAAAATTCTTCAAAACAACTCCAGACTGCAATTAAATAGTTGTTTTTTTTCCTGCCTGTGCACTGGTTCCACTACCAAGTTGCACAATTGACAAGTGCTGCCCATTCTGTTGCGATACTTGTTTGAACTGCATAGCAAGGAGAATTTCTCAGCTCGGCCCAGTATACAGTGCAGCGCGAGCTCAAAGCAGGTGCGTTTGCAAGCGGACCGATCTCAATTATGCAACACCATAAACGGTGATATCCAGTGAGAAGCGCTTGAATTTACCACATCATTTTCTGTTACAAAACCCAAATGTATTGGTGATTTAAACTAGTTAAACCCTTGTGTGTCAATTTAAAAATATATACTTTAATTGTCATAAAAACTTAAAGCTTGGGAGTACAGACTTAAGTTTGGTTTCATTTTAAAGACTCTTGTCAAATTATTGTTGAAGTAAAAAAGTTGTTTATAAGTAAAAAAAAAAAGGTTTTAATTTATAACAATAAAAAATTAAAAATTGAGCAAGATTTATATTTTATAAATATGTTGACCTCAAAAATTGCTAGAAAATCAAAGCCCTAAATCTAAACAAGTTTTGTTCCATATTTGAGTTTGATATCTCAAAAAAAAATCTAATATATTATATAGATTATATAGATTTTTTTGCACAAGTGTTACTACAGTAAAATCATTTACCATGGTTTTACTGTAGTAACACTAACTGTAGCCATGTTTTTTTCATATTAAATTGTTATATATTATTATGATTTATTTGTTGCTTGTTGGTAACTTTAAATTTATTTACAACTTTTGTATGTTGGTGACCTAGGTAATGAATGGTACTTTAGGTTTTCGTCTACCAACTCAAGCTCAAAATAGTTACTATTATTCGTAACTGTACAGTATAATACAATTATTAAAATGTAATTTATGATCATTTTTCTGAATATTGCTACTGCTCTCCGAAAATGTTTTTGTCTGGATCCCTGTTTATTGTTTAACCAAAAAGTGAAATAATGCGCCTTACGCCAATTTCCACTATATTGGATATTTAATATAGCTGTGTGGATTGAACCGAAACCAAAAGGCCAATGTTAATATGTGTTGTCAGTTGTTTGTGCTGGATACATCATTTTAATATTAACTGAATGTGTTGTCGACTTTAATAATAACAGGGGAAAATATTGATTTTGGTTGTTGTCTGTCACCTGCTAAAAACTACAAGTGATGAAGGATGAAATATAAACTCACTGATCATTGTTTGTTTTTTACAAAATGGTTTAGGAGCAGGTTTATCTGCATTCGAGTTCAACATAAAAGCTACATAGATAAAATTGTAAACACAAGAAAATAATTAATAAATAAATAATAAATAAAATAATAATAAATAATAAATTAATTAATAATTAATCAATTAAAATAAATAAATAAATTAATTAATTAAAAAATAAATAAATAAATAGATATATATATATATATATAAATATAAATAAATAAATAAATAATAATAAATAATATATAAATTCCTTCGCTCATTGCAATCCCGTCATGACTAATTGTGGCAAATGTTAAATATTTTTTTGTGGAAAATCTGAATGTGACAAAATGTATAAACCAAAACACTGAATAGCTTTTAAAAACTGCATGCCACTAACCTGGCAGACATGGGTAAATCCAGGGATTAGTTTCTCAGAAGCAGTCATCATAACAACCTGATACTTTGTAAACACAACTTTGTTTCCAGGCATACTGATAAATACCTATGTATCCTGAGTCTAATAAATTATGTAAAGGCAGCCAATCAGATTAGAGCTTGCCAGAAAGTGTTTGCCATTCTTGTGTGCAATAAGAGTCAGATGGTCAGTGGTAACATGTAGCATCTCATGCTTGTCAGTGACTTTCATCTCTAAATTTAGTCAGACTTGGTAAGGTTTTGAATTTAGACATACATAAATGGACACATGATATATATAAGTGAAGAGCAACATTGCAGACATGTACGGTACCTTCTTAGTCTTGACAGTGGAATGGCAGCAGTCGCCTCCATCGTAGTTGCAGTAGGCTCTGTTGTTGATGGCATCACAGTAATTGTCACCCATGAAAGGCTGAGACAAAAACAGAGATAAACTCAGTGCACCACTAACAGGAGAAATGGAGATGATCATACTGTATATGATGAAAACAGCTGTTTTGCCAACCCAAATATATTCAGTGCTTCATTGCTTCTAGGCTTATGTGTCATAAGTGTGGCCATGGATTACTCAAGGATGATGGGTCACCTTCTCCAACACCCACCATTTTGAAGAAGAAAAAAAATGTACTGTTAAAATAGTTACATACATTTTTCATTCTATCTTATGGTTGCAGGGGCAACTTTTATTTTGCTTTAAAGGACACATGGGTTGAAAAAAAAGTTGACAAAACTGTAATTTTGGGGTGAATTGTTCCTTTAGTGCAATGCACCCTATTGAAGATACTGCCATTTTCTTCTTCACATTCTCGTTTTCATTTGTGTCAAATAAATATGTCTACGCTTACTACATTTTATAGACTTTCTTAACATATTAAAGCCTATTTTAAATTATTTTGTGATTGAAATGCTCTGTTAATAGACAGCATGCAGATGTATTTACTTTCCTCCAAAGTGATCACGAGTTGTACTTCAATATGTCCAAATCCCTCCAATTATAATATATATTAATAGATATATATTATATATATATATATATATTAGTATACAGTATATACAGGGCCTAAAACTTACTTTTTGCCACACCTGCCAATGGCCGGTGACGTGATAAAATAATTTATGCATATATAATATAGTTTATATGAAGATTGTTTTAAAATCACTTCAATTAAAAGTTGTTATATATTTCAGATACATTCTATACATATTAATCTTTATTCAAGCTACAAAAGTTAATCAGTGACTAGAGCAGTCGAGTGATTTCTCTTTTTATTTTGTTCTTTGATTTACATCAATGACAGACTTCAACAGGTTTCACTTTAAAATCAGCACTGTCTCTTTAAAAAACCTGATGCATATGACTATCTGACATAACATCCGATTTTCTCCCACTCTTTAGGACATTTAAGACTTATCACTCACTTAAGGACCGTTTACGAGGATACTTGCAAAGACGGGCATTTTGACATAATTGTGTGTGTTTTCGTGCATTGAAGCGCTACTGGTGAGCTGTCTGAAGCGGCTCAGCGTATGCGTACAGCCACACTGCAATGTTTAGACAGTGTAACCCCAGGTATGTGTCGCCGCATTCTCGGGTTATGAAGAATAAAGAAGGGAAAGGTTAATCTTCCGAAATGAAGCAGCAAAAAAAATAAATCTTCTCAAGTAAAAGTTATTAGAACCGTGTCTAGGGACAAGCTGGCCATCACTCTGCTCTGACCTTATCAGCCCATTTGTATCCTATTATTTGATTCTCTCTTGTCGCTTATGACAGAACAGCTAATCACGGTGATCTTGTCTTCGGAAAATATTATTTTATAAAATCATTCTTTTATAAATCTCTTTAAAAACTGGATGCTGTTTTCACTTCATTGCATTGTTATAAATCGTAAAAGTTGTAGCTTAACTGCCAACTGGCGACTGACACTGTTACAAGGCCTCGCCAACGCTGATTTTTACTCGCAAGTGTTAGTTTTAGGCCCTGGTTATTACAGTATTATATATTTTTTAATGTTTTTTTTTTGACATTGGCTGTCTTTACCCTGTGAGAATATTTTTTGTATAATATTAAGGATTACTGTACAAACAAGCTTCACACCAGTTTTACTAACAAAATCACGTTAGTCTTGGGATCACGTTTGTGATTTTGGTGCATGTATTTTATGAATGATAAGGGTCTAGACAGTATTAGACTTTATAATAACAAAAGTTCCCATTCTCTGTGCTTGGACAGTACCCTCACAGGCTAGTATTCATGAAAGAAACGAAGACAGAAGAAAGAAAGAAAGAAAGAACGAAAGAAAGAAAGAAGAAAGAAAAGAAGAAAGAAGAAAAATAATAAATCATGCGTTGGTAATTTATATTATAAACCAAGTCGGCCATATGACAAAACGTTGAAATGATGGAATACTAATTCAAATGTATGATTTAAAATGCCAAAACTATGAGATACCACGTCCCAATTATGAGATAAAAAGTCAAATTTAAGACATAGCAAGTCATTATTATAACAATGTAGACATGGAGAAAAAAACCCCCCACTTTAAATAGTATACAAAAAGTATGAATTATGCGAGACAAGTCAAAATTATGACAGCCAAAAATACATGTCATATTAATGAGATAAAAAGTCAAAATGATGAGATACTAAGTCAAAAAGAAAAAATACTAAGTCATAATTATGAGACAAAAAAATGTATTAGACAAAAAGTCCAAATGAGTTAATTTGTCAATTACAAGATAAAAAGTAAAAATTATGTGATGATGCGTCATCATTATGAGATAAAAAGTCTGAATAATAACAGTAAGTCACAATTATGGAAAACTTTAAAGTTATGTCATACTAAATCAGAATTATGGGATTAAAAATGTTAAAATGATAAGACACTAAATCAAAATGAAAAAAAAAGATGAGATACAAACTCAAAATAATGAGAGAAACAAAAAAGTCACAATTATGAGACTTTGGCTTTGTCATAATTCCACTTTATCACATAATTATGACTTAGTATTTCAAAATTTGTAATTATAAAATACTAAATCACAATTATGAGATATAACCATGACATTGTAATATAATTATGACAGAAAGCCTTAGGTCAGTTTAGTTTACTTTAGTAAGTCTTACGACTTTCACACTTCCAACTTTTTAACTCATACATACGATTTCCCAAAGCATTCTTTTCTTTCTTATGTGGAAGAAATTGGTTAAGTGAACCTTTTTATTGTCAGATCCCTTCTTATCAAACAAGAAAGGGGACGTATGGTGTAGATGAGAGTTACTTAAAACATTTGTAGATATGCCAGTCTATACTACAAAAATATTGCACCAAGTGACAGGTATCGACAAGCACAGAGGGGGAAACAGAGATATAGGAGAAGCACTGAACATCACAGTCACTTGGACATGTATTGACTTTAGTGTAGAGTTCCTCTACATCTTCACCTTCATAAAACTTCTTGAGCCTCTGCAAATGGAGGTCAAGGCAAGAGTGTTGCCAGTGAGGGAGGGAAGGGAGGATAGAGAGCCATTTGAGAGGATATGGATGGTTATCCGGATGTCTTACCTCACATCCTTTTATGCAGCGCAGGACTTCCGGATGGGGGTACCACTTCAGGCCCATGGTGCAGACTATGTGCTGAAAAGAAGAACGAAAGAAAGAGGTTTTCAGAAAGACAAGCAGAACATGCGATTTTGATGCACCATTGCCATCACAAAGTCAGCACCAATCCCTGTGTTTGCATCTGAAAATTGACACATAATGGCACTCAGTTACTGTAAGTGTTATGTTCCCTCCACTTGCCAACCAAAAAAAAAAAAAAAAAAAGCTAAAACAGGAATGTTTACCTTAAGTCTCTGGCCAACTTGGGGAGAAAAAAAATCAGGAACCCATTCAAATTCAACATCTTGTGAAATGTTCATTGTGAAACATCTTTGTCATCTAGTTAAGGCGAGATATTATAGGTGCTGTACAGAGAGAGACGTGTTCACATACATGCTCTTGAGAAAAAAACAACACAAAAAAAACCTCAAGGGTCCAGTGAGGCTGGCCAAAAGTAAAAGACTGTATGACCTCCACAGATCCCAAACAATACCTGTCCCAGTAACACATACATGCACAAAACACATGCCTCTTCTCATGCCATACCCTCATTTCATGTCATTAAAATAAATTCATTAATTAATAAAAAATTATTAAACAAAACACACTTTAAACATAGTTAAGTGTACTCTCCTTAAGCACACTTAACTGGTCTTTTATTTCATTAATATTATAAAAAAAACTAGATGAGTAATCTTTGTGAACAAACTGTTAAGTTGGCTTAAGAAAGCCTAGCCTGAAAGTTAGTAAGCGGTTATAAAAGCTTTAAGTTAAAAAGTTTAGATGCATAGATTAGATAGATGTTGCTAGCACATTGCTAGCATTATTTAACATGTTGTTAGCATGTTGCTAGAATGTTTATCCTGATTAGCATGTTGCTTGCATGATAAGCAGCTGTTAACAAGTTGTTAGCATGAATAGCATGTTTTCAACATGTTGCTAACATGTTTTACTTAGCATTTGGTTAATATGATTAGCATGTTACTAACATGTTTCTAGCATGATTGCCATGTTTTCGCATTAAACATGTTGCTAGTGTGATTAGCATGTTGCTAGCATGATTAGCATGTTGTTAACATGCCACTAGCATGTTTCTTGCATGATTACTGTGTTGCTAGCATGTTTCTAGCATGAATAGCATGTTGATGTATTTCTAACATGATTAACATGTTGCTACCGTCTTTCTAGCATGGTTAGCCTTTTTGTTAACACCTTTCAAACATGATTACCATGTTATTAACATGTTTCAACACATTGATTACAGCTTTCTAACATGATAGCATGTTGCTAGCATGATTAGCATGTTTGTAGAATTATTAACATGTTGATAGCATGATTAGCATTTTTCTAGAATGATTGACTTGTTGCTAACATGTTTCTAGCATGATTAACGCATTGTTAACATGTTGTTAGCATTATTGACATGTTGCTAACATGTTTCTAGCATGATTAGTGTGTTGTCCTATGATAGTCATTAAGCTTTGCTACTTATAGACAGCTTAAACACTCTATAAGTCGTGTTGTACTGTGACACTGTAACATTAGAGACATGTTTTACCACCCTATTTATTGCAATGATTTTATGTATAATAGAGTTTTAACTGGTTTACATGTTTTCTTAAGTCCATTTTATTCCTCTTAGTGTGTTTATGTCTTTAAAAATTGCATGGTTGGCCAGGATGTTGGACAGGATGCAGGAACTGTATAAAGAGCAGCATGCCAAACAAAGTGGCTACTAACAGCTACCAAACACACCTGGATTGTGGAGTTTCCTTTCTGTGGACTTACTTACCTTTCCAGATTTACCTGCAAGCTTGTGGATTATCACTCATTTTGGATTGTATATACACTGGTGGACTCACTTTGGGACTTTTTCAGCACTGTAGGATTCTTGGACTGTTTTTAGGGTATGGTGCAGAGAACTGTATGCTTTTAACAGACTGAGATTTCCTGATTTTATTGTGTTGTTTCAAAGTCCCGTGAACTTTGTAAATGCACCGTTCTTAAACGTATTTCTGTTTTATTTCATTCTTTTCATGCATTTAAACCTCTCACACAGTAAAATCTGACCCCATTTTAAACTTTGTAACCCAGCCTGTTAGGCTGATCAGTACAGTACAAATGATTTGACCTCATCAATGAAAGTCTATGGGACTTTTCATAGTTTTGATTGTCTGTTTAATGAAAATTGTAAGTCCAATCAGTTAGAAAAGGTCTGACATGAGTTTTTGGCAGTTGTAGCTGGAAACTCTAGGAGGAGATACAGTCCAAATTTAGTCTCAGAAGAAGAAGAAGAGGCCAACTTAATAAGCCTTTACTTGAAGTCCACTACATGTGCACATTAAACATAATTAAGAGCCCTTCTTTTTCACAAAGGCCCATAAACTTTTTTTAACCCCATCAATCAAATCACCCCCCTTCCTTCTGATTTGAACCACCAACGTTTTACGATCCAATCAATTCTACCCCATATTTATCTGTTAAACATCTTGTTTCGCCTGGAAATATGTCAGACTGCAGAAGAAAAAAGGCTTTTCACCATCTAGTATGAAGAAAAGATTTCGCAGAACTGTTCCAGACTGACTGGTGTTGTTGTATTTTCATCATTTAGAGGGAAAACTTACAGTACACTTATGAGAGATTCAGTCCTTCTGCAGTAACTTGAGCTTGAGTGGTGAATAATGGTGAAGTTAATTTATCAATACTTCCAGGGGTCTGAACCAACAATATGTTGGATACCAGCCCAAAATACAGTGAGATACTGCATGTAGCAGTCTTTGGTGAACACGTTATACCCTGTTAGCCCGAGTGACCTCACACCAATAAAATTCAGATCGCTTTGTTTCCCTCAGACTAGCATGTCATCATCATCTGAATAAGCCGATATCAAATTAGATGTCCACGCTCACAAAGCACTCTCCCATGGCTCCCGAGATCACATTTAGCTCTCAGGCATTTTAATAAAGGTTTGGTTTATTAATTAGAGGTTAATATTAGTACTCCCCTCAGTGGACCCAGCATGAACAATCGACTCTCCAAAGTGACGCTGACATCACGTAAAGGCCACGGTCTGCCAAGGCAGCCTAATGTATCAGCAAGTGCAGTCATTTTGCTGATGTTAGGGAAGCTGATAAGTGAGAAAATAAGAGGAGCGTCTTAGTAGGTCAGCGGTGAAACCTGAAACGAATCGCTCTCGAGGGCCGATTCATCACGATAACGGATTCACACGGCCAACGGCCCGACTCAGCAGGAAACATAACACAAAGAACAAAAAATGCGTTAAGTGAGAATGGGAAATGAGGAATTGTACGGTCACCAAAGCTTCAGTCAGCTCGCAACTGCATTGTACAATCACAAGCTTGCTTTTCCACTTCCACACCTTGGCTGGTGTGGATTTATAGGATCTTCGAGTTGCACTGGCCAACAAACACAGCACAACCATTAGCATTAGTGCAGGTGTCAATCAGGGCAGCCCTGGATCTGGGAGTTACGGGACGGATCGTGCCCTTGCGTGGCGGGCAGAAGGGAACAGGTGCTGTGGAATTCAAACAGCATCGATTGACACAGGGTGGCTAGTGCTGAGAGAACAGTTATTGATCTCACCTCAGTCAACCCCCCTGGAACATTTCAGCCACATCGATTTGGCCTCCTCTTCCCCTCACACTCTGTCTCCAGACTCGAATTACCACCCAGGGAAGATCATATCAATTACACAAATCAATCAGAAACATGTTGTTTCATTTCTCTGCCGAAAACCGCCTGACTTGACACAAATGCCCATCTAAACACAACAGATATGGGGGGATGGCATTCAGTTTGAGCACAGTGAGTTTTCCTAGCATCTTCGATCAATCTTGAAATGTCCTCATCTTAAAGAGATAGTTCAATCAAAAATGAAAATACTGTCATCATTTACTCACCCTCATGTTGTTCCAAACCCATACGACTTTGGTTAATCAAAGCACAATTTAAGGTATTTTGAATGAAACCTAAGAGTTTCTGTACCTGCATTGAACGTTCATGGTAACCAAGATTTTGAAGAACCAAAAAGTCATAAAGACATTGTAAAACAAATCCATATGAATCAAGTGGTTTAATCCAAGTCTTGTTAAGTGATACAATCACTTTGTATGATGAACAGATTTAATTTAGGCTTTTAGTAGTTACTGATGGCACAAAATGTTACTAATGCGAATTTATAATATATTATTATTATAAATATATTTATAATATATATTGTCCTCTATTTAGCTGTCATTTGTTTGTGAACTAAATCTGTTGTAAAGGGTGATCTGTTTAAGCCCACTGTATGAAATGCTTGAATGTGGACATGTCTGAACAGTTTAGGTTTTATTTAAAACTAAACATAAATGTTAAAATTATGCAATTGAATGCCCATGCATCTTTCCCACTGCCAAAGCACATACTAGATATATGTTTACATAGCGTTGTATAGACGCATGTCATCTTAAAATGTAAACACAAAATAAAACACATTTTGCCCTGTGACATCTGTTTTTATATTATATGTTTATATTTCTGAACACATTTACACACTTTTTTTTTCTTTCATTTTTATATACTAGGCTATATGGTATATATTATATGGTATACTTTGTTATTTTCTCTTGATTGCACACTTGAATTATCATTAATTATCAGTAGTAGTTATTGGTATATGACAAGTTTTGGTAATAAAATATGCTTTCTTGCAAAATAAATTAAACATGCATCAGTCAGTACTTTCTACTTTCTAATTAAATACATAACAATTCAAGTACTTTTGTACCTTTACTCAAGTAAAATTGAAAATGAGTACTTAATGCTTTTACTGGAGTAATATTTTATTATGATATCTGTACTTTTAGTCAAGCACTTGATTTGTGCACTTTGTCCACGACTGTATGCGTGTCGATCATCATAAATTAAATGTTCATTTAATTAATAAAGCGATATCTCATATATCTTCGAGACTTGCTTTAAACCGCTCGATTCATATGGATTCATTTTATGATGCCTTTATGACCTTTTTGGATATCATGTTTTGGTTACCAGGACTTTCAAAGGGGGGGCAAACCTCTCACATATCGTTAAAAAAATCTTAATTTACATTCTGAAGATAAACCTAAGTCTAATGATTTTGTAACAAAATGAGGGTGAGTAAATGATGGCAATATTTTTGTTTTTGGGGGGGGGTGCACTTGTCTCTTAAGGCTGGAATACATTACACGACTTTTGCCCAGATTTACAGTCTGGAGGAGGTGACGCTGGTTGTCGAAAATCAGAGCAAATCTGCAGATATTAGGCATGTGGAGTTGATAGATTTAACAGAAAATAGCATAGTGTATGATGGGCATACATTCTCATTTTGTAGCTTCAGACTACAAATCTGTTCAGTCAAGTCTCCTTTATTTATATAGCGCTTTATACAATAAAGATTATGTCAAATGTCTTTGCAGTGTGAAACAGGAAAACGTGTGCTGATAATGCAAAATAGAAAATTTTTCAGTTAAAGTCAGTTCATCATTGATTCAGTGATATCATCATCCAGCTCAGTTCAGTTATCTCGAAATAGTGTCTGCGCAATCAAGTCAACAGTATTGGCAGATATTGTGTCCCCAACTAAGCAAGCCAAATAATAGTCAGATAATATAAAACATTTTCAGTCGATTTTAAAACACATTTAGATTTTTTTTATTGATTTGTCATTTGTCTCCTATCAATGAGGTGTCTGTGTGTGTTTGTTGTGTTCAGAATGGCTTGAAAGTTAAGTGTTAAGTAAAACACTCCATTGGACCGCGCAGCCCATGACATCATTATCGGAGCACAAGAATATATAGGAGGGTACCTGCATCGCACGTCATCAACTTTCTTTGTCTTCAGGAGCCGTTTGTTTGCTCTGTGTTTGTAGAAACATCATGGAGAAAAAGTCTAGCGAATGCTTTAGGAAGTGTGTGCCTTCGTGTCTCAAACATGACCTTTGTGTTATGTGTCTCGGAGAGAAGCAAACGTGTTTAGTGCTTGAGGGCACTGAATTCGCTCACTGTGATAAGTTTCCGATGAAAATCCTCCACTCATGCTTGTCCCTATTCTTGAGGGATGTGGGACAGGAGTCTGTGTCTCGCAGCTCAGGTCTCACTGCTGCTGAGGCATGGCGGAACCTCAGGTTGAGGGGTTCACAGGTTGACCTCACTGAGAAGTTTGAGAAGGGTTTCGATCTTTCTAGATCTACCTCGGACTCGAGCGATCTGAGGGATCCGGATGATCTCTTGTTCGAGTCATTTCATCCTGCGGATAGCACTTTACTGGCTTCATCCAGTCAAGATGAGGAACGTGGATGTGCTTGGTGATGATGGTGAGAGTGTGGCAGACTAGTGGCAGACGATTTTTGATGGTTCCTTTCGCCCCGATCTTCATACCGAGTTAGAGAGATCGTGGGCAAAACCATATTCAGCTCAGCTACACTTTTCCAACATGCAGATTATGCTAATGTGAAGGGAATGGCTGAGCACAGATATGTGAAAATGCTCCCATGGAAGAGACACTTGTGGACTGTTTCTCCCAGGGCGAGTCATCTTCTTTGAAGGCTCCTGTCCTGCCATCCAAGCTGCTTCAGACAACCTTGTATTTGAATGGCAGGGTGTACGTGGCAACAGGTCACGCCAGGGGGCTTTGCAGAACATGGCTTTGCTGCAAGCTTACCAGGCAGACCTGCTTAAAGACCTGGATGAGGGTAAATGTTTACCCCCTGAAGAGGTCGAAGAGTTGCACCGTACTACGTATTTGGTTCTCTGTGCCACTAAGCAAACTGTAGCTGCTATAGGACGAGTGAAGGTGGCAATAGTGGGCTCAGAGAGATATCTGTAATTGAATTTAGCAGAAGGAGAAAAGAAAATAACTTACTCCCACCCCAGAAGTATTTTCAGTCGCTGCTTACATCAGACCCTGAGGCTGAACTAATGTTATTGGCGAGTTTGCCTACATTTGCGAACCACCTGGTGATGGTCCAGTCTCTCCCCTGAGTTGTGAGCTTTATTCTTACCAAGTATTTCAGAGAGCAGGGTCGGACTGCCTCCCCAGTTTTTTAGGGTTTTTAAGTAGGTGGTCCCCCTGAAGTTTCTTTTTTTTAAGTGTTAGACTGCCTCCCCTGATTTCAGGGTATTTTCAAGCAGGCAGTCCACCTGAATCCCACATTCTTTGATTGGGCTGTCTCCTCTGTGTTAGGGTTTCAAGTTGGTAGCCCATTGTCCTTAGGAACATAGTTGTTTGAGGACAGTTGTGTTCCCAACTTGACTGAATGGGATGTCCCTCCTTAATATTAGTATCGGTTGGGTTCCGCATTTCCCCTAAGCTGTTTTGCTGTCTGGAGCATCGTTGGTGTGCATCGTGTCATGGCATAGTAGGCATTTAATTTCCCATAGTGGCTAATAGAGGACACAGTGCATTTTCACTTGAAGGGAACATCTCGGCTTACACCTGTAACCATGGTTCCCCGAGAGGGAACAAGACACTGTATCCCCTTGCCATGCCTTGGACCTGCCTGTTTCACGTTTCCTTCAGACAAAGAAGTTGATGACGTGCATTACAGTTGTCATCTCGTACTTCCGGTTGCTCCGCTAATGACTTCACAAGCTGCACGATCCAATGGATTCGGAGTGTTTTCCACATGCTTCAGACACCAGTCATGCTGATAGCATTCCTCCTAGTGTCCACTAGAGGACACAGATTCTCATTCCTTCTTGGGGAACCGGGACTGCATGCATAACCTGAGACGTTTCGCTTTGTGATACTGTAAATTGTATTTTAAAATATGTTCAGATTTTAAAAGTTGTGTAGTGTTTTCCAGAATGCAAAGATTGAAGACTGCATGTTCTGGCCTGCAGTGGAGTCTGACAGGTGTTCAGTAAAACCGCCTGAAGACTGCCATCATAACACTCCCAGTCAAACCCAGCAGTCACCGCTAAAACAATGTAATACTTCTGACAGGTATATTTATATAAAGCTTTTCTGCTAATGCCTGTAATAGGGTCATTGTTGAAATTATAGTGATTACAGATGGCATTTTACCTTTTATGACTTGGCCTCAGCCTCGTTGTGCTTCAGATGAATTAAGAGATTACTGTAATCATACCCTGTTTTACCAATGGCAGGTAATTGGGAAAGCCATGCATGCCTAAGCCTGCGGCCAATGAACAGTAATTGGACGTCTGCGACATTCATTGCAAAGTTACAACTGCTGCGTGTGTTCACTGATCAAAGACAGAATTTAACGACAGAAGTTCACTTTGAAAAATGTACATGGAAAACTTAATCTTGAACGTTTATTGTTGCCCTAATGGTTTCATTATTGTTATTATTATTATTAGTTTATTTATGGTAATATAATACAAGGCAATGTTGGCAAATACAAAGTAATGCCATTCCTCTTAATGCAGTAATGTTGGCCTGAGAGGTGAGTGTAATGGATAACAGTACACATTAAATGTGTACTGGATATTTAAATAAGAATAAATACATACCAATATTATATTTTATGAAACGGTTAGCTTTGTGACTTAGTTTTGATGAAGCCATAATACCTAAAATTACTTTTTTTAAAAAGGACGAATCATTATTTCAACACATTATCATGGCAGTTTGTAACTATTTTACATTTGTATGAATTTGTATGATCTCATTGGTATGTTTTCATATGGGTGGAACTTCATGCTTACTTTTTTTTCCCTAGTTTGTGTAGGAAATGGATATGTATTGTGGCATTCAGGACAAAACCTGCTGACCAACTGGCTGTTGTCGCATTTATTTCTGCTGTGTGAGAGGGACTTAGACTCAGGATGTGATTACTCGATGTGTATATCATTGTTATCGACATAAATGTTATCACACATGATATTTTATCTCAATATGTTATAGTTTATCACCCAGCCCTAGTGGACACAGTAGTTATCATTATAGTTGACAATATTTGTGCCTTTACTTGTGGTCACTGTAATGTATTTCCTTATGTGGCATATAAAGAAAATAATAATTTCTGAAATGGTGAAAATTAACATTTTCTCATCTTATTTTCTTATGCATCATTATAACTGCATGAAAAGGCACTGAATGTAATTTGGATATAATAAATGGCATTTTAGAGGTGAATTCCTCTTAGACTGTGCCTCTCGCTGACCCTAAAGTCCCAAGCCTAGACATTGATGAGTGACACTGATGAATCATCAGGCACAATCCAATATCTGCTGTCCAAGGAGTGTCACCTCAAACTTTGAGTCACACTCAGGATGTGGCATCCTGGTGCAACATTCCCTGCCAGTAAGCTAAGAGGGTGCACACAAAAACACAAACCTTGACTTTGGGAGGGTTCATCCAGTGATGTCTCATAATGCTGCTGGCCGTCATGTTGCTCGGCAGAATGACCACATCATTGTTACTGTCTCTGCATGACAACTCACACTCCTCTCCTGAGAAAAACAGACAGAGAACATAAATCCACAGTTCATGTAACATCTTGAACACTGCATAACATCTTTCTTTAGTGTTTGAAGAGAACTGCTAAACAGTTTGTCTGCTCATCACTAAGGCCATTACAGGCAATGACACTTCTTCCAGTTTAACCATGTTGAGGTCTGACAGTTACAGCATGTCTTCTGATGAAGATTTTGTAAATTATTGAGTTCTGTCTCTAAAACTTTACTGTGACAGTATACTGTGTATAGGAGATTGCAGCATCAATTTTAGGGTAGAAGTCACATCACATTTAACTAAAAATTAAAATAAATTCTACTCTGCATGGAAACAATTAAGCCTATTTTGCATAATAACATTGTTTTCATGGCAACAATATTTATTACAAACCGTACAAAAAATAATCATCATAATATGTCAAAACTATCATTTGAAATTTTGGGGTTGATACGAAATTTTAAATATATTACTGTATATATATATAATATATGTTTTGAAAGAAGTCACAAGGCTGCATTTAGTTGCTATATTATTACATAGCTTGCCATGTGAATATATTGTAAAATGTTATTTATTTATGTGATGCAAAAGCTGAATTTTCAGCATCAATACTCCAGTCTTCAGTGTCACATGATCTTTCAGAAATCATTATAATATGCTGATCTGCTGCTCAAGAAACATTTCTGATTATCAATGTTGAAAACAGTTGACTATGATGCATTTTCATAGATTATTTGATGAATAGAAAGTTCAAAAGAAAATAATTTATTTAAAATAATATTTTGTTACATCATGAATGTCTTTACTGTCAACTTTGATCAATTGAATTTGTCCTTTTTTTGAAGATGTATTAATTTCACGAGTTCACTCTGCAGATAATAAATCGGGATAAATGGTATGCGTATTTTTGGCGTGCTGTCCGGGGAGAGGGCTATATCCAAAATATAATATAAAGCAGTAGTTCCCTTTCGAGTGGGAACTCGTGCTGTGTCCCCTAGAGGGTGTTATGGGGAATGCCCCCAGCATGACTGGTGTCTCAAGCATGAGTCTAAACACGACAATGACCTTGACATTGGCAGGAGGCAGCCTATGAATTCACAACTGGTGAGATCCGAGAGTATAAAAGAGAATCTGTGAAATACGTCAATTTCTTTCTTGTCTTCAAGAGACTGTTTGTTTGTACATGAGTTAGGAGCGCGCATTTAGCTCCTGAGGGAGCAGAATGAGCGCATTGAAAGGATTTCTTAATGAAAGCTTCGTTAGCACTGTCCCTGTTATGGGACGGGATGTGTGACAAAGTTTTGGGTGGAATGCTGTCTTCTCTACGAGCAAGCTGTATAAGCTAGGTATGATGCATTCATGAGACTTACTACAAGAGGTAGGAACTTCTTCCTTTCTGCTCTCTCTAGAGGGACAGTAGTTAGTGTTTGCACGAGCACGTTCGGCTAGGCATTTGCGTCTGCGGTCCCGTATGACCGCCATTACGGTGAGGTGGGATTAAGCATGGGGGTTGTAGGCAGAGCATGGATGAGTCAAACAGGAAGTTTTCCTTTTTTGGCTCCTCTTGTTGACTCAAATAACACTATTGTTCTTTATGTGTCGAATTCTGAGGAATCGGCTTTCTGTGAGCCTCCTTACAGGATTTCCTGAGCGTGGGGCATAGTTAGACCTCCTCTCGTTTTGAGAGTTGTCATAGGTAGTGGCCTAAGTTGTTAGGCTCCCTCCATCCTCGACTTTAGAAAGTAGTCATGCTGAGTCTTTTGTTTCCAGAGCTCAGTTTCTGTTTGCTAAGTTGCTAGGCTCTTTGTGTGCCTTCTTGGCCATTGTGAGCATCGTCAGGCCTCCTCTTGTTAGAGAGAGTTATCTTTATTGTGTTACATCCGCTCGCCAGAGCTCCTCTAGGACATAATTTTGCAGGTTGTAGGCTCTGTGAGCCTCCTTGCACGTTATCCAATGCGAGGGGCGTAGTTAGGCCTCTGTTAGTTAGTTTTTGTTTTAGAAAGCCATCATGCTGAGGCCTCTGCTCCTAGAGCTTGGCCATCTTCTGCAAGCATCGTCAGGCCTCCTCTCGCTACAGAGAGTTATCTTCATTGAGGTCTCCACTTCCCAGAGCTCCAAACTAGGGCAGCATCTGTGAGTTGTAGGCTCTCTGTGAGCCTCTTTACAAGATGTCCTGAATGTGGGTGTAATTAGGCCTCCTCTCGTTTTTGAGAGTCGTCATGCTATGGCCTCCACTCCTAAGAGCTTGGCCGTCTACTGTGAGCATCGTCAGGCCTCCTCTTGCTACAGAGAGTTATCTTCATTGAGGCCTCCACTCGCCAGACCTCAGTTAGGACAGTATATGTGAGTTGTAGGCTGTCTGTGAGACTCCTTACAAGATGTCTTGAGCGTGGGGCATAGTTAGGCCTCCTCTCGCTTTAGAGAGCCGTCATGCTGAGGCCTCCACTCCTACAGCTCGGCCATCTACTGCGAGCATCTTCAGGCCTCCTCTCACTACAGAGAGTTATCTTCATTGAGGCCTCCGCTTGCCAGAGCCCCATTAGGACAGTATATGTAAGTTGTAGGCTCTTTGTGAGCCTCCTTACAAGATGTCCTGAGTGTGGGGCATAGTTAGGCCTCCTCTTGTTTTAGAGAGTCGTCATACTGAGGTCTCCGCTCCTAGAGCTCTACTATCTACTGTGAGCATAGTCAGGCCTTCTCTCGCTACAGAGAGTTATCTTCATTGAGGCCTCCACTCGCCAGAGCTCGACTAGGACAGCATCTGTGAGTTGTAGGCTTTCTGTGAGCCTCCTTAAAGGATTTCCTGAGCGTGGGGCATAGTTAGACCTCCTCTCATTTTGAGAGTTGTCATGCTGAGGCTTCCGCTCCTAGAGCCTGGCCATCTACTGCGAGCATTGTCAGGCCTCCTCTTGCTACAGAGAGTTATCTTCATTGAAGCCTCTGCTGCTAAGCTCGGCTAGGTGGTAGGGTAGTATGCTAGGATGTTAGGCTCTCTGGGAGCCTCCTTGGCTACTGGCCTTAGAATGGAGTGCTGCTAGGCTGCCTCTCATTTTTAGAGGTGTTGTATCTAGGCCTCCACTTTGCAGAGCTTCACGGGCCAGTTAGCTCTTAGTTTTAGGCTCTCCATTGTTGAGAAGCTCTGGCTTAAGATTGTGTTGCTGGTGCAGGGGTGAGGATTCCTTTGGTTCTTTGACTTGGCTCAGCCAATAAAGCACTCAACCCTTCAGAATTGCTGCGTGGGAATACCGTTCCCCATAGCACCCTCTAGGGGACACAGTGCGAGATCCCATTCGAAAAGGAACATCTCAGGTTACGCATGTAATCATGGTTCCCTGAGAAGGGGAAGGAGATGATGCGTCCCTTTGCCATGCTTCATGAATTCGTGCATGTCTACTTCAGACAAGAAGTGGATGAAATATTTCACAGGCGCTCTTTGATACTCTCAGCCGCACCAGTTGTGACATCATAGGCTGCCGTCTACCATTGTCAAGTTCATTGTCGTGTTTAGATTCATGCTTCAGACACCGTCATGCCAGAGGCATTCCGCATAGCGCCCTCTAGGGGCGGAGTGTCTAGTTCCCCTTCTCAGGGAACCATGGTTACATGCGTAACCTGAGACTTTCTCCACCCCAGAAAAGGGTTACAACCACTGGTATAAACAATTATGTCATGGATTTCCGAAACATTATATATCAGTACTAACTGTTCTGATGATATACTGCCAAATTTGAGATAATTTTTTATCTGAAAATCTGAATTCTGATGGTTTCATCAGGCTGAACAAAACACACAAGTGCACAACCAAAAGCATAAATTCTATCCCAGCATAAAAAGTAACCTACACGGCTCTGAATGAATCTGAAAAAGAAATCGGTCTCTCTGTGCAATGCACAAGTTTGCGGTAAGAGTTTGTACCTATGCCATGGCCCTTCTTGCAGCTGACATGGATGTTGGGATGCAGGTTCTGAGGTAGAGAGCATTGACCCTTCAGCTGAGGGCATAAGCGGAAGCTTCCGGTCCAGTTCCCATCCTTTCTGCAGCGGATGACATTGGTGCCGAGCCCCTGTGGAGACGGCAAAACACATTTTACAGCATTCACTACGACATTCTAAATGAACAGCCAGTGGAAAGAACAGATAAAGACATGCATGTCCATAAATACCAAATTAAAGAGTTCTTTATTTTTGTCATGGTTTACACTTGTCAAGTCAAGACACATTTATTTATATTCCATTTTATACAATACAAATTGTTTCAAAGCAGTTTCACAGTAATAAACAAGAAAATAACAGTATTAATGTAATGGAACAAATGCACCTTCAGCTGTAAATAAGCTCTAAAAAACGACAGTTCAAAAAGACCTGGGTAAATTTTTTTATGTTTTTGAAAGAAGTCTCTTCTGCTCACGAAGGCTGAATTTGTTTGATCAAAAATGCAATAAAAACGGTAATATTATGAAATATTATTAATATTTAAAATAACTATTTTCTGCTTGCATATATTGTAAAATGTAATTTATTGCTGTGATAAAAGCTGAATTTTCAACATCATTACTCCAGTCTTCAGTGTCATATGATCCTTCATAAATCATTCTAATATCCTGATTTGCTGCTCAAGAAATTATCATCAGTAATGAAAACAGTTGTGCTGCTTCATATTTTTGTGGAAACCATGATACATTATTTTGCAGGATCCTTTGATTAATAGAAAGTTCAAAAGAACAGAATTTATTTATTTATTTGAAATCTTTTGTAATAGAAATTTTACTGCAGCTTGTATTGTAGTAATTTTCTGAAACTTTTGATCAATTTATTGCATTGTTCCTGCATAAAAGTATTAATTTTTTGTCATAGTATTGATTAATGTCACTGATATATGTCATTAAGCATATAAGCCGACTGTCTGCTTAATGTTTGCTAACACTTGAATTCCCAACACACGTTCTATTGACTTTGAGTAACTTTGCAAGTAATAGTCTATTAATACTCTAATGAGAGATAGTTGACATGTAGTTGCAAAGTCACTAGTTATCCTACAGTAAGTCGTACCTCTTTGCATGGTGGTTGTCTCAGCGTGTTGTTGGCCCCGTTGCAGTGGATCCAGCAGGTGCTGTCGAACTTGAAGCTGTCAGTGCACTGGTACATGCCATAGAAGACAGATGGAGGAGGTGGACAGGTGACCGGCTCACATGAGCCCTCTAACCAACGGCCGTCTTCTGTACACTGACGCTTGAAGGCTCTCCTGCAGGAACCAAGACATGTCATATGCTGTGATACCATTCATGTCAAATTTCATTTTGATAATAAAAGACAACTCCATTTTCGTTTAACCATGCATGCTGAGTGGTTGTTGTTGTGTTTTTCGGTCCGTGTTTTGATTTGTGGATGATTGTATGTTTGCGCACCTCTTTGGCTTGTTGGCCACATGGTATCCTAGTTTGCATTTGTATTTGCAGAGGGTGCCCACTTTAAGACCTGTCTCATTGCAGCGTTTGGTCTGCAGCACGGCACTGGGCACGGGAGGCGGTGCAGGACAGCGGAGCTCACACAAAGCCTCCGGGAACGACCACAGACCATCCTCCATACAGGTCAGAGTGTTATTAGTGCCTTCAAATGAGCGACAGATGGAATAAATCAAATAAACACACATTAATACATATACATTTTAGGTCAGTAAGACTGACTGACTGACTGATTGATTGATTGATTGATTGATTGATTGATTGATTGATTGATTGATTGAATTATTAAAATAATAACAGTCATAATAATACTTTTACTCAGCAAGGATACATTAAATTGATCAAAAGTGACAGTAAAAACATTTATAATGTTACAAAACTTTTCTTTTTTAAATAAATGCTGTTGTACTTTGTATTTATCAAAGAATCTAAAAATGAAATATATAACAATTTCACAAAAAAATATGAAGCAGCACAACCGTTTTCAACATTGATATACTCTGAAATATTCAGCAGATATGGATTTCTGAAGGATCATGTGACACTGAAGACTACATTAAAATTCAGCTATGATCACAGGAATAAATTACATTTTAAATATATATTCACATAGAAAACAATTATTTTATTTGTAATATTTTTTTACAATATTACAGTACTTTTACTGTATAGATCAAATAAATGCAGCCTTCATAAGAATAAGATACTTCTTTCAAAACCATTGTTTAACTAAACAATAGTGTATATGTGTGTGTATAACACAAAGTGATATTCTTCCTCACTATTTTTGTCTTGTTTTTCTTAAAACATTCTTAAAACAAGATACATTTATTTGGGAAGCAAAGTCGCACAAGACATGAAGTCTTGCTTTCTCAAAAATGCTTAAATTAAGTGTGTTTAAGTTTTCTTAAAACAAGGGGGAAAAAATCTGCCCATTTTTATTTATTTATTTATTCTGGAAAACAAGAGAAAAAATACTACTAAGAAAATCACTTGTGTATAAATCATTTAATATATAATTGTATATAAAGTGTATATATAATTCAACATTACAAAATTACAAAGTATTTAGTGACTGCCATGAGTATAAAACCTACAGAAATCCCAATGCATTTGATTAATCAGTATTAGCTGAAAATAGTTTTAACCATATTATGAAGAACTAAAGTGTGTTATAAAATGAATAGCTCCTCTAAATTATGGTTGGATGAGTCACTTATCAATCCACTGAAACATACCTGTGACTGCACATGACTGAATTCCATGTTAATGTGCTATGTTGCTACTGCAAACAGCTGCAAATCATAAATTACCTGGCGTAATTTCCCAAGTAATGATCAGAATGTTTAATTTGATCATTACAATATGAGCTGCTGTATTAAGTTTTATTTTTTATTTAGTTATCATCATTGCAACAAGCATTGTATACTACGTGCTGGATCCTCAGAATACTGAGAAAGAAAATCTACCATGACCGTAGATGACCTATTTTACTAAGTAATCTTATTGTTCTCTTCACTGCATCAAAGTCCAGTCACACTGAGTTTTTCCAGGGTTTCTCACCCACAAGCTGAGCAGGCTCCTTGCACTGGAACGTGCTCTTCTTGCCGTAGGTGGTGCCTTCTGGGAAATCAAAGTGGGCAGGGTGCACATGATACTTATCTGGAAGCCCACAGTCAACCGGCTCACACGATACTTGCTTGTTCCATTTCCTATCAGCACAGGTGATGGTCACGGTTGAGTCCGTCTACAGAGAAAAGACATCAGATGTTCAATGAGTTCAGTGCAGTTCAAAATGGCCTGCTGACCACAAAGTACATGGAGCTGATATCACAGTAAAGGACACATCTGTTCCTCTCACAGGCCTGAAAACCTGAAGACCTGTTCAAAGCAGAAACTTTAATGAACAGAACAGAACAGAACAGTACCACAGTCCTCTTAGAATTAAAAATATTTTCATGCATATTTTAGGTAAATTTTGCCTTTAAGGATATTTGTGTAAATGTGGCATATGGTTATACTGAAGGGAAAAAAAAGGAAAATCTACTGATCATTTTCTGCCAGGGCACTATCCATTAATTTTCTCTTACGAAAATACGTAAATTAGGGATTAAGCCCTGAAGGGGCTGCATGCAGCCTCTATTGCGTTTGCATGTTTTCTTTATTATTATTCCTCCCCAATGAGAGTCAGGAAAATTATGAAATTTGGCACACTTGTAGTGATGGTCATGAATAGTGATCTGATCAAGTTTGGGGTCTCTAGGACCAACTCTATAGCGTCACCACCAGTTAAAAAAATCACTTTTCAAGAGGTTATCACTTTTGAACACTTTGTTCTACAAAATTTTAATTTAGTTAATCTGATTACTCTCCTCATTCTGATCACATTCGATACTGTAGTGGCCATTTAGAAAAGTACAGTTTTTCTGTTCTGTTTTTTTGTTTTTGTTTTTTCACTATTACTCCTTCAAAATGTGTCCAATTCTTCTATATTAATTGGCAGAGATCATCTTTGGACTGAGCCGCACCAACTAAACAGAATTTTGATATTCATCTTTGTTTAAAAGTTATGATGTTATGAACTTAACGATGTGACCCAAAATTGGTTCAAAGGCTGTATCTAGGCCAAACTTTGATCAGTTGAAACACAACTTGGTACATATCAAGTACTCCAATCAAGATTTCACCTACGGCATCAATTTTTTTAAAAATACATTTTGTGTTCATTCTCAATTGTACTACTGAACTTCGACATCTGGATGAACACCTCTCTTCTCAGTGGTGCGACAAGATGAGTGACAGGCACTTGGTCTGGAGATTGTGGGTTTGATTCCTGTGTGGTTTAACTTTATAAAATACAGTGTAATGTTGTGTTATTTCGATTCCTTGTCCTAGTAAGAGTTGTACTAATCTTTAGATTAGAAACAAGTGTTTTTTTATATATATTCTGTGTTTGTCCTCATCTGAACTTCTCTTCATTTTGAGTTGATTCTCAGCTGAACTACTGAGCTTATATAATAAGTGTGTTTTTGTTCATTGTGAATTCATTTTTATTTGAACTCCCATTCATTTTGAGTTCATTCTGACTATACTTCTGAACCAGCTCATTATCACACTGAAAGCTCTCCTCAGCAGACTGGTAAATGTGCATCATCAAGTAGCTCAACATGGAAAGCCAGAGGCCTGATGTGCACCTTAACCAAAAATCATGGTTTTGAATCTTGGGTGTTGAGATTTTATGAAATTGTGTGTAATGGTGCGTTGTTTTCATTCCTTTATTTTTCGGGTCAGCATTTTACTAATCTTTATACATCTTGGATTATAAATAAATGTATATGTATTCATGCTATGTTCATTTTAATTTGAACTTCTGTTCATTCTCACCCATAAATCTGAGCCAAATTCCATGGTTAAACTATGGTTAGTGTAGTAAAACTATCAGCTGAATGTTTGAAACAACTTCCTTTTGTGATCTGATGTGGCGTCTTATCACAGAATGAGGCAGAAAAGAAGAAAAGAAAAATATATTCAACTGTAAAAAGGCTATGCCGATAGAAATGGAATAACACTAATACGTTAATTATTTGAAAAAAATACCCCAGATGGCTTGAAGAACACAGATAAACTATACATTGTCGCAGTTGAGTGTTTATTGTTTCCATGTTTCATCGTTTGAAATGTTTCTATCTTTTAATTCAGCTACAGCGATAGCTTGAAAACATATCCATTTGAGATTTCCTGGAGCATCATGAGTTAGGCTATATTAATTCTGTGATGCATATGTGGAGTTTCTGTGCGATGGCGCCCTCTGGTGTCCAGTATGAATAAAACAGACATTAAATTTGTTTTATAGCGCTCAATAATGGCCAATCCATAAAAATAACACTTCTCTCAAAAGAAATTTGAAGTAGACATATGATAGTTATGTATTGAACCATGGGCTAACTGTATTGTTGCATCCCTAGATGCTTTACTCTAAAATACTGTATAACAGGAATAGCACAAATATTTTTATGACTGAGAGCAGACCTGCTAACCTTTGGAAAATATTTAACATTAAATCTTGCATTTTGCATGTTGTGCAATCACGATTTTGACATTTGCCATCAAGGAGCTTCAGGTAATAATGTAGCTATCTAGGAATATACAATTGCATATTTTTGGGTCTCTGAATAAAACTGAGCTGTTTTATTCTTTCATGAGTGCGAGGTCCATATTTTCACTACATCATACTACATGAGCCATAAAAGCCTGTGTATCAAGATGACGCAAATTGATGTGCCTGTTTATTGTGGTTTCTTCCCCCTTTTGTTGGTTTAGCCCGTACTAAATATTAGTTTATCACCTCATTGTACTCACCTGTCTGCCAATAAGAAAAAAATCCACCTATTCAGTTCCTGTCCATTGTGTTCCAGTTGGTCGGTTATGGGGGTGTAGTGCGTGGTGCGGCGAGTGCCTGCGGGCCGCCTGTGTGTCTACATTAAATTTCTTAATTGGGATCCTCGTCATCCTGCCTGCCTCCACACTCCTTGATCGTGACACATACATGATATCAAACTAATTTATTTATATTTTTTTTTTACATTTTGTTTAAAAGTTAACAATGTTGACCCAAAATTGTTTCAAAGACTGTATCTCGGCCAAATGTTGATCAATCGAAACAAAACTTGGAATGCTTCATCAGCACCATGATCTTAGGGTACATGCCATAGTTGGCACCAGTACCACCTATGGGTCATGAGATACCAAAAATATATATATTTTTTGCTTATAACTTTTGAACAGTTAAAATGATGACCTTGATTTCTATGGATTCCTTGGGTCATGTTGAAGTGGGCGATACCAATTTTGCCAGCATCTGCTCATCCACCATTTTGAAATGTGTCATAAATCGCAATATCTTTTGAACAATTTGACATATTGGCACAAAAATTGGTAGCCACCATCTACAGCATGTTCCGGCGGTACCTGACACATTGTCACTTAGGTGTTCCAGAGATATAAGAAGTTTTGCAAAAACGCTTATAACTTTTGAAAGCATTGTCCAAATTGTATTATCTTTGTCAATATGGTTTGTCAATTCTGATGATATCTAATTTTTAATTTTCCATCATTTTGTTTGTCTGCCATTTTGAAGTAAATGAAGAACAGTCTTTTCTCTACTCCTCCTACAAAACGTGTCCAATTTTGTCCAAATTGCGATCAGATGATCTTTGGACCGAGCCGCACAGAAATAACTGAAGGAATGTTTTATAATTGCTTCCGTTCCCAAGAAATACCACATCAAAGTCGACTGTGTCTGCATTTGTTGAATTATGCTAGTTAGCTAAGCATGCAAATTGGTTACCATGCTAATTGGTTGCCATTCTTTCTAATGTTGCTTTTCAGATATCAGTTTAACCATAAGCTATATTAGCATTTAGTAAGCGTAGCATGCTAATCTGGTCAACATGTTAAGTAATGCTTTTTTGAATCATGTATTACACATAACATGCAACGGTTTCTTTGTTTTGGTGTGCCCCCCATGTTATATGTTTTCTATGGAAAAGTAGTCTGATGAACATGTGCAAATCTTTGACTCGTTAAAGTGTGATTGTGCTTCTGCCGGAGTTTGCTGTGGTTGTTATGCTTGCTGTACTTACAGTAGCAGTGGTTGCAATGCTTGCTACACCTTCGGGGCCCTGTTTGCTGTAACAGCTATATATAATATATAGATATATATATATATATTATATATTATATAATTTTTTTTTTTGTTTTTTGTTTTTTTTCAGTATAATATATTTTTGCCTATTCTGTGATAAGAAGCCACATCAGATCACAAAAGGAAGTTGTTTCAAACATTCAGCTGATAGTTTTACTACAGTCTTTGCTGTCGTAAAACTGTGAACGCTTGCCACTGATGTCAGTATTGGCTGATGTGCTTCACATGATCCAAGTTAGCGTTACACTTTTTCCAATTAAGTACTGTAGATTTTCGCATCTCTCAATGCAAAACATACATCCAATATTGTGGACGACCTGAGACAATATAAAATATGGCAAAAATCTATCATTTTGATTAGGTGCACCAAGAGAAACCTATAGAAAAACATAAAATATAAGATTTCTATATGGGAAACCCATTAGATCATGTGTACACTAACAACTTTTTTTTTATTTTTTAAATTGGAGCATTGGAGTACATTTTACAAGAAAAAGCTATTTCAGTCCTTTTACTTCAAAATTTAGATTTTAATTCAATGTGTTACTTGACATTTCTCTGCAATTATTTGAGAGATTTACTAGCAATTTCTAAATGAAAACTGATTGAAATTTCACACCATTTTTAAATAAACCACACAATTTGAGGTACACAAGGATGCAGGTTGGGTTTTACACTGAAATTGTATTCTTAAGATTTGGGTTTGTTTGACTTGCCAAACATCTGCATGTGACAATATTTTCTGAATCTGCATAAGCTCTCAAGTCCACAAAAATGGATAGGGATCTCTGACATTTAATCACATAAACCAAATCAGATAGCTACAACATTTAAGCAGTTTAGAAATATATTCATCATTACTTGCAAATATTGTTTTGTCCTATAACAGAACTTATGCTTCATCATGAAGCATTTGGTTGAGTTGATAAAGGAGGACTATAACACTAGATACACACGTTATTGATAAGCTCAGGCAGATATTCTTTCTCTCTCATATACTTCAGCCTTTTCTTTGACTATTTGATACACCACAACAATATCTTCTTACCCAACCATTACACACTTTCATATTTCTCTGTACAAAACATATGCTTTCCACATGCTAAACGCAATCAATATGTTTAGAATATCTGCACAGAATTCCCGAAAGTGACTGAACTAAGAGTGAGGGCTGAATTACAATAAATTATCACATCAGACAAGGTAATTTATACTCTTGTGAAGAACACACGAGTATATACAGGTAACTGCTGACCTACAGGCACGCATGCATCAGAGCGAAGTTGAATACAACTCAACAATGAAAAAAAAAAAGCTTTATAAAGATTACATAATATACTGCCCTTTGTGAAGTAAGTTTGAATCATGCAAGAAACATCCTGTGTTCAGTATCTGTTAAAATACAATTAAATTCAAAACATCTGTATCAGGCTTATTAAGGTAACACTCTAAGGCTCATATGTTGATGGTCCACTTTAGACATTCTAATAACTAAATACAATTAAATTCAAAACATCTGTATCAGGCTTATTAAGGTAACACTCTAAGGCTCATATGTTGATGGTCCACTTTAGACATTCTAATAACTATAAGTAACTTTGCAACTCCATGTCAACTAGCAGTCATCGGAGTATTAGCACACTGTGTGCTTAATATCTGCTAACTCTTTATTTTGATGATTCCCCAACAGACATTCAAATGATTATAAGTAACTTTGCGAGTACATGTCAACTTATTCTACTAACCCTAATCTAACAGTCTACTAATGCTCTATATGAGAGTTAGTTGACATGTAGTCGCAAAGTTACATCTAGTTACCATAGCTATCAAAATTGTAATTGCTATTATATTTAATTAAGACTAATCCATTACTTGAAATAAAATACATGTTATTTTATTTCAGTTAGATGCAAAGGTAACATTTCTCATTTTCATTCAGTTTAACTGCATGTACCAAAATAAGTAAAATGGAAATAAAAATTCATATAAACTATATAAACATAAAAAATTAATAAAGATGACAAAAACAACAGATTTAGACTACTAAAACCTTAACTAAAATTAAAAAGAAAATGGAAAAAATAAAGACTAAATAAAAAAATATATATTAACAAAAGCTATAATAGTATTGCAATGATAATAAAATACAACTATCTGCATAGCGTTTAACAAAATGCATATCGTTCAAAAACAGCTTTAGGTACCAAGAGAGCTGGGAAAGCCATATTTAAATAGATTTACACACATAAATACATGCATTTCTGTTGGGGTTAGTAGCAGAACAGTCTGAGCGTTTGGACCGATTATATTCTTTGCAAATGTGGTAGACTCATACTGACATACACACAATAATAAACACGCAAACAAACAAACAAACCCATAACAAACACATTTACAACACTGGGTTAAAGCCAATAAATGCTCAGTTGGAGAAAGATGAAGAAAGAAAAATGTTTGTGTGGATGGCAAGTTTCCTTCTTTAATACAAATTTATAGCTGAGCGGTTCACCTCATTTGGGCTACTGTGCCTAATTAAACACAGCCACCGCTTCACTGACTTACTGAAATGCACACACCAACGTTTTTGTTTAAATGCATCACTATATCAAACAATTATTAAAATTAAAAAAAAAATGTTGTGATTTTCTCACCTCATGTTGTTCCAAAACCAATAGATTTGAGGTTGAATTACGTAAGTACGGTTGAGCTTCTGTTTACCATATTTGATGTGCTCTATGTATGCGTGTTGATTAGTGTTTGCATGTGAATAAAAGCCTAAAATAAATCAGTTAATCACATTAAAGTGTGTCTCCTCCAGAAGCATGGATTAAATCACTCAATGTTGTTGTGTATTATGAATAAGAATTATTCGTTTTTCAATGTCCCTTTGTAGTCTTTGATGCATGAAAGTTTTGGTTTCATGGACTGTCAATGGATGGACAAATATGATTAGACAAAATGAAAAACGGTCTTCTGGAAGTCTTATGGGTTTGGAATGACATGAGGGGTTACTTTTAAAAAGAAATGCTTTAAAAAGTGGTTCCCTATCAGTCTCTCCCGTTGCGCGCTGACGTTTTAAATATTAGGAAAACTCGTTTACTCAGATACTGAGCTGATTTGTTACAGTTCGTGTTAAATGAAGCTATGGCGTTCTACCTGGAAAAAGGGGAGGAGCCAACCACTATATAAGTAAGCTCTGAGCACCATTTCATCAGAATTTTTCTCCATCAGCAACGAAGATAATCTCCTCACTGAGTCTGCAAGCAAGAAGCCGATGAAGAAAAAAGCTCAGCTTGCTGCTTGCCGCCGTGAGACGGAGCCCCCGGCATAAGCCAGAAGCCTTCCCCTGTGGAACCGAAAGCAGTTAGAGAAAAATTTTGAGCACATTTCACAGTGGCATGTTTTCAAAGTCACACCGTGAGTTTGGCTTGTTCAGGGCAACCCTGCGCGATGCAGATGGGCATGTGAGGCATCACCTGTCTGGGCTCCCGGGATGGAATGCTCTCTGCTAGGGATTGCCTTATTAATGAAGGCAGTCAACCACGCTCTGCCGCTACCGTTTCCTCTTTGCCGGTGCAGCTCAAGCGTGCTTCACTCTCCCCCAATACCTTGATTCGCCTGTGTGCTTCACACGTGAGGAATCAGAGCCCTTGTCGGCTTGAGCGGCTTAATTTCCTTGGCGGATCGCGGAGGAGGCGGTTCACTGATGACGCCATGTCATGATGGCTTCAGATCTCGAAGATGTGGGCGTGGTGGTTCAGCGAAGAGACTGAAACCACCCTCTGACGCAGAAACACGGCCGAGTTGACGCGAGATGATCCGCGTTCAACCAGGTGTGGAGGGCTCAGAAGAGGTGGTCACTGCGGCATTGGGGGAGTGACATCAGCCCTGGGGGTTGAAAAGCACATTAAGCACACCATAAGCCCTGAGGAATACCTCAGTCCTTGGCACGCAGGGCTTATTCAGCGGCTGGCCAGGCTGGCTCAGCAGTTCACATGATGGCAGTGCTCCAAGTATTCCAGGCCAAAATTTCTCGGCAACATGAGAGTGCGCCATGACTAACTTCGTCTATGCGTACTACTAAGGCCACTGCGCAGGTGATCGGCAAGGCCATTGCCAACTTGGTGGGCTGGAGCGCCCTTTGGCTAAAATCTGACCGAGATCGAGACGATGCAAGGTAACCTTCGGATCACCAGTCTCTCCCAAGGGACTGTTTGGCCCTGCTTGGATCGGAGTCCAAGCAGTTTACAGCAGCACAGAAGTCATCCCAGGCAATGTGTCACTTCCTGCTGAATCGCTCCAGTGCAGTGGTTGTTTCAAGTCGCCAGAAGGCTCTATCCTCTCAGCAGCATGCCAAGTCAGCGTCACCTCAGCCCCAGCCTAAACCTGAGGGACCCTGAGCCTCAGAAGCTGTCCTGATCAAAGCGCAGAGAGGAAGAGGAGTGGGTCAGTTCTCGCCAAGGCCGGAACTCCATCGAAGAAGTCTCGTGCTCGCTCTCCATCCCTCCACATAGCACTCAGTGCTGGAAGCACCATTCAAGCTGGGCCCTTCTTTGCCATTCAGCGCGTGCCCATGCAAACTACCGCTGTGATAGCAGACCCACATACTCAAAAGAGCATTTCTCCAATCCTCATTACCAAGAATGTTACTTTCCCACCACCATGTGTTGGCTTCAGCCTTGGAAAGTTATCCCGGATGTGTCAAGTTGGGTTCTAAAAAACCATAGAACGAGGCTACTCGCTTCAGTTCGCTCACAGACCGTTTCGCATCAGAGGTATCATTCAAAGTTCGGTATGGGACAACAATGCTCATATTCTCCGGTCTGAAGTACAAACACTGCTTGCAAAAGGAGCTGTGGAAATGGTTCCTCTAACGAACAGCGAGTCAGGCTTTTACAGCCGCTACTTCCTTGTTCCCAAGAAAGATGGTGGGCTCAGACCCATTCTCGATATCAGGCATCTGAACCACTTGCTAATGAGATGGCTGTTCAAGATGTTGACTTTGAAACAGATCTTCATGCAAATATGCCCTGAGGACTGGTTTCTATCAGTGGATCTGAAAGATGTTTACTTACACATCCAGATAGCCCCCCATCACAGACCATTCTTGAGATTCGCATTTGAGAGAGTGGTCTATCAGTATAAATCCTGCCATTTGGACTCTATCTGGCCTCACGCACATTTACGAAGTGCATAGATGCAGCTCTTTCCCCTCTGAGACAGATGGGAATCCACATTATGAATTATCTCGATGACTGGCTTGTCTTAGCCCAGTCAGAGGACGTTACGATTCTGCCCAGACCCGGGCATAGATTACACCAGAACACTCCCTGACTATTCAGCTATCAGGTGTCTTTCAAACTAGGGACTACACATCCTCTTGTCTTCACCTCAGAAGACAACTTTCACTGCCCAATTTACTCCTCGAAGCGAGATGCCCTGGCCCACGATTGACCCAGCGCTCGCCTGTATGCCCCCCCAGTTGCCCTGCTTCCTCAGGTCATCAGACGGGTCAGGTAAGACAACAGACATAAAACTTTTTTTGTTATATTTAACAAATACTCTGTAACACCCTTCAGTTAACAAGCCATATGAGGGTCTGTGGACCCTTCCCCCGAAATGCAACTAACACATTAAAAGGGCAGAACAGGCCTCTGGTCCATGGCAACCAAGCTGATAAACTGGTTTTATTGCCAAAGGAATGTGGGCAGAGCAAATCTCACTCATTTTCCTCATAGGAAAGACACATAATGCCCAGGGAAATGGACTGTTCTCTAATTAATTCATAGACAAACCTTTCTTTGAATGAACACGCACATTCTTCAGGCCATTGTGTATATTAATGCTGTGTTGTATTTAATCTGTTGTATTATATACTATTTTATTCATGCGTTGGATAGATCACTAGTAATATAGCATGCCCTATACTGAATGGTATCTATGATTTAGTATTCGGATGATCTAATTGAGAGTTTATATTATATGTTGATACTTATGCAACACATTAGTATTATAAGAGTCTTGAAGATTATTCTCTTGAACACCCAATCGAGTTTCAAATGCAAAACACCATGCTAGAGACAAAATATCGTTCAACTTTACCTCCAAAAGTCAAGACACCATTGGCTCTTGGAAACACAGAGTGGGACCTCGATGAATATAAGGCTCCAAACCAGTGACCCGCCTCTGTGGTTCTGTTCGTTTTGAGGAGATGAGGATGTGAACCTCGAAACTCTCTGCAACCCTTAAGTTTGCGCGGCTTCGGCCTGGTCATTACATTCACCAAAATCTGGGATCTCAGACGATGTCTCGCGTGCTCTCATAACCTTCATCGGAGAAACTCTCCCGACCGACAGAGTCAGATACATATTTTTGGATTTCATCACTTCAACCTGAAGACGGTGACGCGACTCTACACCAAGAACCTCCATCCATCAAGACTTTAATCGAGGCTGAATCCAGACGCTGTTCAAGGCCAAGATGACAAAAGTATTGTACATTTAAACTAAACGAAACAGAGTTTAGGATAAGCTGAGACCCCGTTTATAAATGGCGCTGATGGTTTTAATCAGGGGTTAAATGAATCTTTCATTAGCTGCACGCGCTGGTTTTACTGATGGATTCATCCATCAATCTCATTTTGCCCTTTCCCATGTATGAGTGATGTATGTTGTTTGTTTAGATTAGTTATGTGTGTAAGCGTTTAGTTAATAAAACTTTTGTGCACAAAAACATGAGTTCCTGGTTCTGTCACCACTTGTGAATAGTGTCCCTTTTACAAGAATTTGCATAGGCAAATTAGGAAATAGGGGAAAAATTGAATCGAGATCGCGATTCGACAGAAGCTGCGATTGTCTTGTGTATCTTTCAGTGAAGCACGGTTTTGTGATCAGTAGTAAATCTCCATCCGTAGGCCAGAGGGCGCTCTTGCACTGAAACGCCAAATATGCCTCGCAGAAGAAACCCATAAAATGCCTATCGCTGCAGCTGAATAAAAAGAAGATTCAACTGCTTTCACTGATTCAACGTGACTAATAAAACACATGACTACAGCAATATACGGTTTATCTGAGTTATTACTTATTATTATTATTATTATTTTCATTAAAATAAAGTATATTTTTAATGCAATGCCTTTATCACTGCTTAACTACTATGAAATATGTTGCATGCCTTAATCTGTGTAAGAAGCCACATCATCTCAAAGAAAGATTTATTTCAAACACTCGACTGACAATATGAAGTGAGTTTGGAGTAAAAACATGTATAAATGTGGTATTTTCACTTGCTTTCATATGGAGCGGCATTTACTACACAGAGCCGCAGTTCATTGAGAAGCTTTTCAAACAGCTGTCATTATCGCGAACGAATTCTTCGATTTCATAATCGCGCAATAAAATATTTTTTTTGCGTAGCTTGTCAGTGAACTAACAGCTCTGTGTAGTAAACGCTGCTCCATCTGAAAGCACATGAGATGATTCGCCTGTGATCACAGAACCGGCTTTTTTGACAAAATGCGCATGACAATCGCATTTGATTAATCGTGCAGCCCTACTCACTCCCCAATTCAGAAGGTGAGCAGGGTCCTAATCCACTCTACCTAGTTCCGGCTCTTAGAGTGTATGTTGAGTGCTCTGGCCCATTTAGGCACTCAGAGCAGCTCTTTGTATGCTTCGGGGGCCGCTCTAAAGGGCTGCTGGTTACGAAGCCGAGACTATATTGTTGGATAGTCGATGCTATAGCCCTGGCTTATGCCTCAGCGGGCTTACAGTGTCCAATAGGAGTGAGGGCCCACTCCACCAGAGGAATGGCTTCCTCCTGGGCGTGGTCCAGCGGGATTTCTATTGGTGATATTTCTACTAGATTTTATAACTTGGAAGTCGCTGCCTTGCAGGCACGGATCTTGTCTTCTATTCTACCTCGGTTCCCTGAGAAAAGGAAATGATTAATTTTTTTGATCAGCTATCCCTTTAAGAATAGAACCTTACTCTAGGTAAGCAGCCAAATTCTGATGTGAATACTTGACCAATGCATTTAAAACACGAGTTGTACCAACATGATATTTTTTTGTGTTACTGGCAGTAAAAAATTTCAAGGACTGAAAAAGTGCTAATGTCTGTGTCATTATTCCAGATGTTATTCTTCAGGCATCTAGCTCTAAAGGAATCAACAGTGCCCAGTATTCCACCCCTTTGAGACATCATGTGATATTTTCAAGACCAAATTGGCATGTAATTATAATATTGTTAGCAGGCAAATTGTCTGTTGAGATGAAGAATGAAGAGATCAAAACTGAGGCCGTGATCAAATTGCTCTGGGTGCTGTTTGATCAAACTATTACATCATTGAAACCAAAAGGGGAAATATCAAGAGAAACACAATGTTCCTTGCTCCTTTGCAAACAACTATCATTGTGAATGCAAACTTTTATTCCAGTGACAAAGCACCCAGTTTGAATGAGAGCTGGTGATATGAGGTCCAGAATCGGCATGTGCAGAATTGGCTTTAGATTTCTGCAGAATTGGAATCAATTGGAAGTTCTACACAATTGCAATGAGAGTGCAGTACACTCAGCTTATTTTAACGCCGTTTACTATTAAGTATGCTATGCCAATTATCCAGAAACTGTATGGGTCTGGGTATGTTTAACCTCATGCAAATGCATCAGTTACCAACAACAATCAATGCAACGGAGCACACATTAAAAATATTTTGTTAATTCACAGTTTTCTGGTAACATCACACCCTTATAGGAACGCCCATCTGGAGAGCAAAACAAGGCTTTCCTCTGCTGCCCACCAATTATTTTTATCAGGTTTGCACTAATACTAATACTACGACAGTAATTCACCTTATTGATACTATATAGCCAGATAGCACATGTACGTCTGCAAGATGCCTGTTAAAGATTACTTCATCTGGAAAGCATCTGCTGTGTTCAAACATCTTTCAGACATCAGTTTTACATACATTCTAAATCATAAACATCTTAAAGACATTTTTAAACGTCTATTTGACATCTGATAGGAAATGTCTTATAGATGTATTGCAGATATATGAGCAAACACTCTAAAAAATATGTCTTGTAGATGTAAATGCAGACATCAAATAGACATTTACGTGATGTACGCGTGCTATCAGGGTACAGGCAAACAGATGCGCCCAGAATATGAAATCAACACATTAAATTGCACATTAAGCGCTTTCCCATAGAAAACCATTATCAAGAAAATGCTTAATGTCTCTTAATGCATTAAGATCAAATCTATTAATACAACATGCTATGTACAAGAAACCTAGAATATGAATGCATCATGCAAAGTTTAAGCATTTTCCCACAGTAAACCATTACAAAGAAAATGCTTAACATACTATTTAGTGTGTTGCATTCATATTCTCTTTGCCTGTATATACAATATGAATCGTCAATAAGGTGTATACTGAATTTGATCTTTTAATATCGGTTTCACGTTAAGTGTTTTAGAACATCCTGCTGTTGAAGTGATTGAAATATTGTGACATGCGCTTTGTGTGTGCCAAAAACTTGCAGTTTGTTCACATATCTTTGTTTTTCTTGTTTTGAGAGATGATCTAAATATTCATGGGTTGATACAAAAGGTATATTGACAGGCCTGCGTTGCAGGTTTTTGGATGTTTTGCCCTCCAGGTCTCCACACCAGTCATATGACTGAAAAGTATGAGCTGAAATAAAGCTAAAATAAAATAAAATAAAATATAAAAATAGATGAAAACGTAAACTGTTAAAAGTAATGGGGGTTACGCATGTAACCATGGTTCCCCGAGAGGGAATGAGACGCTGCAACCCCTATCGGGCACATTGGGGAATGCAGTCTGCATGACCGGTGTCTGAAGCACGTGTGAAACCACGCCAATCTACTGGCCCACCTGGCCCATGACGTCATAGGCGGGATTCCTGGAAGTATAAAAGGGCACCTGCCGAGTACGTCATCCACTTAGCTGTCTGAAGGAGATGTAGACAGGCAGGCCGAAAGCATGGCAAGGGGGTGCAGCATTTTGTTCCCTCTCGGGGAAAAAACCATGCGTTTGTTAAACATGCATAACCCGCGACATTTCCTCTAGGGAATCTCGCTGCGACCTCTAGGGGGCACATTGGGGAACGCAATCAAAACAAAGCCATGACGGAGGAGCATGCCTCTCCACTGGTGGAGGAGCACCAAGGAAGTGACATAATACACCAAGCCTTTCCTCAGAAGGAGGCCATGCCACTGACGCCACGTGCCGCTGACGCAACTTGGCAGAAACAGGGAAGCGCTAGTAAAGAAACATCCACAAGTTAGAGCACAGCTATCACAGATGGCTATGCTATATGAGCAGAATAGCATGGGACACACAAGACCACTGAAGAGCTACAGAATACCTCCAGAGGAGCTCAAAGATCCCAAAGGGTATAGTAATGAGTGGAGCTAGAACATGATATCCTCGGGACTAGCTATGCCAAGAAGGCAGTGGTCAAAATACTGGCCAGCCAGCAATAATATCTGGCCCGTGCCCGCAGCCAGATTATTTTGATAGCGGCTAGTTCTGAAATAGATCTGTCATGACAGCAACAGTTACTCACAATCAGAGTATGTGAGCGGAGCGGAGTGTGGCGTGGAGTAGCGGGGTGATTTTTGACTTGGTGACGGAGGAGAAGTTTTAAAAGTCGGAGGGTGGTTTTCACTCGCTACACGAGTGCTCCATCACAAGTACAATTCATGCCAACAGCCCGTAATACAACTGCATATTTAGCAATAATTCACATTATTATCTAGCTTGATAGAGAAGGATCACTCAAATCAGAAAGAATGTGAAGCTATTATGACGGCAATGGACATGAGCGGGCAGTTATAGTTCTCAAGGAATTTGCTTGTTCCTTCTAGATACTGAGTATTTTCAGCTGAAAGCATGATTTAAATGTACAAATGTAATCTTGCAGTGCTACTTCATTTGTATCTGATTTCGAATGAGCAGAAATTTGTAAGAAATGCATCGATCTGTAGGTAAAACAACTGACAAAAAAATAATGTTATTTTCAAACAACAAAATGGCACCGCAAAAAGCAGCAATTATACAATTTAATGCTGACAACCATGTTATTAGCTTATCATGTGGTAGGGAAAAAACACTAGGTGGTTTATAATCAAGCCACTTTGAACTCGGCTATTTATTTTTCGTTTAATATACGTTATGAACAGAACTGTGATATTTCAAACATACTGAAATACTTTAGCCACAAAGTGGTGTTTCAGCGAGGAGTGCAGCGGGAAATGGTGAACCCGGAGCAGAGTGATGATTAAATTATCGGAGCGCGGAGGGGAAATTGTTGACGCTCCACTCCGCTCACATACTCTGTCGGACACCACCACACAAATGTGGCTTTTTGTTAATGACTGTCCTCCTACAGGATTTAACACAGAGTAACAGCTCACTACCAGTTACAAAAGACACTGTAACAATCTGTCACAGGCAATGTGCATTTTTCATCAATTAATTTCTGAAATTATCCTTTGACTATGTTCTGGCCCGCCATCTAGTGGCAACATTTTTTTTTGGCCCGATGCCAAACTTACTTGGCGACCCCTGCCCTAAGGTCTTATGAAGGTTTGTGGACCAGAATGGTATATCAAGATAGCTTCCCCACAGAGCTGCCCAGACGACAGAGAGTGGGCCATCTACTTACTACCCTAACAGGGGAGAAAGCACTGTCCAGGCAAGGGCTCAAAGAGACCGCTACTTAAAGACCCTAAGAGGGGAGCAGTCACTGAGCTAGCACATACCCGTGACCCAGCAATGGCTACCGGACTGAAACTAAGATAGCGAGGCTCTAGGAAAAATGGCCACTCCATAAAAAGGCTCACCGCAACCGCAGTGGGACACAGCTAGCCTCAGATAGCTGTATTCAGGTAAGCCATCCCGCCATACCAATGGCCGGAATATAACCACCTTCAGATGGCTATACTAAGGAGATCCCCAATCCGTGTCAGGCCTAGGGACAGTCCTACAAGACTGCCCCAGACCCACAGAGAGTGGGGGGGGGGGGCTT
This sequence comes from Sinocyclocheilus anophthalmus, assembly GCA_018155175.1. NCBI lineage: Eukaryota > Metazoa > Chordata > Actinopteri > Cypriniformes > Cyprinidae > Sinocyclocheilus > Sinocyclocheilus anophthalmus. Next base: position 339,009 of record JADLZN010004291.1, on the reverse strand, counting down.
TTAAAATCTACTATTCCCTAGCAGGGGAGATAGCACTGTCTAGGCAAGGGCTCAAAGAGACTGCCTACTTAAAGACCTAAAAATGGGAGCAGTCACTGAGCTAGCACAGCGCTATCCTCAGATAGCTCAAATCTAGGAAAAAGGGGACCACCGCAGGAGAGGGCTCAGTGCAACTGCATTAAAACGCAGCTAGCCTCAGGTAGCTGTAGTTGATTAAGCCCTGTCCTGCCCTAGCAAAGGCTGGAATATAACCACCCTCAGGTGGCTATACCAAGGGTGTCCCAAACCCGTGTCAGTTCCCAACAGCACTAGGTAGCTTCCCCGCAGAGCTGCCCAAACCACAAAGAGTGGGCTATCTACTTGCTACCATAACAGGGGAGATAGCATTGTATAGGCAAAGGCTCAGGAGGCCACTACTTAAAGACCCTCGGAGGGGGAGCGATCACTGAGCTAGAATATAGATATCCTCAGATAGCTATGTCACACAGGAAGGAGCTACCAAAAGCAGGACCGAACTACCAGACCATAGAAATGGGCTGTCTGCTTAACCCCAAGAGTGGAGACAGCACTGTCCGGACACAGGCTCTTCAAGAGACCGCCACTCAAACTAAAGTAAGGCTGAGCTTGCAGACAGCTATCCTCAGAAAGCGATCTTTCCTCTAGGCAAGGGGACCACTGCAATACCACCAGCACTGGCTGTATAGTTAAACCCAGAAGGTGGAAACAGCACTGCTACCAAACAGCTATCCACAGATAGCTATAGTCTGGGAAGTGTTAATTGCAGATAAAAATTCAGCCAGCCTCAGATGGCTGTGTTTACTGTAAACATATCCTGCCACAACAGGGCTGGAATATGACCAACCTCAGATGGCCGTGATGCATATATCCCCTAAACCAGGTCAGTCCACTTTAGGCTAGCAGCCATTGTGTCATTGACCAGAAACTCACAAGAGGGAGATTTCAGACCATCAGTAAAATATTCACTTCACAGTGGATATATAAACATCATTAGTCCGAAGTCAGGGCCTGATGCAAGCAGTGGTCGTTGATGCAAACATCTGCTCAACAGGGGGCATACTCGTGTATCCGCGTTCGGCCACACCATCAACATTCGCATAATCTGAGTGTTGAAAGACATGCAGCCGAAAGGAATACAGTTTCCCCCAGGATTTAGATATCTCCGAGTGGAGATCTGGGAGAAACGGAAGACTCCCGGGGGCTGGATGATCAAGACCAGCCAAAAAACGCTCATCTAGTCAGCTGCGAGCTGGCTTTGGTTTCTAGCGCGTCCAGACCAGATCGAGCCACTTAGAGGCACGATCCATCACATCCAGCATATCCCCGTATGCGCGGCTGGGAATGGCTGATGACGGCTCGGTGCTCGCACTCTCATCATCGTAACCAACCACATCAACCTCTTCATTTTCGTCACTACGACTAGAAGAGCCCAGCAGTGCACTATCAGGATCAGATGACTCCAAGGACAGAGCGTCTGGATCCCGCAGCGAGCTAGAGCCCGTGGTAGAAGTCTTTAAAGATCCATGCCCTTCTCAAACTTCTCCGCGAGCTCAACCTGCGATCCCCAACGAGCTGAGTTTCCGCTGTCCCTCAGCAGCAGCGGGACCCGACCCACGAGGCGCAGACGCTTGCCCCTATCCCCCCGAAAAAAGGGACAAACGTAATCGGAGCTTACACTTTGGAAATTATTCACAATGCTTACATTCGGCGCCCTCAAGCACCAAACGCACGTGCTCCTCCCCCAAGCACATTACGCACAAGTCGTGCATGTCCTCAGGTGTCAAAAACGCATGCACTTCTTGAAACGCTCACCTGGGTTGACAGACATGGTAACACACTGCACTCCAAATAGACGGCTCCTGAAGACAGCAAAGAGGATGACATACTTGGCAGGTGCCCTTTTATACTTCCGGGAATCCTGCCTATGACGTCATGGGCCAGGTGGGCCAATAGATTGGCGCGGTTTCACATGTGCTTCAGACACCAGTCATGCAGACTGCATTCCCCAATGTGCCCCCTAGGGGGCACAGCGTGGAGTTCTCTAGAAGGGGGGAACTTAAGTGAAAAATAAAACCATTGCCTTGACTACTAATTTAAATAAAATAAGTACTAAAATTACTGAAACTAAAACTTAAATCGAAATAAGATAACTAAAATATATAAAAAAATAAAGCAAAAAATGACTGGAACTAAAAATAAAACTGAATAAAATTATAACAAAAATGGAAAATGATAATGAATAAACAATATTACAATAACACTGGTGTACGGCCCATTTGCTTTGCGATACGACTGGCATGGTGGTTTTCATTCGGCGAACAAATTTAGAGCTTTAGACCCAACATCATCTTTCTTGTTTGTTTGCCCATATTGATAAGTACCTGGCTCTTGATGATGTCATCGTCCTGGTGGATTTGTAGGACATAGCCGCTATTGCACGTGACAGTGCAGCGCGCTCCATTGAAGTAGCCGCCGTCGCTACACTGCACCTCTGCATTCCGGATCAGTGGCTCTTGGCAATCAATAGCGTCACAGGAGTAATGAACACAGCTGAAAACAAAAACAAAAATTAAAATTAAAATTATATGTGACAGTATTCTATTTATTTGAGCCGTTACAATTATATGGTAATGCAGGGATTATCAGCAAACTTCCAAGATGACATTTTTTCCTTCCCTGATTGAGAACTAAAATATTGCTAGGAAACATAGAGGCAGTGAGTGAACTTCAATTTAAATCAGTGAGACGTAAATCTGCTAAATCTGAGCTCTGGATATTGAATTTTACTCACTGAAGCAAAAAATAAATAAAAAACAGCTGTGGTACCTATTCATGAAACCACATATTTTTAGTACATTTAGAGTAATGGGCTATGTGCAATTTAACCGGATGCCTTTAGAGGCTTTCATAAATTTACGTTTCACTTCAGCACTTTTTTTTTTTTCAAATGAAAGTCAATTTCTGTTTTTCTCAAGAAAAAAATGTCTGTTAGGAAATTGAGAGGATTGTGGGGGAGTTTTGGTGCCTGATGTCTACACTGCTCTTTGTTACATAAAGAGTAATTCATGTGGCCAGATCAACAATGCTGGACAAATTGGGAGCTAAACTCTATGCTCAGAAAGAGAAAAAAAAGCCAGTGGGAAGGAAAAATAAATCTCTACAGGAGTCAGTTTGTAAATGCAGAGCTGGCATTTTTCAACTCTTAGCTGAGCAAGTAGAATCCTGCCAGATCTGGCACTGGTCAGAGAGGCAAACATGAGGTGTGGGAGCTTTCGGTAAGCAAGAAATTAAGAAATATGGTTTAAGGTTTCAGACACTTTTTTTTCTTAAAGCAGAAGATCATGAAAATAAGCTCCTCTTGGAATCACTAAAATGTTGTTTTATGTTATCTTTTTGCATTTTTATTTCCTCCACTCACAGTATTGGTCCATGTATTTAATCAGTTAGTTAACATAAGATTTCAAGCAGTTTCAGCTATGTCCTGTGATATGCTAGATAACTAACTAACTAACTAACTAAATAACTAAATATTAAAAGTCAATTTCTGTGTAATGCATGAAGTTTTAATAGGCTGGTTTTAGCTGAGGGTCTACATTAGGGATGTAACGGTATGAAAATTTCTTAACACGATTATAGTGACCAAAATTATCACGGTTATCAGTATTATCACGGTATTGTTGAAATGTGCTGGAGATGTTCAGAAAGTATCGACACATAAATAATTTCATCAAGTTTTATATTTAAAAATCAACAAACAACAAATAAAATGACTTTTTGTTTGCATAATCACTAAAACAATAACATTACCAATAATGTTTGGATTTAAAAATGACAACTTGACTGACAACGGTTTAATAGCATGTTGAAATATATGTAAATGTTCAAAAAGCTTTGAAAAAGTTTAATAAAAAGGTAAACCTCCCATTCAGCCTTTAAATAAAGAAAATATACAAGTCAAAATTATAATTGATTAATAAATGATTATATGTATTTTATATGCTCCATAAATAATTCTAGATAACTTATGATTGTTTAAATGTGTAGAATCCACATTTAGCTTGTTTTTCATCAACCGGTCAAAATTTACAGCAGGGCATGCAAATTCGGTCCGTTTTTGGCCAGACAGAAACCCCACACAGGCTGAATGTAACTATAAGTCTCTGTAAATCCACTCGCTGACGCTTATGGTGCAGGTGGCGCTTATGGAAAAGCTGAATTAGAGCTGTTTCCCGTAACCTCCGTTGACAAAGCAGCATTGCGATTAAAAACACTTCCTTTAGGTATTACATGAAGCGAAGATGAAAACAAAATGCCATCGAATCGTTTCTGAAGACAGTCAGAACCTTCATAGGTACTTTTAAAACCTCCCCGCTTTTCCGCCCTGTTTTCACTCAAAACGAAACTACGCTGCGTGCTGTGCGCATGTGAGATTGTTACTTAAAACTGTGCTTTATGCTGGACAGTATTATTTATACGGATTTACGCCCCCCCCCCCCCCCCCCCCCCCCGGTAATCAAATACGGTTTTAATGATAATTAAAAGATGAAACGGTAATACTAACCATGGGGAATGTTATCATGATTTATCGTCAAACCGGTAACCGTTACATCCCTAGTCTACATGCAACATTGGCACTTTAAAAAGTATTTTGTCACATCGCAGGACTATTTAAAATAAACTAGTTAATGCAATGCATGGTGACCAGTACAAAATATCAAAGCAAACACACACAAAAATATATATATATTGATTAATTGATTGATTGCTTTTCAAAATCAATTAATATGTTTCTTACCAATTAAATCAATCAGTCAGTCAATCAAGGCTTCTATTGAAGCTTTTTAATGACACCAATTAAAACAAGCACACGAGGTTACATTACAATTTGATATGCATGCGAGTGCATGTAGGCATCTTTCAGATTACAAAACAGTGCATTTTTAATTACTATTGTACGTATTTAGCCTAAATTCCTCTTATTAGTTTGCAAATTAATTTACTGCACACCCATTAACAAGTGAGCCAAGACACCGAGCCAAACACAGCCCTCTGAACACATTAAACTGATGCTTTATGGCATACGGCACTAAAAAAAGGGAGGGACACATAAAACCAATCCATGTTAATGGCCCCTGTTGTTAACAACTTTGGGAATAGGGGACATGGTGGTTCCAGCGCTATCTCACGGCCAATTCGTACGTATTTTATAAGGTGGCTAATTTGTACAAATTTGTACAACCTCACTCGTACGCTTATGTACGATTTCTGTGACCGTTAAGTTTAGGGGCGGGGTTAGGTTTGGTCCTTCATATAAATTCCCAGGAATTTGCCACCTCGAAAAAACATAGGATTTTTCACACATGAGTGAGGTCGTACGAATTCGCACAAATTAGCCACCATGTCAAATATGTACGGATTGCCGTGAGATTGTGTTGGTTTTCATATAGGACAGTGTTATGGGAAATATCGTGTTAGTGGTCAAAGGCCTTTGCATAAGATCAGCATTAGATCACATTTGCGTATATGTGCACTAGAGAAGTTTAAGTAATTTGCAAGTTCTGAATATTCAGCATGCATGCTTCTGAGCATTACTTTACTAAAATAAATCAGCCACTCGATAAAGTGCAAAATGGACATGAAGCAAATCAAACTGCTGCCAATACAGCATCAGAGGAGGCACTTTGCAATCAAAAGGCCATTCGTGGCAAACAAATAATTTTCAGCTTTAACTGAATGCAATGTGGCTGTTTCAGAATAACCTCATTCTATAAATCAAGCAAATTTTTTTATTGCACATTCTTACATGAATGGACGTTATTATGTATTAGTTTAAGCATGATGAGTGTGTAACACAGCACTCGTGTCTGGGTCCCATTTGCCTTGTTCATGCGGTTTTTAACTGGTTTGGATGCTCACTATGATTTGTTACAAGGTCACTATTATTTAAAGTTAAAACAATGCATATACTATTTCTGGCATCACTTAGAAGTCAGATGTAAAGTTTCCTGGTAATGATTCAAACTGTAAGATATTTGGTTCACAAGAGATGAAATCACTGCACTAATGCAGAGTTTGTGAAAGCGTATTTGTTTTATGTATGAGTGCAATGATAAGTACAGTTTCTGCAGGATTTATTTGTCTTTTTTGTTACTAGTTTTCTGTGGTTTTTGGAGTCTCCTTATGGATTGTAAACATTATACAACTTCCAGATTCAAATAGAGGTTATAGAATTGTGCTGTTCTGGCCTTGAAAACATCAGGAAACAATATAAAACAGATCCTCTTAAAAAGGTTATATGAAACTTATTTCAGTATACATTAAATACACTTAACATGTTAAACAAATGTCATAATTTAGCTGTCATGTCATGACCATTTTCCAGCCTCTCTGACCAATTAAATGGGTCATTTGTGGATGTTGAGTAACAATGCTTTGCTTGCTGTCAGGTATAATATAGTAAAAGCAAGAAAAAAAAACGTATTTGGCAGTGGAGCAGACTAATAAACTTGTTTTCCTTTGAATTATGTTTATTTTCCTTTCCCATTTTTCTTCTTGTGTTAAGCATAAACCTCAATAAAGTTTGTTAGATGTCTCTGAAAACAAGACTTTATTTCCTTCAGTTTGTATAAATTAACGGGAGGCCAACAGTATTGAATACATTTAATTGAATAAATTAAATACAGGACAACAGTATTGGGTGAGAAACGTCTAGGTTACTTGTGTAATCCCTGAAGGAGAGAACGGAGACGTTACGTCAGTCGTTACTGACGAATTGGGATCTCGCCCGAGAGCCCAATCACCTTCGAGTGTTAACTAAACAAGCCAATGACAGTTGGCGTGCGTGTTTCGCCACGCACACCCCGCCCCGCGGGTATAAAAGGAGAGCGCGTGCAAACGCACAACAGCTTTTTGCTGAGGAGCCGAGACTACGTGCCCCGGCCGTACAGCGGTGGTACAGCAAATGTGGCGACGTGACGTCTCCGTTCCCTCCTTAAGGGAACGAGGTTTACATACGTAACCGAGACGTTCCCTTTCAGTCAGTCACGTTAAACGTTACGTCAGTCGTGACTGACGAATTGGGATCCGTATGGAAAAACGCCACTATTGCTGACCCCCTCAAGAGCCGGCAAGTCCCCCCACACCAGCTAGGGCGGAAGATAGGACAGCGGCTAGGCAGAGGTGTCTGCCACTGCTGTTCCATACAGTGGTACATTGGATAACACTGCGAAAGCGTACCCAGTTGGGAAGCTACGGAAGCCGCATCCCACACATAGGAGGTTTTTTTTTGTTTTTTTGGAGGTATCTAGGCGAATACACATATGGACTTGCCCAGGGCAGTGCTACATATGGAAGTCCCTGCGGTTGACTCAACCCGCCTGGGGTGAGATGACTACACAACAGAGATGGCAGAGAATGGCTGCCAGGGAAAGACACGGGCTTACTGTGAGGGGAGCCGTACTGTGGAAGAATACACATGTGGGATTACCCATAGGGGGGAATCACTTACACACGGGCACTACCCCAGCACAAGGGGTGACCTTGGGCATTGTACACCGAGTGCCCTGAGCCTGGCGTCTGGCACTGCCACCACGCATGATGCCGAGGTGACGGGAGGAACTCAACAGGGTTCGCTATGGGAAATGAAATGAGAGCAAAAAAGCGCCACGTTCGGTCCGTGAGGGGAATGGGACGCAGCAAGCTGATCGACACCGAGCGGTGTACGGTGTTACTGCCTAACTGAGGCGAAGTACAGAAGCGGACACAGGCCCACATGGAGATTAGCAGACTCGCACAAACATCGACGTGTGTAGGCGTTTTTGAAAAAGACGCGGAAACCGCAGGTGGCAGCTCTAGAGATGTCTGCTATCGAGGCGCCCAGCGCCAATGCCAAAGAAGATTCCACTCCTCTCGTAGAGTGAGCTCTCAATCCGAGGGGGCATGGTAAACGTTGGGACTGGTACGCCAAGACTATAGCCTCCACTAACCAATGGGCAAGTCTTTGTTTGGAGACAGCATTTCCCTTCTGCTGACCTCCAAAGCAGACCAAGAGCTGGTCTGAGGTCCTGAAGCTCCGGTCCACGTAAATGCGCAGAGCGCGAAAGGGACAGAGCAAAGTGATGGCTGGGTCTGCCTCCTCCCGGGGCAGCACTTGCAAGTTCACCACCTGATCCCTGAAAAGCGTGATGGGAATTTTGGGCACATATCCGGGCCGGGGTCACAGGACAACGTGAGAGTTACCCGTCCAGAATTCTAGGCACGAATCGTCGACCGAAAAATGACCCTGCAGGTCCCTACCCTCTTGACCGAGGCCAATGTGGTGTGGAGCGCTGTCTTTAATGACAGAAACTTGAGCTCTACTGACTGCAGAGGCTTGAATGGCTCCTCCTTCAGGGCCGTCAGGACGGAGGGGAGATCCCAAGAGGGTAACAGATGAGGGCGCGGAGGATTTAGCCTCCTTGCCCCTCTGAGAAACCTGATGACCAAGTCGTGTTCCCCAAAGATTTACCGTCTACTGCTTCATGATGCGCGGCAATGGCGGCAACATACACTTTCAAGGTGGAGGGAGACAGCCTTCGCTCCAACCCATCCTGAAGGAAAGAAAGCACGACTCCGATCGGACATCTACGGGGGTCTTCCAGGCGGGAAAAGCACCAACCGACGAACAGGTTCCACCTCAGCCTGTAAGCGTGTCTGCTAGACGGGGCTCTAGCTGAAGCGATGATGTTTACTACCGCTGGAGATAGCCCAACTAGAACCTCCGCGTCCCGTCCAGGAACCATAAGTGGAGATTCCACAAGTCTAGACACGGGTGCCAGAGGGAGCCCCCTCTCTGAGAAAGGACATCCCTCCTCAGAGGAATTCGCCAAGAAGGGGCTGTCGCGAGGAGCACTAGTTCAGGGAACCAGCCACTAGCAAGACTCGCTCCTCGTCCTCACGGACTTTACACAGTGTCTGTGCGAGAAGGCTCACAGGGAGAAACGCATATTTGCGTATGCCCCGAGGCCAGCTGCACGCCAATGCGTCCATGCCGAGGGTCCCATCGGCCAGGGAGAAAAACAACTGGCAATGGGACGTGTCCGTGGAGAGAAACAGGTCTACCTGAGCGTCCCCAAAGCGCCTCCAAATCAGCTGGACTGTCTCGGGGTGGAGTCGCCATTCTCCCGGAAGGACGGGCTGACGTGAGAGCTCGTCGGCTGCACGATTGAGCTGGCCTGGGATGTGAACGGCGCAAAGCAACCTCAGATGCTTCTGACTACAGAGGAGGAGATGGCGGGCGAGTTGAGACATCCGACGTGATCGTAGACCGCACTGGGTTTTTGATCGTAAGCAACCGGTCGGCCAGTGTTGTCTGCTAAGGACAGTACGTGTTGTCGTTGTAGCAGCGATTTGAGCGACGGCGCGAGCCAAAAATATGCATTGCAACTCTAATGGCAGTTGGACTATGCCCACTGTAAGTCGGGCGGCCACTGTACCAGAGCCCCGCAGCTGCATTCCCAGTGCACATGGCACCCCAGCCCCTGGCGGAGGCGTCTGTTGACACAACAACATGCCTGGACACTTGCCTAAGGGACACCCCTGTCCGAAGAAAGGAAAGATCTGCCCACGGGCTGAAGGTCTGACATCAGAACGGGGTGACAGAAACCCGGTAAGTGCCGTGTCGCCACGCCCATCTCGGGACCCGGTCGTGAAGACAACGCTGAAGCGGTCTCATTTGAAGCAACCCAAGCGGCGTGACAGCGGCTGCGGATGCCATATGCCCCAGCAGCCTCTGAAATTGTTTCAGTGGAACCGCCATCTTGCACGGGAAGGACCCCAGGCAGTTCAGCATCGACTGTGCACGCTCTACTGAGAGACGTGCTGCGAGGTTGACGGGGTGAAGCCACGAGGCGACAGGGATAGCCCGAAGGGAAGGACCTTGTACTGATACGCTCGCCCCTCGAACGCGAAGTGGAGAAACGGCCTGTGTCGAGGGAGAATCGAAACATGAAAGTACGCGTCCTTCAGATCGATCGCTGCAAACCAATATCAGGGACGGATGCACCTGAAGATGCACTTCTGCATGAGCATCTTGAACGGGAGCTTGTGAAGGGCCCGGTTCAGTACGCGCAGGTCCAGGATCGGTCGGAACCCACCGCCTTTCTTGGGTACAATAAAGTACGGGCTGTAAAACCGACTCATCCGATCTGGAGGGACCGGCTGTATCGCGTCCTTTGCTAGCAGGACCGCGATCTCTGCACGCAGGACAGGAGCATCCCTGTCCAGCAGAGAGGAGAACCGAATGCCCCTGAACTTGGGAGGGTGCCGGGCGAATTGAATCGCGTAGCTGAGTCTGATGTTTCTCATGAGCCAGCGAGACGGCCTGGGGCATGTTAACCAGGCCCCCAGCGACTGAGCAGGCGGGACTAGGGAAACCACCGACGTACCCGCAGTGGGGCAGCGAGGTGGAACACAGGGACACAACCCGGGAGGCTGTGCGTCCCAGGGTGGGGTCTGAGTGCACGGCGCACCACTTACCTGGCTCCACGGCTGGGCAGGGGGCTCGTGAGGAGGCATAGCGTCCCCGAACCGGACCCTGCTGCCCATCGGCGAAAGGAGAGGGGGACGGCTGTGTGGAGACTGGGTCTCGTGCACCGCCATCCTCGCCCTCTTGGGACCCGGAGACAAAGGAAACTGCTCTTTTACTGAAGTTTTGGGTACCACTGGCTGGGTATCCAGTGGCAGAACAAAAACAAATGGGAACATAAGATTCTCCACACGGCCCTCCTCCGGGGGAAGGAGTGGTGTGGTCACCATCTCCTGAAGAGCAGGATCCAAGAACTCCGGGTTGCTCGTCTCAGGGACGCTGCCTGCCCTGGCGCTTCACGGGCTTGGCAGGGGCGGAGGCGGGCTGCGCCGGTTTCCTGCGGCCAGCTCCATGCTGCGGCCGTTGTGAAGGCTGCTGTTGTGGCCGCGCCGGAGCGGAGATGGAGGCCGCAGGAGGGCACTCTCGGCGACGAGCAGACAGAGGGGCTGCAGCCGGCGGTGGGGTGCAGACAGCAACAGACCGCCGGGGCAGGATGTGTCGAAACGCCTCCGTCTGATTCTGCGTGGCGAAGAACTGTTGGGCAAAGCCCTCCACCACTTCGCCGAATAGGCCGGCCTGGGGGATCGGGGAGTCCAGGAAGCGACGCTTGTCGGCCTCCCTCATATCCGCCATGGTCAGTCATAGGTGGCGCTCCTGGACCATCAATGTGGACATCGTCTGACCCAGGGCCCGCGCCGTGACTTTCGTCGCTCTAAGCGCGAGGTCCGTGGGTCAGCACCACCCTCGTTCAACTGCTTCAACGCCTTGGCCTGGTAACCTTGCAGGAGGGCCATGGCGTACAGGGCGGAAGCGGCCTGTCCAGCAGCACTGTAAGCCTTAGCCGTCAGAGCGGACGAGCACTTACAGGCCCTGGACGGAAGGCGTGGACTACCTATCCAGGCGGCGGCGCTTTGTGGGCAGAGCTGCATAGCAATAGCGCGCTCGACTGGGGGGATGTCCACATACCCTTGGGCCGCCCCCCCGTCGAGGGTGGTGAGGACGGAGGAGGCACCAAGTCTGTTTCGGGCAGAAAAAGGTGCCTTCCAAGACTTAGTAACCTCCTCATGCACTTCCGGGAAGATTGGAACCGGATGCGGCTGCCGACGCCCGGCCTGCGCCCCCAGGAACCAATCATCCAGCCTCGAGCATTCGGGAGAAGGAGGAGGCCTCCAGTCCAGCCCGACACTCTCGGCGGCCCGGGAAGGCATAGCGGTCAGCTCTGGATCTGACCCGTCAACACCACTCTACCTGACGGTGGCAGAGCAGCCGAATCATCATCTCCAGAGCCAGCTCGCCCTCCGATGCAGCGACCGACATCCTGTCCTCTGCCTGTGCCCCGCACAAGATGCTGGACCCCGCCCTGTCCGAGGACCCAGCACACTCGTGCGGAAACACCAGGTGGTGCGACATGCTTGAGGAATGAGAGGCCCGTGGAGACGTACTCGACGGGGAAACTCTCACCGTATCCCTCAGGTCTCCCTGACCATGAACCGAAGTAGCTCTCCGAGAACCGGAGGAGCTAGGGTGGGGCATGGCAAGGGGGATACCCCCGTTTAATGAGTAGGTATCTAGACCGCAACGTCGCGATGGTCATGTTCCCGCACTGAGAACATGACTCATCCATGAGCGCTGCTTCAGCGTGCTGTAAGCCCAGGCACGAGAGGCAGCGATCATTACCATCAGATGGAGGCAGGAAACGACCACATACAGAAACGCACGAGCGGGAAGCCATCTTTAAAAAGACGCCCATCGCTCGTGAAGCTCTTTTAGAAATAACTCTTTTAGAATTTTTGGAAACACTCTTTTAGAGAGAGCGCTGAAGCGCCCAGGGGAGGTCGCGCCGAGACCGCAGAATGGAAGCTGCAGCCCGCCGAGATTCAGCAGCCTGAATGGCAACCCCCGCTGATACCCCGTCACACCAACGCCAGCTGTTTCTTTTTTTTTTTTTCTTTCTCTAGGAACATCGCAGAGATTCGTCCTGTAGAAGGCTCGGCTCCGAAGCGAAAAGCTGATGTGCGTTTGCACGCCAACTGTCATTGCCTTGTTTAGTTAACACTCGAAGGTGATTGGGCTCTCGGGCGAGATCCCAATTCATCAGTCACGACTGACGTAACGTCGAACGTGACTGACTGAAAGGGAACTTACATTTACATTAGGTGCTTACCCCATTTTATGGTTAAAGGTACTTCTTGTATAGTTTAGTAATAATTAACTAATATATAAATGAGGGAGGACCTATATCAATGTGTTTGTGGTATCAGAAGATTGAGGATTACAGAACTCTCAGCCTTGTTTTCAGTGAATGCTATTTTTTGAATTTTGAATGCTACAGTTTGTGTTCATATTACTCAAAAGATCAAGGATAATTGGTTTCTTTGTAAAACCCCTTTAACATTCAAAATCAAGTTCATTACTCTAGCTAAAATTTTCAAAAATTCTTAATTTTATTCTTTATCATGAACTGCGTGGATATAGCAGGAGTGACATCTCATAAGGACCATGAAGCCAATTGTTTTACTCTATGCCTGACTTCTCACCTTTGGCCCATGGGGTTGTATATTTCATTGCTCTGACAGCCGCTGATGGTGATTGGGTCAAAGAACTGGAAGGAACGCAGGCCGATGCCAGAGATGGCCACAAGATCGGAGCGGAACATGAGGAGAATGGCTTTGGTGTGGTAGAAGGCCATGCTCAAGTCATGACTCACTGGGATGACTAGCGGATTGGTGCGGCAGCTCAAACGCCAGTCGCCTAAACATTTCAGGGGAAGGAATTAACACATATGACAGTAATCAGTATTTAGGTAATTGCCAATATTAGAATCAAAGTCGATAGTTATAGAAAACTGTGCAATGTCACAAGCTCTCACCTAAGCTGTGGACGCCCTCTTTGGTGTCAATCAGTTGGACTGTGATGTTACACTGGGCTTGGTCGATGAAGCTGGTTCCGTCTGCAGCTAAATGGACGATAACGGCTGCAGCAACCATAGGATGTGAGAAATACGCCTGCAGGAAAAATGAGCTAGTCTTACATTTACGCATAAGTCTTCTTCTATACTGTTGTAACAGTCACTATTTGCATAAAAGTTGAGATTTGGGTCTAACCATCAGATCCACTGTAGCAAAATTGCTTAAGGCAAGACACTGCAGGCAAAACCAGTCAATTTTAAGATTTTAGACTATTTCGCTACCATAATGTCTCATATTTCAGACCAATGGAAAGAAAACATCCAAATTACACATTTAAGTGTTTATATTATGCCATTGTATCTACATGTGTCTGTAGATTTGAATTGCAATACATAACTTTAAAAGCTGTGGGGGTTTATTTTTGGCCTACACCGAGTAAAAAGTCTGCACTCAACTCAACAGTTTTATTCCTATCTGTATTCTGACATATTTTTACAGAAGAGTTAATATACAGTATGATTCACCTGTTTTATATAATATTTTATTCCTATTCATATTATTTATAAAAAATAAAAAAATAAACTTTTAATTTCAACAAAGTGAAAAAATTATTTTAAACCCGGCTTTATCTAATATTCAGATTTCTGTTCTGGATATATGCCTTATTTGCATATTGAAACATAAAATTTCAGAAAACTTCTACACTTGTAATAATGTCTTAACGTACTGTGATAAATTAACTGAGGAAGCATGGTGATTGTTACGATTAGGTTCTGTGCCTTTGATTTTAGATTGTATGACCTGGTTTTCTACATTTTGTTCTTGTTTTCTGTGTTCCTGCTTTTCATTTGTCACCATAGTAACTGCATTGTTAATTCTCACACCTGTTTCTTGTTTTAAGCCTCATCAGTTCTAGTATATCTTGCCCTCTTTCAGTTCAGTTCTTTGTCTTGTATTACTGCACTGTCATGTGTTTTTTCCTGTGCTTTTGGTTAGTTTTTGTATGATCTTTTTCGGGTTTTGAAAAAAAGAAGTTGCATTAAAAATCTGCCTTCTCACCCTATTTCCCTCATCTACATGACAGTGATAATAATTCATTAAATGTTTATCCTATTCACCTGTAGTGTGTCACCCTAAAGTAATGAATAAACCTGCATGGCACAGCAGCTCACATTTTGCAATGTATAATAACAGCTACTTTGGTGTTGATCATATTTATAGTTGAAATCTCCCAACATGTCAAATAAAATTATAATAATAAAAAAACAAATCTCACCTTTAACCAGTACTGAGAATACCAAGAAACACCCTGGGCCTCTCGACATGGAAACCAGGCATACTGAGACACTCCGTCAGAAAGGTCAAACACTTTGGACTGGCACGTCTAGGGTCAGACAATATATACAGTATATATATTCCAGTGTTGGGCAAAATTCACTTAATCAATAATAACCATATTATATTACATTTTGCAGTTTATTTTAAGGAAGAAGCATGCGGTTTGTATTAGTGTTGTTTTGTCTAGCTGTACTGCTGGTTGACAGCTCTGAAAACAATGCCTACCCTGATCTGCATTGTGTGATGTGTTGAGAATACTGAGAAAGTGATTTTATCGAACCTCCCTGAAAAAAAGAGCTGTACACATCATGACATTAGACAAGGACACCATGTTTCGCCCATTCTCCTGACCATATGAAATATGATACATGAAACTGGAGCCACTATGGAAACCACACAGAGAAATAATGAAGCATCTGACCAAGAGATCTGTTGATGTGTCATGCATGATCTGGCACCTTAAGGGAATAACGCTATATTGCATTTCCAAGCATTGCAACTGCAGGTGGCACTTTACTTTTTATTTTTTTTAAATTTTTTTTCTAAATGCAAGGCCTGCACTTGTATCATGTTTATAAGAAGCAACAAACCTACAACCAAACCCTTGTGAAAAAGACATACGCAATCATAATATATACAGTTATATAGTATATATATAGATATATATGAGATTCAAACACTATTCAAAAACATCTAAAGGAAAGTGCATATGATTATATTTGAACTATAATAAAACTTATTAATTTCATGCAAGATATTACTAGCGATTAAGTGTCAAAAAACATTACATTCAGTTTGCCTTTAAATATATGCTTTTAAAGTGTATTATTTCCATAATAAGAACTATTTTTAAAAGTATGCTAAAGTATACTTTTCACAAGGGAAGCTACAAAACTCTACCTCTACAGTGGCTTCTCGTCTCCTTGGTGTGTATTTATCACTGATTTGATGATGTCAGTGGGGGAATGGCTACCTATCAGTGGGTGGTGGAAGTCTCCCTGCGGATGCATAGCAGGCATGTGACATCATTGTAAACCACGACATCACCGCCAGGAAAAGCCCACCAATAGCCCAGCATGAGGGGCTAAATAAACCAATAAAACAAATGATCTACAACTTATTGACTCAAACCACAGGTTACTGGAATGTGAGGACAGACTGTAAATTATAAAAGGAGCTGGAAAAATCAACACTCAGTGCTTGGAGCCAGTTGTGGTGTTTTTTCAACCGAGAGGAAAACCAATCTAAAAAAAAAAACTTGATTGAAATCTTGTGCTGTAAGGCTCGTCAAGTCAGTAAGGTGGATCACTGTTCAACTTGGTGTGGTTTGGCGACCTGGTCTCAAGCACAGAAAATTGCATGAAGTGACGTAAATTTGTGAAGTAGTGGCTATTTTTCTCACCATGTCCTACATCGTGATATGTATGTGTAGCATAGCAGGCGACATGCAAAAAACTGCACTTATAACCCAGCAACTGGACGTTTCAATGTGAAGTTAATTATAAACAAAGAACCTCAATCATTCACTCCTGAAAACAAAGTAAGCCTGGGATGGTTTGACAATTGTGTTCAAGAGCTAATGTCTACCAGCTGTGTAGTTATGGAGTGGAACGCCCCCCCCACCACCACCACCTTACTACAGACATATATGCACAGAACCACAGCCAAACCCCAAGATTTTGTTTGTAAATCACCACTTAAGATAAAAGGGAAATTGAGAAGAATCATTGGGAGCCAGAGGGGCAGGCCTCCTGCGTACCTGTCCCTCCTCTGTCTGCATGAGCAAAACTCTTCTTGCTCAGTTTAGCTGAGGCCCCACCGTTAGGTTCCAATGCACGTTAAAAAGCTCTATATAGACTCACTGCATTAAATGGAATTCCTAACAAAACTTGGGTGTCCAATCGGCACCTGAACAAGTGTATATTAGTGTATATTCTTTGCAGGGCCGTAGCTGGGATCAAACCATCCTTTGTTTTCAGGCTTATTTTGTTTCCAGGCCCGGTGCAGTTTGTAGCTGTGGGCTCTGGTTGAAATTGTGTTCCTTGCATTTGGTCCCCATCGGTTGAAATTACGTTTGATTCTGTGGGCCCCTAGAATCGTCACCACCTTCCTTCCTGCTAGTGGCGGCCCTGATCCTACAAAAGTTCTTTCGGCACTCCTCCACCACCCCAACTTCACCATCTTGGCTGGTTACCACTTAGACCAGTCAAGGAAGTCCTTGGGCAGTGGTTTCGACCATGTTGCCGGATCCCTCAACACTGCCTCCTTTCTCTCATAAACCAATTCCAGGTCTTGGAGTCTCTACTACTGAGCTGATGACCCGAATCAGGTGTGTCTGATTAAGGAGATGGGCAAAATGTGCACTGTTTGGGGGGGCTTCAGGAACAGGGTTTAGAACCACTGTCCTAGGGGGTACTTTGGGCTCAGGATCAATTTCAACCTTGAACCCTCCATCATGGACGGCAATCAAAATGTGTATACCCTCCACTCAGTAAAGATACATAACGTGACTTGGGAACCAACGCCAATCCATTCAGACGTTCAAGTTTCAGTATGTCCCTGTTGGCTGGGCTTCCAAAAAAAAAGAACAATTTCAGAAATCCTTTAGAAAAAATGTGGAAATACAACAGGTGTCCTCTGCAGAGGTAAAACAAAGTACTCCAGGGTTGCTCCGTCACTCAAACCGCAGGGTTCTCAAAGCTTACTGAATACCAGCTGTGCGACCTGGCACCGAAGCACCCCTGAGTGCTTAGATTAAAGGTAATTCTGATTTTTCAACCACTTTGTATTGTTCCATGTGCTTTAGTATATGTTTTCATTAAACAGTGTGCACTCTTGCATCGTGGTATCTTTATGTGCTTGTTTGATTTTGTCATCAAAGTGTGCAAGATTGATCTTGTTGTTTTAGCATGAAGCCCTGGTCTATTCATTTTCCCCGCCCTATGCACAGTCAGATCGGACAGAGGTCCAGCACCAAGATCAATGTACATATGCTGACAAATGAAATAGTGTGTAGCTTTGGAACATTTAGGAGGCATTTTGTCATGGGGTTTTCCTTCTTAAAGACGTTCAACTCTACTGTTCTTTTCTTCGGCATACACAAAAGACAATTTTTAAAGGGGTCATATGATGCGATTATAATTTTTCCTTTCTCTTTGGAGTGTACAAGCTGATTGTGCATAGATAAGATCCCTGAAGTTGGAAAGACTAAAGTCTCAAAACCAAATATATTCTTTATCAAAGTTAAGACTCTGCCACGCCCCCCTAAAACGGCTCGTTCTAACACACCCCCACATATCTACCTCACTATGTGGAAATATTAGCATAATGCCGCCCAAATGTGCATGCAAAGAAAGAAGGCGTGGTTTCAGTAACCGCAGTTAGTGTTGAAGCAGCCATGTCAGGGAGACGCTGTGTGTTTCTAGGCGAAAGCAAACACTTTATTTGGCCTTCCGAAAGTAGATGCATTTAGGAATCTTTAAGATTACTTACTAAAGAACAGCAGTGCATTTTATGGACGATCGTTTCGTGAAGCTAGGAGAGGAGGTTATTCTGACTTTGCTATGACAATTTGGTGCTTTTGAATCAGCTACTGTTTTGTTATTATTAAGTATTTGCTATTTACTGTTCAAAAAAAAGTTTTGCGCATCGTGTGTGTGTGTGCGCGAGAGAGAGAGAGAGAGAGAGACAGGGTCACATCACAGTGGAGTCAGCTGTCTTAACCGTGGCTTGTGTACTGCAAACACATACCAGCTTCATCACTGTGTCTGTCACGCGACTCTGTTTCCCCTTTCGGGCTTGAACTGATGGTAAAACTAATGACATTATTTACTGTCTTTACATTTATTTTGAAAGATAAAGCTCGCAATTATGATAAGGGACGTTACACTTAAAATAATGTGTTTTTTTAACATTAAAGCATGTCAACATATTCTGTTACACCAAATACACAAGCTAATGATCTTTAAAAAGCATCATATGACCCCTTTAAGGGAAATTAATGTTTCATGTTTGGAATCTATTTGCATATTTGCTTGTTTATTTTCCCTTCACTTGTTTTTCCAGAAAAATTGGGACAAATAAGACAATGCTTTGCCCACTAACCACCTAACATCTGCAAGATATTTATTGAAAGACATTTGTGAAGTTTAAACAACCATCACAATATGAGGGAACCCTGCACAAAGTTTGCCATGTGAGGTAACATCCTTTGGAATCCATGCAGGAAGGCTCAAAAATCTGCCACAAAAGCAGTGCTGGGAGTGGAACCGCTCTTCTCGTCTAGGTGCAACCTCAACCATATCAACACAGATGGTTTATGACAGCACTGAGCACCTGGAATGGCTTCATCTAGCGTGTCAGGCCTGAAGCATTGGCTCTTGCATCTGTGGGCATACAAGTAAAATGTGCGGTTGGCCAATGGCTCCCCAAGAGCGGTCTGTCTGTGAGCTACCTCCACATCACATAAACAGCCCTAGTTCAACAAGCGTCCAAAAACCCTGACTTGTTAACAGCCAGCAGTGTAAATGGAGGTTGAAAGTCCAGTCTTCAACAAATTGTCTTTTTAATTATAAATGAAGCAGAAGCAGTTCAACAGTATGACAAACCAACTGCCCCTTTTCTGGTTTCACAAATAATTCAATTCAAATTCTTTAATTAAATTTACACAGAATCAGTCGATGGCACTAAATCTCTGGGCTTCTCTAAATTAGCAAACCCTTATGAGTAGACCACACCAAATTACCTTGCCACATTGCAGCACAGCAATCAAAGCATTGCTGAAGACGATTAGTGACCCAACAAGGAAATCGGCGTGTCTCATCTGTCACTCCTACCCTGCAAGACCTTGCAAGCATTTTGTGGTTGTGTCTGTCCACACGCAGACTCCAGCAGCACAATGCACTCCTGTGTGCCGTCATTATGACTCCAGGGCAATGGAGCTTGCGTCATCGCTTGCTGAGGAGCATGGACGCCTTCGAGATCAGCTGGCTGCATTATGTGACCACACTATGCTAGCATGTGCTTACTTACTGTTAACTGGTGAATTCCCCCCAGACCAGCGTCAGCTAAAAGCAGCATCCCGATGGTACCACCACATGAACAATATGTTCTGTTCAAGCATTATTACATCGGAGAACTCTGAGTCCTGTTTGTGCTTGGCCAGGTGTGTGTAAGAAGTACCTCAACTGACCCGAGCAGCAATTAGCCCAAGAGACAGGTGAAATTAGGAGCAGGCAATTATTTAAATAAGTCAACAGTAATTTTGATGCACGATTAGCTGGTCTGTGAAACAACCTGAAGACTTTCCTCCTAGGCTTTTAAATATGCACAGAATTGGAAAGGTTGCATTCATGAAACGGTGCGCTATATAAAAGGAACTGCAGATACTTTTCAAATTTTCAGAGCAATTATATTTACAAAGTATGACTAGCACACATGCATACTATTTTATTATTGTGCAAAATAGGGATGTGCCTGAAGCTGAATGGCACATTAAAGTGCAATAGGATAAAGCACTACTTTAATGAGCATATTTAAAAATTACATTGTAAAGCAAGTTCAAATCAGATGGATGCAGTGTACCTCTTATATATATCATATATTATATGTATATAGAATTACCACACACACACACAATTATAATTAATATATCTCTATATTTAGGATTAGACAAAAATTTTCGGTGTTTTCACTTTACGTGAGGGTGGGCACAGACGGACTGACACCTTCATAATCAAACATGAACGCATGAATATGAAGGTTTTTTATGCATGTTTATGACATTTGTCATTAAGTGTCATTCGCTCAGTTTTGTAATTTTTAATGCAAAGATGACATTTTTTTTAGATGTCTTTGTTATGGGCTATGGTTGGGGTAAGGGTAGGGTTAGGGTTATGTCAAATAATGTCAAATTTGCATTAAAAATTACATAACTGAACAAATGACACTTAATGACAGTTGTCATAACATGCATAAAACCTCCTTTATATTCATGACACGTGTCATGTCATGATTATGAAGGTGTCATGTCAGTCTTATGCACACCCCTTCAAGTAAAGTGTTACCAAATTTTCTTCACAATGGTGAACTGCCCACTGAAAAGTTTTATTTTGGCGAAACAAAAAAATGGTTCTTCTATGGTAAAACTGCAAAAAAAACACATTTTAGAACCTATATTTTTAAGGTTAGCTGCCTGTTATTCTGCATATCTCAGAAATCTGATTTAGTGAAGAGTGACATTAAACTAAGACACTATATCATGCATATTTTTCACTTTTTGAAACACCTATGTTAATGTTTAAACATTCCGTGTGAGATATATGATCACACGACAATTATTTGCATTATCTCTACAATAATTAAAATGAAACACGTAATAGCCATAATTTTTTTAATTGGTATATTTAAGGTGTACATAAGTCCATGTATTAATATTCTTCATTTGTATATATTGCCATTTTTTAAAGTGTGAAAATAACTTTATTGCATTTCGTCCAAATGCTGCTCTTGTTTTAAATCATATCATTTGATAATTAACTTTGTTTGCTAACTATTGAAAAAAGTAGTTTGACTGCAATTTGACTACTTTAATTGAAAGTGTAGCTTGTCAGGCTAATCATAATTGAAGCTTCCTCACACTGGTGATGAACGAGTAATCTGTGAAAGATCACCGACTTCTCAACAGCCCGATAACACAGAACTTTTCATTGGAATCTACAGTACGTAACTGCTCTTTGATTAATTCATATTAAATGTTTATTCAAATGGATGACAAAGGACTAGTGTAACTGCAAATTACCTAAATCAAGAGCATCATTTCCAGGCCACTGCCACACAGAAGAAAAATGTCTCGGTTACGTATGTAACCCTCGTTCCCTTTCAGTCGGTCACTTCTCATTTCACGTCGTAGGACCGCGAAATTGGGATCGCGGTCGCTTAGAGACCACATTCCTTCGAGTGTAAACTAAACGAGCCAATGCATATTGGCATGCGATGATTGCATCCAGTTGCTACTGAGTGAGTGTGTGAGTATAATTAGGCAGCAGGTGCAGCGCATATTCATGTTTTCGCTGAGGAGCCGAGCCAGTGACTCGGCCGTACAGCGGAGGTACAATGACTATGGCGACGAGACGTACGTCTCCGTTTCCTCCTTCAGGGAACGAGGGTTACATACGTAACCTAGACGTTCCCTTTCAGTCAGTCCCACTCCCTCGACGTCACGTTGGATGACCGACGAAATTGGGATCCTACCACAGGGCCACAGCTACTGCCCCTTCCAGAGTCCTGTGGAAGCCACCTGCGCCCCTAATTTTTGGCGTAGGCCAGGGCTTCTTCACAAGAGGACCAGCTACTGCTGCAATGGCACTACCCAATGAGTAAGACTGGATAACACTAGGAAAACGTACCCGTTCTACTTGGAACAGGGATGTTTACGGAAGCTTGAACCTTCCCGAAGGAGGTTTCGGAGTAATACACATATGGACATCCCTTAGGTTCATATGGAAGATTGGAGGTGATTGAACCCTCTTGGAATGTCAGAAGTCTGCCGGGGAAACACGGGCTCTGTGGCTATACCGTGGACTTTACACATATTGGATCCGCTTAGGTCTCTATATATGGAACCCAGCCCTCTACCAGTTCTCAAGGATTCATCGGGTGAAGGCCTGGTGCCGGACGTTCTGCCACGTCTGGCTGCCGAGAGGACGGAGGAACTCAACAGGGTCTACTGTATGGACTCTCTGGAGTGGTTTTAGCAAGCCGACACTAAACCGGGGCCTCTCAGCGCCTCTAACCGTTTGAGGTGAGTACACAGGAGGATACCGGCTCCACACGTAGGCTATAGAATCTAGCGAATGTGTTTGGGGTCGCCCAGCCCGCAGCCCTACAACTATCTGTCAGCGAGGCGCCACGAGCCAGCGCCCATGAGGATGCAACACCTCTAATTGAGTGAGCTCGCAACCTGAGCGGGCAGGGCACACCCTGTGCCTGATAAGCCAGGGTGATGGCATCCACTATCCAGTGGGCCATCCTCTGCTTTGAGACGGCATTCCCCTTCTGCCGGCCTCCGTGGCAGACAAAGAGCTGGTCTGAGGTTCTGAAGCTTTGCGTCCGGTCTACATACCATCTCAAGAATCAGACAAGACAAAGCAAAGCTATGGCTTGGTCTGCCTCCTCCGGGGGCAGCGCATGCAGGCTCACCACCTGATCCCTGAAATAGCAGGAACCTTGGGCACATAGCCGGGCCAGAGCCTCAGGATTACCGGGGAGTCAGCCGGCCCAAACTCTAGGAACAAATTGACGACCAAAAATGCGTGCAGGTCCCTTACCCTCTTGATAGAGGCCAATGCCAGCAAGAGCAAAGTCTTCATTGATAGGCACTTCGCTCCACTGCTGTGAAAGGCTCAAACGGCCTGCCTGTAATTGCCGTGATCACGCAGACTCAGTTCCCAAGATGATAGAGGGGGGCCGTGGTGGATTTAACCTTCTGGCCCCCCTAAGGAACCTGACGACCAGGTCATTCTTCCCCAACGACCTCCTTCTACGGGTCGTGTTAGAAGCGATCGCGGCGACATGAACTTTAAGGGTGGAGGCAGACAGCCTTCGCTCCAACCCCTGCTGCAAGAAGGACAGCACAACTCCGATCGGGCATCTCCGGGGGTCTTCTCGGCGAGAAGAACACCACTCAACGAACAGGTTTCACTTCAAAGCGTAGGCGTGTCTCGTAGACAGTGCTCTCGCCGATGTGATGGTGTCAACTACCTGCTGGGGTGGGTCACCTAGAACCTCCGCGTCCCGTACAGGGACCAGACATGAATTTTCCAGAGGTCTGGACGCGGGTGCCAAAGGGTGCCCCGTCTCTGAGGCAGTAAATCCTTTCTCAGAGGAATCGGCCAGGGAGGGGCTGTCGCGAGGATCATTAGTTCCGGGAACCAGGTCCAGGAAGGCAAACAGGGTGCCACCCGCAGGACCTGCTCCTCGTCCTCCCTGACTTTGCACAGGAACTGTGCCAGAAGGCTCACTGGGGGAAACGCATACTTGCGAAGGCCCCGCGGCCAGCTGTGTGCCAGAGCGTCCGTGCCGAGTGTTCACTCGGTCAGGGCGAAGAACAACTGGCTGTGAGATGTTGTCTTCTTATATTCAAACAGTCTACCTGAGCGGACTCCGAACCGTCCCCAAACGAGCTTTCCGCTGGGTATTGAGTCCGCCCTTCTCGTCCGGCGCAGCAGCTCGGGAATTCTCGTCTATGGCCGTTTTGAGCAGCCCAGGATTGTGAACAGCACGAAGCGACCTCAGATATTTCTGACTCCAGAGGAGGAGGTGGACTGGCGAGTTTGGCGATAAGCGACGGATCGCAGACCACCTTTTCGGTTGATGGGTACGGCAACTGCCCGCTGTATGTGTCCATAAGGTTGCGACCGTACCGGCGTTGCTGTAGCTCCCTTTGAGACGGTCGGTCAGGTGCACTGCCAGCAACTCAAGCAGTTGGAGTGCCAGTGCAGTCGGAGGCCCCATGCCAAACCACTTACAACTGCCAGCCCTTTGTAAATCGTGGCCCCCCAGCGGTGTTGAGGCATCTGTGCAACCCACATGCCTTGGAACTGCTCCATGTGCAGCGCTCAGCGCCGGAGGGAACTCAAGGTCTGACCACGGGGTTAATGTTGGCGGCTATGCCGTTTGGTCAACCTTGACCCTGAAGTGCCTGCGTTGCCGGACGCCCACCTCAGGACTCGTCGGCATGTAGCCATTGCTTGCACGGTCACTCTATGGAGTAGCCCCGTGCGTGACTGCCTGCCGGGGGAGGGAAAAAGGGAGGGGGGAGGGATAGTATCCCCATGTCGTGACCTGCCGCGTTTTCCGCCATATGGCCCCAGGACCTCTGAGACAATTCAGTGAGCCCTGCCATCCTGTCTCTTTGATGTATTCAAGCAGTTCACAACCGACGAGCACTTTCCTTGCGGATGCGTTGCTGTCTGTCTTCGAACACAAAGCCGCAGTCCAACGCCCTACCGAGAAAAGAGATCCTCGCGACGGGGATAGTTTGCCTCTTTTTCCCAGTGACCTTAAGGCCCCACGGGTCTGAGGTGCGAGGGAACCAATTCCCTGTGTTTGCACAGCTGATCCTGAGACTGAACTAGTATGAGCCAATCGTTGAGGTAGTTGAGAATGCGAATGCCCTTTTCTCTCAGGAGAACAAGGGCTGCCTCCGCAACATTCGTGAAGACACGTGGCGACAGGGACAGCCCGAAGGGCAGTACCTTGTACTGGTATGCCCGCCCCTCTAACGCAAACCGCAGGAATGGCCTGTGACGCGGAAGGATCGAAACATGAAAGTACGCGTCCTTCAGGTCAATCGCTGCGAACCAGTCTGGGGGACGGATACACCTGAAAGTGCATTTCTGCGTGAGCGTCTTGAACGGGAGCCGGTGAAGGGCCCTGTTCACGACGCGCAGGTCCAAGCTAGGTCTCAACCCACCGCCTTTCTTGAGTACAATAAAGTAAGGGCTGTAAAACACCGACCTCATATCGGCCGGAGGGACCGGATCTATCGCATCCTTCGCCAGTAGGACATGCGACCTCCGCCCGCAAGACAGGACCATCGGCTGCTTCACTGACGTGAAGCGGATGCCACTGAACTTGGGGGGGGTGCCGGGCGACTGAATCGCATAGCTGAGCCTGATGGTTCGACGGAGCCATCGAGACGGGCTGTGTAGCTCTAGCCAGGCTCCCAGACGCTGCGCAAGTGGCATCAACGGAACTACATGCGTACCCGCAGTGGGGCAGCGAGGAAAAACGCAGGGACCCGGCCCAGGCGTCTCTTTGCCAGTCCGAGGCGGGGTCTGAGTGTGTGTAACACTGACCTGTGTTTGAGCAGAGGGTGCGTGGGTAGTTCGTTGGTTCGTCCTCCCGATCCGCGCACTGCTGCTCACTGAGTTTGAGTGTGATACGTACTAGAGCGTCCACAACCCCCCGTCCCCTCAGGGGACCCAGAAATAGAGGAATTGCTCTTTGTCGAGAAAGGTTTGGACCAAGCCGACCGGAGGTCATTGGTGGAACAAAGGATTCCCCCCGGCCCTCCTCCGGGGGAGGGAATGGTGCATTCACCATCCCCCAAAGAGCAGCATCCTCCCTCTCTGGGTCACCCGTCCTGGGGCCTCTTGCTCTTTCGCTCACCGCCAGGTTTGACGGGGGCCTGGACGGGCTGGGCGGCTGCCCTGCGACCGGCTCCACGGCACAGCTTGCTGGAGGCCGCAGGAGCTCTGCTCTTGTTTGGCGGTGGCAGGGGGGGGCCGCCCTCGGCGACGGCAGCATCTGCACGCCGGGGCAGGATGTACCTGGTGGCCTCAGTCTGCTCTGGTCAGCGGGGAACCGCTGGGCACGTTCTCCACCGTTTCGCCGACAGGCCGGCCTGGGACACGAGGGCGTTCAAGAATCATGTCTTGTCCAACTTGCGCATGTCAGCCAGACACAGCCAGAAATGCCGCTCCTGGATCACCATAGTGGACATGGCACGACCCAGAGACCGCACAGTAACCTTCGTCGCTCGTGGCGCGAGTTCCGCCCGTGCGGAAAACATTAAAAAAATCTAATCTCTGCTAACTTCCGGGTCGTGACCACCCTCGTTCAAGTCCCTCAGTGCCTTGGCCTGGTTCACTTGCAATCACGCCGTAGCGTGTACGGCGGAGGCAGCTTCTCCACAGGCCGCATAAGCATCGCTGGCCAGTCGAGTACCTACAGACCCGGGAGAGGAGGCACGGTTCTCCCTGCCAGTTGGAGGCGGTATTAGGACACAACTGCGTCGCAACCGACCGCTCCACCGGGGGGACCCTTGTAACCCCCTGACTGCCCCACCATCGAGGATGGTGAGGGAGGATGATGCCCGCAAATCAGTTTCTGGCATTAAGTCCGTCACGCCGTTGATCTCCTCATGCACCTCCGTTAAGAAGGCAAACGAGGCAGGGCGCTGATAACCTCGTCGGACGGCGCCCCGGTAACCCAATCGTTCAACCGTGAGGGCTCGGGACACCGGTGAAAAGTGGCTCACTCGCGCCTACCCCCTACGGTGCCCGGGAAGGCATAGCCGTTATTTCCTTGATCCGATTCAGGCATTGCTACAGTCACGGAAGAGAGCAGCGCAGCCGAATCTTCCTCTCCCAAAAGCTCTGGCTCACCCTCCGATGCAGCAATCGACATCCGAACGTCGGGGGGAGCCTCGGAAGAAACAAGTGGTACCCCCCGGGAGGGTCCAGCCTGCTCTTTTTGAGAGCTCCGCTGGTTTTGAAGTGACGGCGGGCTTGGGCATCCCCAGAGGGGAAATCCTCACCGTGACCGTAAGACCTCCGCCCACCGCTAAGAATAAGAACGCCGCCCGGCTGCCACAGAGGGAAACCCAGATCAGGGCCGTTGCAAGGGCACTCTCCCCCTTGCGGGTAACGAGTCCGGTCCGCAATCTCCCGAGATGTTCATACACCCCCCCGCCTGGGAGCATGAGCCCTCCACCAAGCCACCTCGCGTGCTTCATTCATGCCGCAGGGCATCGAGAGGCGCAGATCGTGACCAATCACCCAGCCCAGTAACTACGCATCCAGAACGCCCGGTGGATATGTTGTCCTATAGCAAGACCCACCTCGTCGTTATCAAGACGTAACGTGCAAGTTTGCCAGCAACGTCGTCTTTGTTATAAAGACGCACCGCCGAATGCTCTTTTAGGTGGAAAAAGCTCTTTAGCGTGCTGATCGCAAGGGGAGATGATCATTGCAACCCCACCAGGGGTAGTGGGCAGTCCTGATGTGTGCAAACTGCCACTCGACCCGTGAAACCACCAACCCGCTGAAAGCGCCGTCCGCCAACAACAAGGAGCTCTCCAAGAGCGTGCTCAACTCTCGGGATCTTCTCTCCGAGAGGAGTCACGGAGCGGAACTATGTTATCGCGCGGGGCTCTGAAGCGAAAAGCTGAATATGTGTTGCACCTGCTGCCTACTTATACTCACTCTGTGATCAGCAGCAGCTGAATGCAATAATCGCATGCCAATGTGCATTGGCTCGTTTAGTTTACACTCGAAGTAGATTGGTCCCTCTAAGCGAGATCCCAATTTCGTCGGTCCTCCGACGTGACGTCGAGAGTGACCGACTGAAAGGGAACACTGCGTTCTCTCTAGATATAAGACAGACAGCCGGCCTTTAAAATGTCAGGTGGTGAGCAGAGACGTTACAGTGTGTAAGTTTTCAGATGTGGCTTTCACATGAATGAAAATGTGCTCCCTTGACCTAAAGATCAGTTTGTTCTTCACGGCAAATAGCTTGAATCAGTGGCTCCAGGCCCACTGGCATCTGATGCTCCAGCATAGACCTGCATTCTGAAACTATCCCAGCAGATATATCCCTATCAGATACGCTCAGTTCCCTGCAAGGGTGAATGGGCCTTGAAAGTACGGGACATGTACAATCCCTTCTGAATGAGGGGACACAACAAACAACTGAAGAAAACCAAACAACACAAGCTGATGGTGCCACTAGTGGCGCAGTAGGAGAAGGTTACCAGACTGCAAAATCTTCAAGGTCTGCGGGGTCAACGGTGGAGTTTGTGAAAGATGACCGACTTGCCAAAAACAATAGTGTCACGTATGCAAAGCTCAGGTTAGCACTCTAACGAGCCAGATGAAGCATTATGGACATCATTGCTTGGCAAGCGGGAGATACATGTCTAAGAGTATGAATGAAATATGTGAATTTCACGAAATCTGTTCAGGACATATTCAACCAATTCAAAAAATTATTTTGCATTAAGAAGCAAAATCTATTTTATTTAGACAATGACAATATTTTCAATATACTGTATAATGTAATGTGTAATTTGCACGTTTTACTTTTGGAATTTTTACTTATTGAACGTTTTAGGAAACTTTTAACACTGCCTGTTCATAGAAGGCAACAGGCCAGGATATTGTGCACAAGGGCCGTTTGACACTGAGGTCGGCGTGTAATTTCGCTGACATCTTTATGGTCTACTCAGCTCTGGAGATTTTATCTTCAGTCTTACCAAAGGAACTAACGCAAGTATTTGTGGCAAGCCACAGTTCTTCATTGAAAAGGACCATCTTTTCCGAAATTCAACAAGAGTTCCAAAAGGCTGAACCATATAAAGCCATCTTTAATGATTTTTAATTTGTAAATGTATGAATACCTTTCATATTGTTAGTAATATTTCAAGATGAACACATACCGGACTGAACCTTATGTTTACTTGATTATCATCAATCAATTAATAAAAATAAAAAAATAATAAAAATAAAAATCATGTCAAAATAAGGCATTTGAGGAACATTTATTTGTTCATCTCTCAGTCATCATTGTAATGCATTGCATTGTATGTTTTGATCATTAACCTAAGCATTCAAATATAATCTTACTAATACTTATTTTTGGAGATATAGAGTGACAAATAGGCCATTGTGTGTCAAGTCAACCAAGTTTTCAAAACGTCCCAGCTCAAACTTTTGATTTTGTCAGTATTTTTTCTGAAGAAAGATAAACTTGTATAGTGATGAAAGCCGGAATATTAAATGTCATAGATGTACATTAAATGAGTAATCCACTACTTTGTAGAGAGGGGTCAAAATGACAATTTGCACCTGAAAGCCAAATTACAGGGGGGTAAAAATTCCTTTGGAAAAATGGCAGCATCAAGTTATTTTCACACAGAGATCAGTAGGTCTATTATTAAAATCTGTTGACTTTAGCAATCTTTGTTGCATTATATGCAATTGATGACCATTTACAAATGGAAAAAAAGCCATTTTTTTCTCCTTGTTGGGCATTAAGTTACATGTCTCTAACTCAATCTTAATGCCCTTTTAGATTTTGGGTTTTAACAAAATTTTCTTTAGGTATCTTCATTTTAAAGGCTCTATATATAAAGATATAGAAGTATCAATATGGCTCCAGGAGTAAATTATTAAACTGTACACATTTCCAGTGGTCAAAAACCAAAAGTGGGTCACTTTGCATAAAGCTGAAACTTTTTTTTTATCAAAGAGGAATGTCTGATGAAACAAATAATGTTGAAACTAAGAACTTTTTTTTTTTTCCAAGAAGAATTCAAATATGGATTTTTACATTAGGTGAAATGTAAATAAATTGTCTAAATTTTTTCAAAATTTCAAAAATATTATTTTTGGAATAATGATTCCCCAAAAACCCCCCCTCAAGGCCCTATATGGTTTAGTCCCAGAGACATGGGGATCTCAGTGTGGCTTCACTATGTGTCACACTATATATTCCTAAACCCTGTGTTACTGTTATTATTTGCATACTTGCCGTGTCAACAGTCATAACTAGATAAACACAAAAACATTTGTTTTTCAACCACTGAAAATTTGTAGGATTCAACCATTTAGACATGGAGCCACACTGAGATCCGGATATCTCTGGACTGAAGAAAAAAAACAATGTAGGGCCTAAAATGAAGACTCCAAAAGAAAAGTTTATTAAGAACCACAATTTAAAAGGATATTAAGACATATTTAATACTTAGAGTTACAAACGTGCAAACTTCGGTGGCATGACTGTTCTAAGGTATAGTCTATACAACTGGGAAACAAGATACATTTCTTCTTTCAATATGATTTGTTCTTCAGACATTGTTCTTTAAATACAAAAAGTATCGGCTGTATACAAAGTGACCACATTTGGTTTTCATCCATTGAAAATGGGTAAAATTCAACAAATTGGACATTGAGTCGCATTGGGCTCCCCATATCTCAGGGGGGGGGGGGGGGTGGGGGGGGGGGGGGGGGGGGGGGGGGGGGGGGGATTGAACCATGTAGGACCTTAAAAATTAAGATTACAAAAGAAAAGTTTATTAAAAACCACCATTTAAAATTATATTGATATATCTTTCATATTTCTTGAGTTTTAGGCACGCAAACTTTGGAAAAATAATATTTATGGAAATCAGACATGTATGTTCTACGCAATGTTTTGATAGAGGGAAAAAAGATACATTTCTAGTTTCAACAATATTTGTTCTTCAGACATTTCTCTTTAAAACAAAATAAGTATCATATTTTTGCAAATTGACCCACAATTGGTTTTTGACCACTGAAAATGTGTACAATTTAAACACTTTAGCTGCTGAGCGGCGATATGAGATTCCTTTTCGTGTGGATTGGCCAATAGAGCCAAAGATACCAAGATCCCCAAATTAGAAAAAGGCCGTAAGATATCTTTAACCTTTTAATGACTGCAAACTTTGACGTCGCCATTGGCATTAGTGCCAAAGATGATCAGCCACAGATTTTACTAACAGAGCTACCAATCTCTGTGTAAAAATAACATAATGATGCTGCCATCTTTCTAAAGTCGTTTTACCCTCCTGTAATTTGGCTCTGAATCTCAGGTGAAAATTGTCATTTTGACCCCCATCTACAATATAGTGGATTACTCAGTAAATATACATTCACAACATTTAATTTTAGATTTGTGTTATATTTTGTCAAATCATAAGTAGGGCTTTACATGGTTAAAAGGCTCAAACATTCAATTAATTGTGTAATTACATGTAGACAGTTTAATTACGCATTCCTCTGGGACAAATAAAGTCTGATTTCAAGTCAATGTCGCATGAACCTCTAAACAAATTTTGTACTGCTAAAAATGGCATATGTTGTGTTAAGTCAGCCAATATTATTACCTCTAGTCAAATTAAGAACTTTTTTCACTGAGCAACATGCATCAGATAATAGGTGAATAGACTGTGGCTGGTCCATGAACGTGCAAAGCGTCTAAAGGTCACTAACACTGACACCAATTTATAGTGACATAGTGACCAGAAGCCATTCATTTTCAAAGAGAGTTGTTTGTTTGAGCTGACATGAGTGAATGCTGGAAATACAAAGTTCACTAATACAAAATGTACAGTGATGTGATGGGTCGACTACAGCAAGCTGACATGATTGGCCTCATCAGACTGCTTTTGACACTAATTGAGCTGAAACACCCACTAGGTAACCTCAATCGCTGTCTGTGAGAATGCACCTAATGCTGAACCTAGCGGAACACTAACCTTAGTAATAGCAGGATATCCAGCAGCCACGTCGGCTGGGCAGTACAGCCTCTCTTCATGGGACACTTCCACTGAGGTGGCCCACTGGTCCAGAAAACCATTCGGCGTGTACAGGCCACAATCCTTCACACTCGTCTCCCGTTCAAAGTCTTGACAGATGCCATCACCGTCATAATAGTAGCACATGCTGGGCTCATCTGAACACACGTGTGCATGTTTGTGTTTGAGAAAGACAGAGAGACAGTCATGTTAGCAAGAAAAAAAAATCTACAAACACTGAATATATATTTTTACAATAAATCCTAAAGATTTGAAACGTACATGATGATGATTTTGGCTGAACTGTTCCTTTAACAGTCAGATGTACTGCATGTTTTAGTCAGAATGCCTTTTTTCCCCTCCAAGTTATACATATAAACAGCCAAATATCACATCTGGGCATTAGGTCTTACAGAGGTTTTATTACGCTGTATTAATTAATTTATTGTTTGTTTGTTTGTATGATCACATGAAAAATCCTTAAAATCTGTGAAAATTGCATTGTCATTGGTATTGACTGCTGATATTTTGGTATAACCGATTGTACTTGCTTATGTATGCTTACAAAGTTCCTTAGGAATTACTAAGACTTTTTGAAGCTTAGTGTCTACTACATTCTAAAAATGCTGGTTAAAAAGGTACACACCCAGCTATTGGGTTGTTTTGCACCTAACCGCGTGGTCAAAACATCCCAAAAGCTGGGTCAAAACGACCCAACTGCTGGGTCAAAACGACCCAAAAGCTGGGTCAAAATGACCCAATAGCTGGGTTAAAACATCCCAATAGCTGGGTCAAAACATCCCAAAAGCTGGGTCAAAACGACCCAACTGCTGGGTCAAAACGACCCAAAAGCTGGATCAAAACGACCCAATAGCTTGATGTCATACTCGATCTAAAAAATGCTGGGTTAAAAAGGGACAAACCCAGCTATTGGGTTGTTTTGCACCTAGACACCAAAACAAAATCTTGTTTAGACACCAAAAAAAAAAGAAAACTCATATTTAATGTCCAGTTTCATAAGACTCCACAGTGACAAGGCAGTAAATAGAAAGAAAGAAAGAAAGAAAGAAAGAAAGACATCTGATACACCTCTTGCTCACAAAGTCACTGACTGGTTCCTCTTTCTTGCAGTATATCCTGATATGCTAACAAATAGAAACTGCATATGCTTTGTACGTAGTGGTTATCATCTTGGCAGCGCTATGTAATGCAGAGTTCTCCAAAAAGTGGTTCTGTAGCTGTATTGCTTGAACTGTCTTCCAATTATGGTTCGATCTAAAAAAAAAATACTCCATTAAATTCCATTGTCCTTCCCACATTAAATTGCATTAAGTAAAAGTCAAATTTAATGCATGATCATATGACTCAATCCGATATACAGCATCAATAATACTTATTTTAATGGCTTTCAAATGTAAGTATCATAAATTATGTATATACCTGTAACTATACTCATGTTCCAGGCTAAAATGCTAAAATGCACCACTCAGTTTTATGCAATAAAACGGTGTAGTGTAACTCTATCCATCAAGGGATCAAGGTTGTGATCTGCTTTAAGGATAATTCATATTTGACTATCGTGTTTCAAAGAATTCATTCAGATCTTGATACAAGAATCAAACCAGTTGGAAAATATGTAAGCACCATTTAAGATGTGTTGGATTTAATGGTAATCAGATGCAATAAAATGTAAAATAAAGTGCAAATGAAAAGTTTTACATTTACTGCATTATAAGAAGAAATTGCTCTGAATTGCAAGTATGTAAAACCCAGGCTCATTGAGAAAAGTGTTTCGTGACACTTGAGTGAAAACAGTGAGTGGTTAAAAAGTGTGTTCAGTTTTATCCAAAACATGAATCTGGTAGTGTTTTGTTACATTGGTTGTTGTACATATAGTGCCAGGTCAGAAATGAAATGTCCAGTGAGTGGTGCTAAAAGGTTAATACTCTATTGCGTTTGAAAATAGCGTGCCACCAACACTAAACCTAAAACAATAGTGTTTAAAAAAAAGCAGATGTCAGATAAAAATGCAGTGCTTTGAGCTCTTTTATCATTTTAGGGAATCATACCCAAGCGCTCCACATTGCAAAGCTTTACCGGGTGCGCTACTGAGCAAGTTTACTATGTCAAAAAAGCCAATGATATGGAGCTGACTATGTGATGCAGACATCAAAATGTATTGTTTTACAAATCATCCACTATGGCAAACGTGGTTTGAGACATTGTATTGTTTGACCACTCATAACATTGTATTGTGCAAGGAACCACATGAAAATAATTATTTATTTAATCATTAATATTTTTTTTTTCATTGAGACTGGGTTGAAAATTGGTCTTTATTAAACGCTTATCAGGCATGGTGTGACTTTCTGTATACACTCTAAAAAATGCTGGGTTATTTCAACCCAACCTTGGGTTCAAATATGGACTAACCCAGCTGTTGGGTTAAAAAGTTAATTAAAAAATGTAACCAAAAATTTAACCCAACAGTTGGGTTAGTCCATATTTGACCCAACATTGGGTTGAAACAACCCAGCATTTTTTAGAGTGTAGAAGTCAGAAATATTTAATGATCTGTTTGAGTTTAGTACTAAGAGCATTAAAAAAAAGAAAAAAGTTTCTGTTTAGTTTTAGCTACCTATAATATCATTGTTTGAGTTAGACCATGCACACAAGATTGTTGGATATCACAGGTAGCAAAGTAAGCATCCAAACCTGTCGATGGTGTGTGAATTCAGAACATTTACCAGCTATACTGTAAATATCTCACTAGCCATGAAACTGTTTTGCATTTTTCTCTCTATATATGCATGCTTTTGTCCGCATGTCAATTGGTTTGTTAGGCAGTTTTCCCTTGCATACTAAGGACAAACACCACAGGTCATTGTGTCACATTCACATCATCATATCAGAGAAGAGCCAGTCTCTGTTTCTGAGAGAAACTGGACCCACTTCAAAACTGTGAAGACACATTGTGATCTTTCTCCTAAAGTGTTCACTTTGATGGCTCAATGTGAGCAATATTCAACATATGTGTCACCACATGGAGTTCTAGAGAATCACAACAGATGTTTTATGTAGCAGACGCCTAGCAAGTCTGATCTGAATCGCTCGTACAATTTACATCAGCGAGGGTCAGATTGTCCTTCTCAAATTGCATTTCTAACCATCATGCTGCAGGAGCTAATAAAGTTACCAGCCAATTGCAGAAAACTTTCTCAGATTTGGCACTTGCAGGTGTTAATTTTGATGAAGGCATCTTAGTAGACAGGATGCTGTGCAAACATTGGTTTCAGATGTGCCTTGGTGCCTTCCTACCTCCGAAGGTAGGATTTTTTTTAGGTTTCGGAAACATAAGGTTTTTTTCCAGGGCCATGAGAGAGACAGGAGCTCTGTTGAGTTCTGGGATATTTGGGATGAGTTTTCCAGGCCATGGAGCCGCTGTTCCTCACCCTTTACTTTTTCTCCTCAGTTTGTCTCTCACTATTTCTCATTCCCAAATCTCCCACTTTCACATTTTCTCTCCCATATTGTCTCTCCATTCACTCCTACTCTGTCTTTCTGTCCGTCTCTCTGGAATTTTTTTTTTTTAGCAAATTAAATTGCCATTCTGAATGGCAAAGAGACCATTCACAAATTTATAGAAATTACCTATTTTAAAGTTAATATTAACACAATTTAATGGTAACACTTTGCAATAAGGTTCCATTTGTTACCATTGGTTAACTATATTAGTAAACATGAATTAACAATAAAAAATATTTCTAAAGTATTTATGGTAACACTTTAGTTTAGGGACCAATTCTCACTATTAACTAGTTGCTTATTAGCATGCTTAATACTAGTACACTGGCTGTTTATTAGTACTTATACAGCACATATTAATGGATTATTCTGCATAAGCATATTTTAGATCCCTTAATCGGACCCCATACCTAAACAATAAAAACGACCTTACTAACTATTAATAAGCAGCAAATTAGGAGTTTATTGGGGTCGTGGTTAATAGTTAGGTAATGGTGAGAATTGGTCCCCAAACTAGCATGTGACCGCATTTATTAATAACATGAATTTCTAGATTTTCTAATACAAAAAATAATTAATTAATAAATGTAAAAATTTGCATATGTTAATATTATTTAATGGACCTGAGCTAACATGGACTAACAATGAACAGTCATATTTTTATTAAATAAGATTAACAAAAAACGAATAAATACTGTAACAAAGGTATTGCTCATTGTTATTAATGCATTAATTGTAAGTTTAAGTAATGCATTAACCAATGCTAACTAATGGGACCTTATTGTCAAGTGTTTGTACAAATTTTAATTTAAGTCATGTCAGTTGAAAACATAATGAAGAAAAATTAACTACCGTACAGATTAAGACTGAAAGTGTCAAAAATAGTGATAATGAGCATATGTTTAGTGATAAAGAGACACAGACTGTCTTTCTTTCTGTCTGTATCTCAGTGTAAGGGGTTCCAGCAAGGAGGACGAAGGCTTGCCGTGCCAAGTTGGCTCGAGCCTCTGCATAAATTCCAGCTCTCCCCTTTGCTTAGCTCTGCTGATGTTGAAATGAGGGGCTGCAGAAGGGAATAAATACACACGCACACGCACACACACACCTACATATCGTTCACATGGCCTTTGCACAGCCTACATCCATACATGTATGCACGTCTGTGCCACACTGTACCCATGACACCGTTACACTCCTCAGATACGATAAGACGATCAATTGCACCTTCCTTGGGCAACTCGATTCTAATGCTAACACAGATAACACTATATTGAGATAAGGAAAACCAAATGCTGTCTTTTGGTTCAACAGACTGCAGCTACAAAACAATCAGTTGCACAGTCAGAAAGACAAACGCTTCCTTCATGATGGTGCCTGATGGTTCCACACAAAAACGCAAAGATTTCAAGCTGCCACACAGATGTGATTCCTTCAGCAAATGGTAGAAATAAACTCTCAGACAAAAATGTGTAAATGTCTGATATTCTGAGAAATAAAAAAAATGCTTGAATATCACTAGCAGTCTCAAAGTGGAATGCATAACTTCGAAAGATCATATCGTATATTAAAAAAAGAAAAGTTTTCTGCAATTATTTGATCAAAAATTCAGTAAAATTGTTAAAAGTGGTTTCTATGCGAATACATTAGGGTCATATTACTAGAATAGTAGCCATTTATTAGTACTAATTAAGCAGATATTAATGCCTTATTCTACATGACCTTATTCTACATCCCCAATACCTAAACTTAACAACTACCTTACTAACTATTAATAAGCAGCAAATTAAGAATTTATTGAGGGAAAAGTTGTAGTTAATAGTGAAATTAAAGTGTGACCATTTTATACCATATGATCCCTCAGAAATCATTCTAATATGCTGATTTGCTGCTCAATAAACATTTCTGATTATTATCAATGTTGAAAACAGTTGTGCTTTATAATATTTTTGTGGAAACCGTGATACATTACATTTTATTTTTTTCAGGATTTTTTGAAGAAAAGAAAGTGGTCCCACTTTATATTAATTGGCCCTAATACCTGTGTACTTACGTAGTGACTAGATGTGTGCATAGTATGTAAACACAGTGTAAGTACACATTGGTACATAGTATCTAGAGCTGTAATATTTCTGTAACAACACACATGTAACAACCCTCCGAATGGTTTGTGGAAGTACAAATGTGTAACAGGACATATATATATACATTTTGTAACAACAATATGTATAAGAGTAATTGGAACGATTTGATCCAGGGGGTGAAGATGGGTAGGTTTAGGGGTGGAAATGGGATCAGGGTGTGGAGATGGGTAGGTTTAGGGATATGTAAAGGGGGAGGAGTTGGATCTCGAGTTGGTGCACCACTGTAATACCAGCATACTTTTATGGTAACTCCTCAGGAACTGTCCACAATATAAAGTGTAACATTCTGGACACAAACCACAATTTATATGCAAAGCCTAACTTACTGGCCGCTGCTGTGTAACATCAGAGTAATTACATGGTAGATTCATAGGAATTGTTTACTTAATATAAAGTGGAACACTTTCTTTACCAAAAAGTGCTGTTAGTCCTGTTACACATTTGTACTTTCATTACCAAAAAATGTTGTTACCAATGTCATGTTACACATTTGTATTTACACACATCATTCAGTGGGTTGTTACATATGTGTAGTTACACAAACATTACAGCTATAGATACTATGTACCAATGTGTACTTACACTGTGGTTACATACTATGAACACATCTAGTTACTATGTAAGTAAACAGGTATTAGGGCCACTTAATATAAAGTGGGACCAATGGGCCATTTATTTGGTACTTGATTCGGTTGTCGATGTTGTGATCAGTGTTGGGGAAAGTTACGCATGCATTACAATATTGCGTTACTCCCTAAAAAAGTAACTAATTGTGTTACATAGTTACTTTTTATGGAAACTCACGCTACTTTTAATGCGTTATCGCCAACACTGTGATTGCCTTACCCCTTCGCATATGAAATTAGTAACAACATTCACTCACAGGTTATACGTTTGCTGTTGGTCTAAAATGGCTTGCGAGCCAAGCTGCTGAACTCTGAATAGTTGTCATTGATGTGCTCTATATCATGAGCAGTATAAGTGTCTATTTCAGACTTATGAGGCTCTATTCATTTGTCTCTAACAGTAAACAAAAATATCCTACCGCTGTCTTTCAATGACGTAATCTTTCCTCAAGCTCGGACCATAAAAACGGAGTCCGGAACTCATTCTATTATTAAAACTACAGAGCGAGAGAAGGTGCCAAAGCATCCTTCATGAATTTGTTAGTGTGTTCGTTTTGAATTAAACGTGTTGCAGATTTTACAAGGATGTCAAAATGCTACTGATAAAATAGCTTTGGCTCTGGAGGGAGCGAATAAAAGAGCTCAGCTAAAGTGCTGCGCTCAAAGATGTTTTCGTTTTTCAGATTGAGACGATAACACGTCTCGCAAAACCGTCGACCAAAACTGATGTACAGCAGTGACTACATTTAAAAGCATGCCACATTTTCTGACACGCAGTCGTAGCTGTATGACAGATGGCTGTAATGAGCCGCTGATGCACTTACGCTTTCTCTCCACACTTACCAATACAGTTAAAAAACGGCTCCTTCTTGCAGTGGCCGGAGCAGCCGTCTCCATTCATAGTGTTCATATCATCACATTCCTCTCCCTGGGACCTGAAATAAATCAATGCGTATGTAATAAACATAATGATGATTTCCCTTGGTGGACATGAATCTGTGTTGGTAAAAGCATGAACATCTGAAGCCTGCAGTGTGGATATGGCAGTATACTTTCCAAAAACTTTAAAAAGTTTAGTTGTGGCAGTGCGGTCGAGCCTCAAGGTTATTCTGAAGATCTTCTAAATCAGTGCTTCTCAACCTTTTCGACCCCCACTATTTAACACAATATGCAAAGGCCCCTTATGAAATATAATATTAACCAAGCAATAACTGCAATATAAATTAACATTCTGGGAGTGTCATCGAGGTAAATTAATGAACCAATTTGTGACTTTTTCAAGAACTGCATGTTCTTCAATAACAACGATAGTTGTAGAATAGAAACAATAGAAACATGTTACATCGTGATATGTTGGAGTTTATATTCATATATTATATATCAAATTAATTAATTTATTAAAATTATTAATAATAACTCAAGTTAAAACTGAAATTAAAAAACAATATAAACTATATAGACAATGAAAAAAAAATAATACTAATAAAAATCAGTTTTCTGAAAACAGACATTTTAAAAGTGAAAACTAGGAATACACTTTATAATAGTATCTTCAATGATACCAAAATAGCACTGCTTTACATCTCACATGCTTTTTTCTATTTTAATTTAGATTATTAAAATGTACTATTAATTTTATAAATATCATATTTTTAAACAATACATTTAATTTCAGTAATTCAAGTTATCGAAGGTCACCCTATGCAACACAATATTCAAAGGGCCATATTTTATTTTAACTTTAATATTAATTTAAATCATTGAAAGTCATCATGCAGAACCCTTGGAAGTTTGCTGAGGCTCTCCAGTGGGCCCCGGTCCCCGGTTAAGGTCTACTGCTCTAAAGGCTTTGGAAACACATCCGAACCTACCTCTGGATGAGACCATCTCCACAGTACGGCGCTCCAAGACGGTGTGTCAGTGGAGGTGATGATTCACTCTCGCTCCGACTGGAGATGGTTTGGACCTGGTATGTGTATATCCCACCATACTCAACCTCCCTGTGGAAAAAAATAATTATATATATATGTGAAAAGCAAAAAACCATCACAC
The DNA here is from genome assembly GCA_018155175.1 of Sinocyclocheilus anophthalmus. NCBI lineage: Eukaryota > Metazoa > Chordata > Actinopteri > Cypriniformes > Cyprinidae > Sinocyclocheilus > Sinocyclocheilus anophthalmus. The sequence continues at coordinate 298,735 of JADLZN010004291.1, read as the reverse complement.
ATCTGTGCAGGATCAGGACGTACTTTTGCATTAAGGGGTGATATTTGCCATCTGCTCTTGATTTATTTATGCCAAATACTTGTATTTTTTTTATTCATTAAATCAATCAGAATACTATAGGCTGTTACCAATTAAATTCAATCAACATTAACAAAAGCCATGTTTCTATAGCCTATGTTTTTTTATTTCTGTGTTTAATTATGTGTATGTATGTAAGTGAATGTACAGTTCTGTTTGATACATCTATGTATTTTTCTGGTGCGCAAAGAACGTCTCCCAATACTGCCCTTACAGAACAAAAATATATTTCCATATATTTATGATCAGTATATTCCCTTACCAATGTATTAAATGATTTAACGGTTTATTAAAAAATATGCATAATAATATACTGTGTTAATATATTACAATATATTGAATAATACAAAAAAAAAAACAAACAGGGTTATTTTGCCTGGGCCTTTTTTTCCCTGAAAAAAAATATATTGAAAAATATTTGACAATATATTTACTTATATATCATAATGTATGTAATTTTATATTCAGTAATGCACTTCATAACATACAGATGTACATGTGATAAGAGATGGTACTTTGTGTCTATAAATACATTGAACATATGTGTGACCCTGTCTGTGAAATCAAGTCTCAAAATATAATTATTAGATAACAAGCATCAAAGTTTGATTTCAACTATTAATTTCAATATGATTTCAATCTTTGACATGGCCTTACTCAGTCAGTATTAAAAATATTAGGATCCCCCCCCCCCACCCAGTGCGTGAAAAAAGCAAGGTTTGGGATACTAACCCTGTTAAAAAAAACAGCATATGATAGTTAGGTATGTTTTGAAGCATGGCAGATGGTTTGAGCTGGTTTAAACTGGTCCTTAGTTGGTCCTGAGCTGGTTTAAGCTGGTCATGTGCTAGTCCTAAGCAACTAACTCCTGTTCAAGACCAGCTCATAACCAACTCAGGACCAGCTTAAAACAGCTGCCATGCTTCAAAACATGATGGTTTCTTCAACAGAGAACGCACACTACGCTGTCTATCTGACACAGCTCTTTCTACACCCTGAAAACTCTTATGCAATCGTAGTGCCAGTTTAGTGTTGTTTGTAAAATTGCAACACACTCCTCAGCTGTCACTTTGAACCATCGGCTGCTGGTGGTTGAGGTCAGGTCTGAGATAAGAGACATCTGATCTAGTGTCGGCCTGAGGAGGCAGGCTCTGTATCCAAGCTGAACCATTTGAGATGTCATGAGGGATGAAGTTGTGCTGAGACAATGTAACCAGAACCTGTTCAGTTAGCGCTGGGCTTTGAGTAAAGGCTCACGGTGTTCTGGTGGCGAACGATTGCAGCAGCTGATAATGAGCAAAATAGGCCAGATATGTTTCCTCCCTCAGAGGACAGCTGTAAACAAACACAAGGTGCATGCTTCTCTGAGTGGATTAGACTTCTGTTCACCTTGAATGTCTCTTGACCATTTAGTAACGGAGAGTACGTACACTCTATGATACTCTGGTGCCAAGTGAAAAGAGCCCATCCTCAGGTTTCTGGGGGCCTTTGTGAAACAGAAGTACACTTTAGAATACTTTTAAAAAGAGCATGAACTGAATATAAATGTTTAGTTGCATCTTAATTAAAATTGAATGTAAATGTATTCTAGTTTAAATGTATATTAAATGCAAGACTTTAAGTCAGACATCTTCATTCATATAATTGCATAATTGTCTTTGAAATACAGTTTTGAAGATGTGTACTGCAAAATGTACTGACAAGCATTTATAGTCAACTAAAATATACTTTAATATCATTCCAGTTAAAATGCGTATGTCATGTATTTAAATATTTTTTAATGGTGATGGCTTGGGCCACTCCCTTTTCCCTGGCTTTCAGGGTGGCTTGGGGGAGGGGAGGTATCCAAAGCACATCAACTTGTCACTGGGGCTCCTCAGGGATCAGTTCTTGGACCCCTCCTCTTCTCCATATACACAACATCACTGGGTCCCATCATACAGGCACATGTCTTCTCCTACCATTGCTATGCTGAAGACACACAGCTATATCTTTCATTTCAACCAGATGATCCAACGTTAGCTGCACGGATCTCAGGCTGCCTGGTAGACATCTCGGCATGGATGAAAGAATATCACCTACAGCTCAACCTGGCAAAGACTGAGCTTCTTGTCTTCCCTGCCACTCCAACTCTACAGTATGATTTCTCCATCCAGCTAGGTTCTTCTACAATTACCCCATCAACTTCAGTCAGAAATCTTGGTGTAACCTTTGACCAGCTGACCTTCAAAGACCACAATGCAAAGACAGCTCGATCTTGCAGGTTTGCATTGCACAACATCAGAAAGATCAGGCCCTTTCTAACGGAGCATGCTGCACAACTTCTTGTCCAGGCCCTTGTCGTTTCTAGGCTGGACTACTGCAATGCTCTTCTGGCTGGACTTCCATCAAGCACAATCAAACCTCTACAAATTATTCAGAATGCAGCGGTACGACTGGTCTTCAGCGAGCCCAAAAAAGCACATGTTACACCTCTCTTTATCTCCTTGCACTGGCTACCGGTTGCGGCTCGAATCAATTTCAAGACATTGATGCTTGCATATAGAAAACCCACAGGCTCAGCACCCGCCTAGTTTCACTCACTACTATGAATCTACATCCCATCCAGAAGTCTGAGATCCGCTAGTGAACAACGCCTCATGATACCATCACAAAGAGGCACAAAAGCACTTTCACAGACTTTCCGTTCACATTCCTGGCTTCTCTGGAGATCTTCCCAACCTATCCGGAATGCTGAACCATGACCATTTTCAGGACAGCTGAAAACTCATCTCTCGAAGCTACTTGACTTCATCCTATAAAAAAAAAATCTATCTCTTTATCTATTCCTTCTCTTGCTAGCGTGTACTTATTGCACAATGTCTAAAAACTTGTATTACAAGCACTTCCTGTAGCTGTGTGCTCTTTAAGAAGAATCGCCTTTATGTATCCCAAATTGTAAGTCGCCTTGGATAAAAGCGTCTGCTAAATGTCTAAATGTAAATGTATGTAAATGTGATGAATAATGATGAAGATGCAATTTAGCACATTTATATTAATTTTAAATGTAATATTGAATAACACACCAAGTTAAAATCATAATGAAGTACTTCACATGTGCTTTAGTATGTTAGTCAATACCATAAGTTTACTACTTTAAAGCAAGACAAAATATTATTTAAATATAATGATTTACAATGGAACACTTTTAATTTGACATTATTATAAAGTTTACATTTTTAAAGTGCATTTAAGTTAAGAAAGTGATGAAAGTGTCTGTCTTTAAGTACACTTAAGTGGTCTTTTATTGCAATTTTTGTGTAAGAATTAAAGTAAACTACAAGTGCACATTCAATACAATTAAGCACACTTCTTTTTCACAGGGGGGGTTCTGTGTGTGAATGAATTGAATTGAAAACAGCTAAACTCTGCTTACTGTTACACCCCTTAATTAATTTCAAATAAACCCCACCACAAAGAAAGCCATGTATGCACTCTAGCACACGAAACCTGCATGTGCATCCACCTATATTGCAAACTGCAAACCACCCACAAAGCTACACATGGGCATGTGCATTAACTAATAGAGAGAAATCCCAAATCTCACAGCTTTCCAAAACTACACAAACAGACACACACGTACACCAGTCATAAAGCGCCAACATGAGCGAGAGAAAATACACAAAGCCTTCATTATTTGCATTTACGTTGGATTCGTTCCCCGAGAGAAACGCAAGCACTTCTCTGCTGATTAACAAATCAACACTGCCAAATTACCAGAGCGCCATGGACATTACGTTTATTATGAACGCCACAGGTTCACGTGAGGCCAAGTGTTTTTGAGCTGCCGTCAGCAGAGTTATAAGGTGCCTGCTCTAATGGGCAGGGAAGCAATAACATTTAATAAGAGGCTAAACAAATCATTCAAATTAGCACTTGACATGAATGACACCAGCAAGAGTTTTACGCGGCAATTTGCCTGTTTTTTGGATTAGGGGAAAAACATCTGTGAAAATCCCATAAAATGAAACAAGAAAAACACAAATAAGCAATTTACACAACACAAACACACACACACATGGATGTACCACACATAAACCTTCAACTTCAGTATGTGTAAGGAGATTTATAACAGGAAAACTGCTTTGACCGTGGCAATTTTTGAGATTGCAAGTCCAGGTCAATGTGTGTGAAAACACACACATTTGAAAGGATCACATCATCAAATGCACAAACAGAGTAGATATTTCAGCATTATACTGGACACATTAACTAAAAATCAGTGTCAAAGTAGGGCTGTGCAAATAATTGAATGCGATATTCATGCGCATCTCGTCAGTAAAGCCGGTTCTGTGATTAGTAGTAAATCTCCAGCACATGCTTTCAGATGGAGCAGCATTTACTACACAGACCTGTAGATCACTGACAAGCTATGCAAAATCGCGTTCATAATCGGCAATGAATCGCCTGCGAACTGGCTTTACTGACGAGATGCGCATGAAAATCGCATTTGATTATTTGCACAGCCCTATGTCAAAGTCAAGACTATCAAAAACAAACCAAAAAACCTACCTTCCATTTCTCTAGAGATAATAAATAAATTAATCACAATCACTAATGTATGCATTTGAACACAAAAGAAGATATTTTGAAGAATGTTAGTTATCAAATAGTTGACGTAGCCATTGACTTCCATAGTACGGAAACGAATACTATGGAAGTCAATGGCTACCGTCAGCTGTTTGGTTAACAACATTCTTCAGAATATCTTCTTTTGTGTTCAACCAAAGAAATGCTTACAGGTTTGGAACAAGTACAAGTTTGGAACAAAAATTGAGTGAACTACCCCATTAACTGACTTGGGGGGGAAACTCGCATCTAATTTAGGCCTTTCAATCTCATAATCATTCTCACAGGGTCAATTGTAACATAATCCTAGAATAAACAAACACCTAGATGACAGGCTGGACTTTCTTTGCTACAACCACCATGTTGAGTGTTATGATTTCTTTCATTAATTTATCAGATGGTCCATCTCCTCTTTATTCTGTTTCTGAAAGAATGTTCTTTTTATTTAGAAGGGGTGAAATGCCAAAATTGGTAACAATTATTATTATTCATTAAATAAATAATAGGAGGGAAAACGCTTGCCCAATAATGTGATACTCTAGTATCTAAGTGACTCTCATGACAAATGACTTGATTTTTGTTTTGTTTTTCTTCCGAGGAAAATCTATTTGCTCAGAGGTTACTATTTCATAGCTCAAGGGACTAGTTGACTTTTATCACAGCTTTTAATAAAGTGTCGACTTTGACTCATTTGTGTCCATTTTTATTGCTCCTAAGAAAGAAACAAGGCAATTGTTGATAATTTAGTACAGTTATAGAACTATAAAGTAAATAGGGATAACATTTTGAACAAGGAAGAGGATGATGATGTATTGTCGGTATCTTGCTAAAGTTCAGCACAGTCCAGTGGCAAAATCCAGTTATAACCATCAATGTTTATAAATATTTGACTGTTCCTGTTTACAGCAGTTGGTTATCTGTGCCTCATTAAAAGTTAATATACAATAAAGTTAATTCAACTGTTACCGGTCATCTCAATGTGATCTCACGAGAATTTGTATGTATTTTCCGTAAAATGTGGTTCTACAAAACGTACATTTACTTACGTTTTCACATACACTGAAACGTACAATACTGACGTATTTACAGCATCTAAACATACAATACTGACGTATTGACTACACCTAAAACTTACATTTAGATATGAACAACTTTACAGACTTACAAATTAATCCTTATGAATATTAAAATTGTGGCATTATAACATTTTATTATATTGTATTCAGTTGTCATATTAAAGGCACAATATGTATGTTTTCGAGGTCGCATTTTCAAAACAGTAATAAAGGCGAAGCTTGATGACGCTCTGAAGGAGAGTGGAATGATGAGAGATGTGGTTTTCACCATCCAGAGATGTCAGAATCATGTTCACGGATGTAATGAATTATTATTTTATTATTATTATTATTATTATCTGTACCTTCCAAAGTTATTCAAACGGTCAATAAATTGTTCAAAGAAAGTGAGCAAAGAACATTGACACTGTCAAGGAACAGTATATGACTGATTAAGTCAAGCCCGAGTTCAAGCACTTGTAACAGACAAGCCGGTTACTAAGTCTTGTATCTGTAGTTTTCCTCCCCACCGCTAGGTGTGCTATGATGCCTAAATGAGCTCCTTAAGTAAAGGTGGGTCAGTAGAGGAAGTGAGCAGAACAGCAGCAGTAGAAAGCATGGCTGAACTGCATTTGTGCAATGTCCTGGTTGGGAAATGTTTCATTTTAAGCTCAACTTAAAGTAAGGATTTGTTTTCTTTCATGTTATTTAAAAACTAGCCTTGTTGATGATGTTTGTTGCTATAAAGTTAAGAAGTTATTGAACTTGTTTGCTATATGCTAAACAATTGTATCTGTGTATGTAAGCAATGTTGGGTTTGATGCTAAAAGGTTGATAGAGTCTATTTATATGTATTTTAGAAGGACCCTTTATTGGTGACTTTAACTGCATGTTGCGAGCTGAACATGGATGTAAAGTGCAGATGGATGTAAGCTTGCGGCTTCTGGCTTACTCTTATGGCTGTACCTGATTTGGAAAAGTATGGAGCTTGAGAACTGTTACCGTTTGGAGTGAATACATCGCAAATAGTTGGATTATTCATCAGCTAAGTGATAGCTTCAAGTGTGGGCATTGTTTGATGAACTATATACCATCAGATAAGACTGTCCCACACATCCATTTTTCGCATTATTGAACAGCCTAATGCCCATTTCCTGCGATGCACTTATCCATTACATTATTTGGTATAATGTGATTGATTGTCTTTTTCTTTTTTTGTGGTGACAATTATTATTTTTGTTTTCATGGGTATATAAAAATAATAATGTGCATTTATGTGATGAGCATCTTTCCTTCTTAAACTTCTGTTAGGCAAACTGAATCCCTCTTTTATTAATTTGTATAACTAGTTTTGTGTTAGAAAAATACGAGACGGTTATAGTTTGGTGGCCCGTACGGGGACTGTTTTTGCATTTATTGGCTGTTTAAGCAGGTGAGGATATGTCAAGCCAACACTCTGAGACAGGGGATGAGTACGAGCCCATTCAAGACTTCACCAGTGAACCATTTGTAGTCAGAAGAGAACCGATCAAAGAACTCATTAACACATTTAGTGAATTATACATTGATTCTGAAGAGGAAAATGCAGTAGTTGATTTTGCTGAGGATATTGATGATGTTGATCCTTTTCCACCACCACCACCTCCTGAAATGGAAGAAAGATCTGAGCTCACTCCAAATACTTCCATTGCAGAACAAGTAAGACAATTGATAGACCAAGTCACAACACTCGAGACATGAGTGGAAGACTGTGTTAAAAAAGTGAATTACAGTTTTTCTCGGTCTGAAATAGAAAGTAAATGCAGGAAAGTGGAAGAAAAGCTGGCTTACCGCATTGAAAGAGAGTGTGAAAGGATTCAGCAAAGACTTGAACTCAACATTAGAGATTTGGGGAAGTCAATGGTGGATTGTCTGAAGAGACGAGATATTCAAATTGACAGCAAATTCAAATCCCTTATTCCGTCCACGTCTACTCCCACACAGCCATCTCCAAGCCCATGCGTTCCTCCACCAATTCATAAAGTCCAACATCAAACCTATCAGGTGCAACAAAGTCAAACTCAGCTAACAACCATTGGAAACACCACAGCTATTAATTCCCAACCACCAGTCAAAGTAGAGTTTCCAAGTTTTGGTAGCAGTGATGATGCAGTTGCATTTATAGAACAATGTGAAGAGTATTTAGCCATCCGACCTCTTTCTGATTATGAAATGTTAGCTTCTCTCACATCTGTCTTGATGGACACTGCAAAGGATTGGTGGCTCGCTGAAAGAAGAAACGTTCACACATGGCAACAATTTAAAGATGTTTTCTTATGTTCCTTCTTGAGTGAAGATTATGAAGATGAAACAGCTAGACGTCTGATAGAAAGGAAACAAGGGGCTCAAGAAAGTATAAGAGATTTTGCTTTTCATTACAGAGCCCTCTGTCTGAGATGGAAACAGGATATGCCTGAGCGAGAAATCCTGCAAGCTATCCTGAGAAATTGTAAACCTCGGTTGGCTAGCTAGCTACGAGGTTCAGTAAAGAATGTTGCAGAGTTGGTGCGAATTGGTACCCACATTGAAAGAGACTTTGGAGAAGCTAGAAGGTATTGGAGTAATCTCAACACAGAGTCTCAAAAGAAGAAAGTCCAGCCTAATAAGGATTCGGGTCCCAAGCCATCACTTGCTGATACTCGTGTAGTGCAGGGTGTCCAGCAACCTGTACAACCACCGTTTAAAATGATCACTTTACCCATAGTGCTTCGTAAAAGATTCTTTCAAGCCATAGTAGATACAGGAAGTACACTATCGTGAATTCAAGAGTCATGCTGGAAGCAGTTGCATCATCGAGAACAGTGGAAATCCAGTAAAGGTCAAACTTTTATGCTGGCAAATGGACAAATGCAGACAGCCATAGGAATGTCTGAATGTGAATGTGATCTGCAGGGTAAACAACTCAAGCTGACATTTTATGTGATGAAAGATTCTGATTTGACTGTCCCGATTATTCTTGGTATGGATTTTTTAGTTTCATCTGGAATTGTCTTGGATTTCAAGAATACACAGTACAGTTTACCATCTAACGATGATGAGGATTCTGTTGAAATATTTCCCCTTCTATTTCCTGAATCATCTCCTCCACATTCTGTGCAGTTCTATCTTGCCTTACCTACTCCAAATATATCTGAAGAACTTTCACAATCTATCCAACAGCTGACCATGAACACTGAGGCCACAGATCAATTAAAATCCCAGGTGGAGAATTTGATGAGGGATTGGCCATCTGTCTGCACCCATGAAATTGGGCATTCCAAGATTGTAAGTCATCGTATAATTACCACTAATGAGGTTCCGGTCAGAAAGAGAACCTACAGAGTGTCACTAGATAAGCAGCAGTTCATTAACACAGAGATTCAAGAACTGCTAGATAAAAACATAATTCGACCCTCTGTGTCTCCATTGGCTTCACCAGTTGTTGTTGTACCCAAAAAAGATGGAGGTTCACGACTATGTGTGGACTACCGTGGGCTTAATGCAAAGACACACTTAGATGGCTACCCCATGCCACAAATGCAAGAGATACTGGAATCATTGCATGGAGCCTCAATTTTCAGTACCTTGGATTTAAAAAGTGGTTACTGGCAAGTTGAGATGGAACCTGAGAGCATTCCTAAAACTGCATTCGTTACTTCTGCTGGGCAATTTGAATTCTTGCGTCTTCCTTTTGGTCTCAAAAATGCCGCCGCATCGTTCCAAAGATTAATGGAATGTGCTTAAAGACATTAAAGGAAAATGTTGCTTTGTTAACATCGATGATATTGTTGTATATTCTAAAAATGAGGAGGAGCATTTACAGCATTTGAGGCAAGTTTTCAATTGTTTACATCAAGCAGGACTGACTTTGAATCTCAAAAAATGCAACCTTGTACAGAGATCTATCACTTTCCTGGGTCATGTAGTGTCTGGGGAAGGTGTCAAGACGGATCCTGCTAAAGTAGCAGCCATCTGTGGTTTCCCGGTACCACAGGCACTCAAGGAAGTACAAAGATTATTGGGATTGGCAGGTTGGTATCACAGATTCATCCCAAATTTTTCAGAAATAGCTGCAACTCTTCATGCCCTAAAGAAGAAACAATCCACTTGGATGTGGACTAAGGCATGTCATCTTGACTGGCTTTTGAAAGGATCAAAAGTGACTTAACCAAAGCTCCAGTGTTAACTCCTCCTGATTTTAACAAGTCTTTTAAGGTGCAAACAGACGCAAGTGACATTGGCCTTGGGGCTGTTTTGACACAGGAGTCAGGTGGAGAGGAACATGTAATTGCTTACGCGTCCAGAATTCTTTGTGGAGCAGAGTGCTCATATTCTGTGTAAGAAAATGAATGTTTGGCTGTGGTGTGGGCCATTGAAAAATGGAGACCCTATTTGGAGGGTAGACCATTTGAGGTGATTACAGACCATGCAGCATTGACTTGGGTTTTCCAACATCCCAAACCTTCATCGAGGCTGACGCGATGGACTATTCGTCTACAAGGATACGAGTTCAACATCAAGTATAGGAAGGGACAGTGCAATGTAGTACCAGATACCTTATCACGCAGCCTTGAGACTACGCCACCTCATCTGTTATCCATGGTCAAATCTACTAGCTCTTCTGTAATTCCATCCAATTTACCGGTAGACTGGTCTGACATTGGTACAGCACAGTCTAATGACCCAGAAATTCAGGAGTTATGCAACAAGGCTGCTTGCCAACCCAGTCCTGATTCTTCCAGAATGCATTATGTCCTTGAAAATGGTTTCCTTTTTCGTAGTGTCCCAGATGGTCAGAAAGGACCAAAGCTCCAACTAGTCATACCTGCTTGTCTGCGAGGTGAGTTTCTTAAGTATGCCCATGACAACCCCTTAAGTGGACACTTGGGATGGCTTAAAACACTACTACGATTTATGGAAGTTGCTTACTGGCCAAGCTTAAGAGCTGACGTATGGAAATACTGTAAGGAATGTGAAACTTGTCAAAAGTATAAACCATCATTTTCAAAGCTGTCAGGTTACTTGCAATCAACACCAGTAGTAGAACCCGGGTACATGCTGGGTGTGGATTTGATGGGCCCCTTCCCAAAGAGCTCTAAACAACATGAGCATCTGTTAGTTGTAGTCGATTATTGTTCAAAGTGGGTAGAGCTTTTTCCATTGAGAATGGCCAAAGCACCACAAATAGCCCGTATTCTAGTTGAGGAGATTTTTACAAGGTGGGGAACTCCTGTCTATTTGGTATCTGACCGAGGAGCGCAGTTTACATCCCACTTGTTCAGTCTTGTCTGCAAACAATGGGGAGTTATACAGAAATTAACTACAGCATACCACCCTCAAACTAATCTCACCGAACGGATCAATAGGACCTTGAAGACCATGATCGCCTCATATGTGAGAAACAACCATCGTCAATGGGATAAATGGTTATCTGAATTCAGCTATGCCATTAACCCAGCCTGGCAGGAGAGCACTGGCTACACACCTGCTGAAATTGCGCTGGGCCGTAAGTTGAAAGGTCCTCTGGAGAGAGCCTTACCCAGACCACCCACTCCTGATAATCCTGCTTATGACATTGTGGAGAGACAAGAAGGCATGATCCGTCTAGTCAAGGAAAATGTGGAGAGAGCTCAGGCAAAACAGAAACATTTATTATGACTTGCGAAGAAAACAGAACGTCTTCCATGAAGGGGATGTTGTCTGGGTTCGTACTCACCCCATGTCAAAGGCTGAAGATGCGGTCATGGCAAAACTGTCTCCGAGATGGAAAGGCCCTGCCAAAGTTCATAAATGTCTAGGCCCAGTTAATTATGCTATTTCATTCCTTGATAACCCTGACACTGTTGATTCTTATCATGTTCAAAATTTGAAACCTTTTTATGGAGGCATTAAGTCTTCTAATGAGGAGGGGGATATGTAACAGACAAGCCGGTTACTAAGTCTTGTATCTGTAGTTTTCTTCCCCACCGCTAGGTGTGCTATGATGCCTAAATGAGCTCCTTAAGTAAAGGTGGGTCAGTAGAGGAAGTGAGCAGAACAGCAGCAGTAGAAAGCATGGCTGAACTGCATTTGTGCAATGTCCTGGTTGGGAAATGTTTCATTTTAAGCTCAACTTAAAGTAAGGATTTGTTTTCTTTCATGTTATTTAAAAACTAGCCTTGTTGATGATGTTTGTTGCTATAAAGTAAAGAAGTTATTGAACTTGTTTGCTATATGCTAAGAAATTGTATCTGTGTATGTAAGTGATGTTGGGTTTGATGCTAAAAGGTTGATACAGTCTATTTATATGTATTTTAGAAGGACCCTTTATTGTGACTTTAACTGCATGTTGCGAGCTGAACATGGATGTAAAGTCCAGATGGATGTAAGTTTGCGGCTTCTGGCTTACTCTTATGGCTGTACCTGATTTGGAAAAGTTTGGAGCTTGAGAACCGTTACCGTTTGGAGTGAATACATCGCAAATAGTTGGATTATTCATCAGCTAAGTGATAGCTTCAACTGTGGGCATTGTTTGATGAACTATATACCATCAGATAAGACTGTCCCACACATCCATTTTTCGCATTATTGAACAGCCTAATGCCCATTTCCTGCGATGCACTTATCCATTACATTATTTGGTATAATGTGATTGATTGTCTTTTTCTTTTTTTTTGTGGTGACTATTATTATTTTTGTTTTCATGGGTATATAAAAATAATAATGTGCATTTATGTGATGAGCATCTTTCCTCAAACTTCTGTTAGGCAAACTGAATCCCCCTTTTATTAATGTGTATAACTAGTTTTGTGTTAGAAAAAAAAAAATCGAAGACGGTAACAAGTCTCAAAAACTCCCATTATAATCACTGAAGCTGTTTACACTGTTAAATTAATATCTTACTTACATTGTACGTACATCTGAACATCTTTTTTTATGATGAGAGAATTCGCGAGAGAGTAGAACTGAACAACAAAACTCTGGTGTTTCAGCGATGAATCTGATTGGCGCTGGTTATAAATCAACAGACTTGTGGGTGATTGGTTATAATGCACAACACTGTAAAAATGCGGAAAATAATCATTGTGCAACATTGAGATCTAATTTAGCCGCAGGTAAAAAAAAACCACTCATTGCCTTCATTTTACTTGCGACAGCGTATAGATGTTGTTTAAACTGTACAGCGCATTCTGTCCAGAATGTGTTGCCATAGTTTCCAAAAGCGGAAACCAATGTGCAGATTTACGTCACGAAAGGGACAATGAATAGGGACGAGACATTATTTAAAATGGAATTATCTGATTACAAATCCTTGGGAACTTTTGGGATAACGTAAGTACACAACTGTATATAGCACTGTGCAGGTGTTTTTTGGATATTTTATTGCTTTAATGGCATACGGGGAAGTCGTGGCCAAATGGTGAGGGGTTAACGGCAGGGTTTGTAGGTGGGGGGAGTGAATGTACAGCGCTCTCTCCCACCTTCAATACCACGACTGAGCTCCCCTTGAGCAAGGCACCGAACCCCAAACTGCTCCCCGGCTCCCCATTATTAACTGAAGTTTACTCATTTACTTAATATGAAATTATAATATTTTGTTCTGTTCTGTGATATTTCTGCTGCCAACTCGATTCAAAGAATACACGATGTTAAACAAGACTACACTTTAAACCCCTAAAATGAATTATATTTCTGCAATCGTTTTAACCATTAATTATCATGTAATATTTACTTTGTTTGCCATGGGACACAAAACGCATTTTCTCCAACATGCTGTGACTAACAATAGAACCATAAAATACACCAAAAAACATAAAAAAAGGAATCAATTTTATTTGTTCGCTGTAATCCAAATCTTCAGAATCCATATGACTGCAAGGAACAGTCCCAAACTCAAGCCTTTGTTCAGCGATCTTCATCTCCATCCTGAGCAGCAACCATAAGCAGCAATTCCCATGCTGATGCACACTATACAAATTCAAAAATGGCCACTTCAAGAAACTTTACGACAGGCTTTACGGCAGGAAAATCAAATGCTCATTGGTTCCCACCTGCTTCATCACAGATTGCGACATGCCATGTGTCTGGTGAGGTGTGTTTGAATGAGAAATGTGTGCCTTCATGGAGTTGAGAACTGTGCGATAATCTATAAAAAGTTATTTAGTTCACTTTCTTAATTGATGTTACTTTGAAATCCTTAAAAAATATGCTTGATCATTTATCTACTATAATGTTAGCTAAATCGCTAACTTTTATATGGAACCCTACAGTACATTATGCCTTGTCATCATGCACATGTGAACTGTAAAAATGTTTAGTACTTTCAGTGTTTACTGTAGTATTTTGTTATTTTAATTGACAACTCTCTGGATAGTTTCAGCATATTAATAGATATGGCAATGTTAATGTACTTGGTCTCAACAGACTAGATACATATGGTGCTGCAGAGCAAGTATGGAGGCTTGCTTTTGCCAATAGGTACACAGACACACTGCTGTGAGCATGTAAGATATACTGCTGCTGCACGAATAGCCACAGGTGGAGCTGGGGGAGGTAGAGGGTTTCAGAGGAGCTCTGACAAATGTGCTGCAGGACCAGTTTACAGCAAACAGTGAACCAGACTGTTTAAATGTTGAGAGAGCAAACTCACTGGCTGCACAATCAGCTTGTCCAGTATGTTTTGTAAACGATGTTGTGAGGCTAGCAGATTGATATTTAAGGATCAATCTATCAGCCTACACCATCTAGAGTTTCATGACTGAACAATGTACTTAGACCACTCTGTGCTGCTCTGTCTTAGTCTTCCTCCATCTTATAAACTATTAACATAAAATGTGTTAATCATACAACAGCATGAAATAATATAGCAACTTTTCCAACACTTTAAGCACTTATGGACATCTTACAAGTGCAGCGATGTGAATATTTGTAAACAGTTGCTCATTGGTGAGACTTTTAACAATTGTTGGGCTTAAAAACAAAACTACAGTAAGAATTATTTTGTGTTTTTGTGTGTTTGTGAGTAAAGGGAAATACTTTCTAGTATTGAATATTCCATTATGTTGGGTATTTAGAAGAGTTTCTGTTATATTGGAGTTTTTGTCCTAACTATTGTGTTGAAGAATGGAGCTTGTTCTTACAGTAGGTTGTGGCTGGCTATCTGAAGCCAACAGTATATGTTGCGTCACTCAATGAACAATATATTGCCAGTGCATTGAAGAGCTTCTACTTACTAAGCTAAGGAAAATCACATCCAGCGCTGATGCAAATTCAGATGAACTGGAAAATGCATTTGAGCATAGCGTTTTTTTAGATTTCAAATGAAAATTGATCAGATCTTTGAATGATTGATCACTGCCGTCACTTCTGAATACTCATGCCTATCCCTACGGAGAAGCAGTTCCACTTCCTATTGCATAAAATTCTTCCTCACAGATGTGTTGAGGTGTTGAAGGAATCAGTCTCAGAGCATGCCATCATCCTCTGCTCAGCATCCACCCTTTAACACAACTTCATCTGTATCTTATTAACGCACATGTCTCACTGTATTCTCAACTGTTCTGAACGGGTGCAGCTGATGATATCATGTAAGCCAGCCACTCTTGAGAGATCAACAGGCCCGCCAATACGCTTATGGCATAAATATATGTTGATGACATGGCATGAAATAAGTTAACGTCAACAGAATTCCGCTTGCAGCTTATTGGTTAAACACTGGCAGATTTCAACATGTTAAGCTGTTTGCACCTCTGATTCTCAGTGGATAACTTATAGAACTCATGTTGAAGTTATAAACTGGAAAGAGAAAGACAGAGAAACTAGAAATGATTGATCTCTTCTGTTACACCTTAAAATGTTAATAATTACGTTTTAAATGGATTTATTTGTCACCTATTTTTTCCCTATTGTCTCACGATGAGTGAAATTTAGTGAAAGATTTCTATTCAGACAATACTTCATTCAATAAAAATTCCTCCTCCTGGAATTCTTGATAAAAAGAAAGAGACTTAATACTCGTTGGAAGACTGACCACAGATACAAATCAGGACTTATGAAGTGCTCAAAGACAAGAAAAAGTAGCTACTCAAGCGACCTCCTCCAAAGAAACGCCATACGCAAACAACAATAGCACGAGTGTTTTCTGCAAAAGAATAGACAAGGTTTAGTCGCTTTCTGGGCAAATGGCAAATGATGGTTTCAAATGAGATGCCAACATCTCGGCAGGCCGCCAGTAGTTCTCACTAAACAATCGACCTTTCAAAGAATTCCAACTCCACCAGTGCCTGCACATAGTCATATTTCCGAAACCACAGCAGATTTGGTTTTCCTTGTATTTCTAGGGATTCAGTCGGGGATGATGGAACTGCAGTGATACAGTGAACACACCAACGAAGATAAAAAATTAGTTGGGTCATCCCCAGTTATTCTGATTGAGAAGTTATGTTAATCACACATAAAGGAGATCAACTCATAGCGGTGACATTAGAGAGAAACTCCAACATTTCCACAGTGCAAATCTTCCTTCGGAACATGACTTCTGGTAAACAGGGATTACTGTGGTCAGCTATGACGTCAAAAGCTCTACAGCGGTGCATAGCACATGCACATTCCCTATGCAACTTACATTGGTTTACACATAATCTAGGCAACATTCTTGTACTTGATGGAACGTTTTGGTCCAAATCCAGTTAGGAATTAGGAGGATCTTCAAGTAAACATGAAAAGAGCCTACACATGGTAATGAAATAGCATTGTTCCAAAGATCACCTTGTTTTAAAATACCTAACACTGTCTTAATTAAAACCCTTGAAATTTTTAAAAAGTGGTCAAGGGATATGTTTTTGATAAACAATGAAAGATCTAGAACTGTACATTGGTTATGATGCAAATTTCTCTCAAATGTACTAATCCCGAAAGCTGGACAAAAGCAATTTTCTAGTGAGATTAAGGACCGTGGGGCACCAAATCAAACCTCTGTAATCGTTCCATCATTAGCAGTGGAGCTGGTAGGAGGGTGGAGCTTATGGAATGCCATAGTCAGCGGACTTGACATGACAGAGGTGAGAGTCTTAGACCAAGGGGGACCAGGTTGCAGGAGGCTGGGGCCCCTAAAGCGGATGAGTTGGCCAGTTGTCTTGGCCTCTGTCTCATTGGCAGGGGGGTCCTGTCAGCTCAAAGCAGGGGTGCCCTTTGAAGCCATGACAGCAAAGAGGGCCAGGTCAGGGAGAGGAATAGCAGATGGCTGGGGGTTTTCTGAAGGCCAGAGTTACACACATGCAGGGTCAACCCCCCTCCGTGATTTACTCCTATGTTCCAGAGCTTTAAACCTACTCTCATATTTCCTAAGGTCCCATAATGTATGAATCCAAAACCTAAGTCTCCCCATTCAAATTAATGAGCGAGTGCCAAGTGAGAGGGAGACACACGGGTGACCCAAATTAGGTAGAGGTGTCAGAGCATATTTACCAAAGATCAATATCGTTTTTGGATCAGAGCTGAGGTAATTAATGCATGGGATCTCAGAATATGTGATTGTAATTGATTCAGATCTCAGAATCAACGTCACTCAGAAAACAGACTCTCAAACCCAGCTGTGAGTTGACCACAATTTACTTGAGCCAAAATCTTACCTACCTCACATCAGATCAAAAACAAGTCTGTTTTATTCAGCTACAGTATAGTGGAGAAAGAGCTTGCACAATATGGGGAGGAAAAAGTCCAATAAACTTAAGAAAATAGTTAGTGGGCATCTTTAGAGACTCTACTCCTAAGCAGCAGGTGTCGTCACAAATGGTCAATCATCACTACACA
Source organism: Sinocyclocheilus anophthalmus (assembly GCA_018155175.1). Lineage (NCBI taxonomy): Eukaryota > Metazoa > Chordata > Actinopteri > Cypriniformes > Cyprinidae > Sinocyclocheilus > Sinocyclocheilus anophthalmus. The sequence continues at coordinate 281,186 of JADLZN010004291.1, read as the reverse complement.
TCAGTGTACCATTATTTAATTAACTGCAACATTACTTCAGTGGCAATGTTTATGGACAACCTGCGCTCTCAGAACAGATACATAAATAAATAAGGTACAAAAGCTGTCACTGGGATGGTACACTTCTGTACTTAAAATATACATCTTTGTACTTTATTTAACCCAAAAGGGTGACTTTTTGTACCTTAAAAGGTAGATCTGTACCTAAAGTGTAAATATCAGTACCTAAATTATATATATTATTACCATTTGAAAGGGTACTACAGTTTTTGTACTTTTTTCTGAGAGTATAATAATATGATAATAATCTGTTAATAATTGGTAGCTCAGTTGGAAAATCCTTCATGTAAACACCTCAATCAATCCGAAATACTGGAAATTACTTGAAAAGAAAATACTGGATATGCAAACCACATTAAACCTATAAAACCTTTCATCCCTGTACATAATTTCTACAGTAGATGCTTCAAATAACAGTGTAACTGGCCCTCTCTTACAACCATCCCCGTTCTCCTCTATTCTGATCATTGTACTGTGATAATTGTCTGTGCAAAGCTAATCTATGCTGGTGGTAGATAAATATGTGATTCGCACATTTCCCAAAACAATTGGAAACACTCTGCAATGTTGAGCTACTATATCAGTGGGTGGCAAGTTAAACCATTAATTTCACATGCATGCTGAAGTGGCCAATACAGAAATGCTGACCAGAGACCCAGTATCTGGCCTTAAGTCGGAAAGTGTTAGTGTATTACTGCCCAAACCAGAGGTGCCCGGCCAAGGCCAGAGGAACCTCAAGATGGCACAGATGGCATTTACTGGCATTCTAATGCCAGGCGCTGGACGGAAAACAACCAACAGCTGCATCCTTCTCTTTGTTTCTTTTGGCTTCGTTGGAAAATTGAAAAGGAACAGAGAGACACCACAAGATTTGAGCGGGGATTTGCTGTGCCTAATGCTGACCAGGCACATTTCGCACTCCAACTATGAATTACGTTAGTTTTGTTCTGTGGTAAAACAGCTCCAAATCGAAGACAAGTTACAAAGTCAAAACGATTTTTTTTCTGGAAGAGGTAGCAAGAGTATCTAAACACTAGCCAGAGCCTGAAAACATAATTGCAATAAAAAAATTCACCTGGAATACAACGGGAAAAAAAATTTCAAAGAAGTATTAGCATCTTTACAATAAGGTTTAGTGTATTCATTGCATTAGGTACCGTGTGAATGAGCAATTTGAAGAGCACATTATTCATTTTATTTATTTATTCAAAAGACTCACCTGTCCATGTATCTTCGCATTGAGTCTCTCAGCATGACGCCCTGGGGTGCGTGAACAAATGGCGGCTGCCGCAGGAGCCTATAGTGCAGCGGCTCACATTCTCGACACAGCGGACAGTCGGGTTTGGACGTGAGCAGAGTAGCATCAATTTCCAAATGTTGCTCCATGGTGAAAAACTGCACGCCGTACACCTTCTCAAGCACATCCAGCTTGATGGTCAGCGGTGTGTCGCAGAACAAATTGCTGGGACCCAGAGACAGGTTGTTGCCACCGACAGTCAATAAGATGATATTGTGGATGGCAGGCAGAACGGTTTCCTCCTGGGAGGAGAAGGTCACCCACACTGTGAGGGAGTCAGGGACCACCGGATATGCAAACTCCAGCTGTAACATGCAGCCTTGCAGAGGGCAGGGAGGAGGCACCATTCCTAGATCCATGCCGTTATGCGGACTCCACGTGCGGACGCTGGGCTCGCATGCCTGCTCTACATCTGGTGGTCCTAAGAGATACATCAAATGCATTAAAGTTAGAATTTCAAAGTTTTCATTTGTGGTATGCTGTCTTCTTTTTGATATTCCTTTACCAGTTCATGACAGGACAACTGTAAAGGCAGCTGTTTAAAATATAGATAAAAAGCGATTATTGTGATTAGTAAGAAGTGAACTACATTCCTTAGACTTGCAAAAAAAAAAAAAAATGATATGACCCGATTTTTCTCTATGGCTCCTAAGCCAAGCTTTTGCAAACAAAATACAGGCCTTAAATTTCATAAATAGGATCACTTACTACTAAGTGTTAATTTTGTCAAGTTTCAAATGTCCCCTTTCTTCTTTATCAAATTTAGTCAACCTATCCTATTTTGTATGTATGTATGTATTTATTTTTTTATAGTTTATCAAGTTTTAGTCTGGAACTAAAAAAAAAAAAAACTAAAAAAAACTTATGGTTAAACAATAAATGACAATTAATTTTCTCAAATTATAAGGCCAATTACTGATCATTATTGTTGTTTGAGACGCTTTCATCTGAAAGCACGAAAGCTCTGATTGGGGCATTTTTTTTAAAGATTTTGGATATACAGTTGTGGTAAAAAATGTACATAAACTTTGCAGTATCTGCAAAATGCTAATTATTTTACCAAAATAAGAGGGATCATACAAAATGCATGCATTAATTTTTTTATTTAGTACTGACCTGAATAAGATATTTAACATAAAATACATTTACATATAGTCCACAAGAGAAATATTTATAAAAATGACCCCGTTCAAAAGTTTACATATGCTTGATTCTTAATAATGTGTTGTTACCTGGATGTCCATCAGCTGTTTTTTTTTTTTTTTTTTTGGTCTTTTATGATAAATATCTTATTCAGGTAAGTACTAAATAAACATTTTTTTTATTTTGTATGAATATTGCATGTTGATATAGTCATAGATAGCGTTTAATGATGTTGTTTTAGTCTTGTCTTCGTCTCATCTTTCATGTAAAAAAAAATTGTCACAAATATTTTTTCGTTAACGAAACACTAAGTCAACCTATCCTGTGTTTTGTTTAGTCATGATTTCATTGAGTAAAAGTCTGGGAATTTAGTCAAGTTATAATATTTTAGTCATGCTGCATAATGGTTAAACTGATTATGACAATTATTTTGCTTGAAAATATAAAACGCGATTACGGATCATGACCGTTTTCATTTGAAACACTTTCACCTATAAGCACTGAAAAGATGGGGGATTTGCACTTGTGCCATCTGGCAACCCCAAGCATTAAAACCAGTGTAGGTAGATATTTTTTCGACCACACTTTTTTTTTTGACATTTTTATTGAGTGAGTTTTTATTGTTTTAAACTACATTTTAGTCTCATCTTTTTTCGTCAATAATATTACGTGTTGATATAGTCACTGTTAGTGTTTAATGATATTGCCGTCGTCTTGTTTTCGTCTTATCTTAGGTCATAGTTTTTGTTAACACTATACTACTTCATATAAATTCTATAAATATTCATGCAAAGTACAGAATGACTACAGTGCACATTTCAGGGAACACTGCATCATAGCACCACTGAAATAACACCAGTAACCCAGTTCTGTGCTGTATCATGAATTGAAGCAGGAACAATATATTGTAAAGTACAGCAGAAAAAGGAGTAGCGCATAATGAGAAATGCAGCCACACACTTGATGCATAGAGTCGCATGTTGTTAAATTCCATCTTGTCCGACCATTTCTCCTTCACATTCTCTCTCGTTTCGGTCTCAAAAACCAGAAATCCGAGCGACCCGATGATGAGGCCCGCACAAGGCTTTTGATTTCAGCCTGGCAATTACCTCTCGTGTGCTGCAGTCTAGCTATATTTGGAGTCAACAGCAACTCATTTGACGGGGAGTGACGTACCCCAACATTCTACATACAAAACAAATCTTGGGGAACAAGAAACAAAAAAGACCAGAGGCACTAAGCCATAAAAAACAAAAAACAAAAAAAAAAAAAAGTGTGGTGTCTTCCTCCTGCTTTTTTTCCTTTGTGCAATTCCCAACTGGCAACAGCAAAAGCCATTTGCTAACCTCATTTCTGGGCAGTGCACAAAATTCCAGTGTTTAATCAACTGAGCACTGAGTTTTTGGTTGTCCAGGCCACATCATCTCAACACATTTATTATTGTGAGTATGTGTGTGGCCAGAATAGAAGTAAACATATGATAAAAATGTCTTCGATACTGCATGTTTACGTTCTCACCTCGCTTACGCTGCATTTGACCAGCCACAGCACTTTTTTTTTTTTTAAGATGGGAAAATATCTCCTTGCAAACACATGTTAAAAAAAAGAGCTTAAACGGCTGTAATGAATGAATTCATCAGGTAGTCATTTCATAAGATGAGTAACTGTCTTATCTCAATGACTCCGTGGTGGACTACTAACCCTGTCCCGGAGGTACTAGCAGCGTTCGAACTATACCGTGGACTTTGGGGGAGCCCACTTGTGTTTTTTTATAACGGGGGGTTCGTGCGCATGCCTCAAGGGCTTACAATGACTTACAAAGATGCATAACAGCTACAAGTGTATGCACTACTTGCTTTATATAACACTATATAGGATAAATCACTATACAGGATTTACCCTATTATACTTTATCGACACAAATTGATAGGTGAAACAACAAACAGCCACCCACAAATAGTCTATAAACAAAGCATCAGGCTGTCTTTGAGTTCACATGAACAACGGTTAAAGTTACTCGTCGTCAGGCTACAGAAGAATACCATAATTCCTCCGTTCAGTTAGGCCTAAGACATCGAGAGTCACGCATACCTATACCAACCCAGCCACAACACATAATTGCGAATAACATGCCTTACCTTAACACAGAATCGACCACAGAGTCCAACGTTTATATTTGTTCTATGAATCTTTGAGTTAACATGTACTAAACATGAGTGGAATTTGCAACGCATGACAAGAATAGCATGTATAGTTATCTTTATTGAAGTGAATTAGGTTTAAATAGCCGTCATGCATTAATGAATGAATTATATTTTTGCAATTTTACACATAATAATCCACAATGATCACGTTACACAAAACTCAAATTGCACGTCAAAATAACAGTCAATATTTTTTGAGACCCCCCAAAATTTCACAAATCCTGTTTTCAGGGGAGCCCATGTCTTATTAAGGAGAGCCGAGCTTCCCCTAGCTCCCCCGTAGTTCGCACCCTGGGTACTAGTGTCAGGGTTCAGCCGCCACAGCAGGGTGGGCAGGTTTTCAAGGTGACCTGACAATTAAACCATGAATTAGGGCCTTGCATTTTCACTTGATTAGCTAATCCCATTGGGGTATTAGCTTGTCTAGGAAAGTGCTCATTCATGGAAAAAAAGGGAAAGTGGGGGGTTGGTGTTAGTGCGGCTGAAAACGTCCCGCTTAAGGTAATTGTGGTACATTGAACTGTGAGCACAGGTCTGCTTCGGGGAGCCTCTGTGCGATGTAGGAACACGGCTAGTGAAAAACTTTTGAGATCAAGATGGGTAAATGATACTGATAAATGATCAAATAGATTTAGATTGAGCTTCCCTAGAGCCCTTGTGGCTGATGGTGACCAGGGTTATTAAACTAAAACAATAAAGATGCATTTTTGTTACTTATAAAATAAATTAAATGTTAATTGAAATAAAGTGAAATATTAAAACAAACTTGTTTCGGCTGGTTTCTTTCTTTGTATCTAATTTTCATCAACTTGATCCAATAAAATAACTAACTGAAAGTGAAATACAAATGAATAAAAACTATATAGATATATTAACAAAAAAATTACTAATAACAATGACACACAATAAAATTTCTAAAAGTTTAAATAAAAAAACAAAATCACAATATAAAATAAAATAAATATGAAAAATATGAAAATTAAAAAGTAAATTCAAAATATTGATAAAAAATATAACTCAACTATACTAAAATAACACTGATAGTGTCTCTCAGCCATTGCTCAAACTAAGCCATTTTTAATCATTGGGTAAACCATTCTTTATGAATATTATTCTTTTAAATTTTGTCCTTATACACTTCCAGCATAAAGGCTCGTTAGGCTCGATAAGGATAACTATATAGCGTCCACACCAATGCACGTTAATTGTTTCTAATTATTATAAGCATGTTTATCAGCATTATTAATGAATAAGGCCTTTGTTTTTCATACACTGAAAGGAGGTGATTTATGCCCTCAAGCTGCAAAAAAATAAAAATATCAGCATACATTTGGCAGATGGTTTTATTCAAAGTGACTTGCATTGCATAAAATTATGAAATGTATACCTTGAATGCATTCCCTGGGAATTGAACCTACAACCTTGATGTTATTAGCACCATGCTAATATACTGTTCACTAAATACAAGGAAATTAGTTGTTCTACTCTGTTGTCATTGACCATTTTGACGTCATTCTAATTGTTCCTTTCAGTTAAGTTTACTGAACTGAGTGATATGAGGTCTAAGAAAGATGTCAAAAATTAGCCTGTAGCATATCTAAGTTGACAACAAACACTATTGGTTCTTAGTGTTGCGTGACTGATTATACTACAGCAAGTCTGAAAACTGCAACCATAAATTATATTTGAGAGCTGCTAGGACTTTAATGTGACTGTTCATCACACAAAGCTATCATATCCCATCAGAAGCCTTGGAGTAAACGCTGTATGAAATAGTTGTACGTGTTTTTTGGAGCTTGGCAGTATAAATCACCATGGGAGACAGAAGCTCAGACATTCCTTTTGTGTATAAAGGGTTACTTAAGTGCTTTCGCACAATTCCTTGAACAATATTATGTTAGCTTCAAAACTATTTTAACATCCTGTGAGGTTTTAAAACTGATACTCATGAACATTTGCGTCACATATACAGCTTCACATGTATGGGTTTTCTAACACAGTAGGTTTTGCATTGGTAGCTCACATGATACACGTTGCACTTGTGAGTTGAAGCACGAAGGTACGAATCTCGTGGAACTACTGCTAAAATAGTGCGGTTGCATCAGCAAATGTGTTCTCATATCACTTTTGCTTTCGTTAACACTATCGGTAGGTTTAGGGTTGGGTTTGGTGTAGGGGGCATGTTATTTTCCAACACAATTGAGAATTAACCTTTTAGCGACCCTTCCCGGACATTTGAACTCCCTGGAATAAAAATGCCGCAGTACGTGAGTTTTAGCATCACTCATTGGCTAGTTAACTTGCCGAGAAACAAGGCACATAATATTGGTGTTTCAGAAACAATGCCACAAGCATGTATTTTCAATGAGCCTGGGCTGCTACAATCAACACAGCTTTCTTCACTGAAAGCCTGTCGTAAACTACTGTATTTAGGTTTACAGTAATTTAACTCTGGGATGAAATACTATTTGAGTTAACTTTACTGCAAATACAAACAGCAGGAGTGTCTTGAGGACATCAGCCACAAACCCTGTGAACTCCACGGCCGGCAGGTGGAGTGGCAATGCCATCGGGAAGACGCGGCAGAAGAGCGAGGGCGCTGAAATGCCGTCCCTGGCCGAGAAGCACAAACAGACAGATTGCCAAGCAGCTGTGCTGGGGTCTTCAGGGCACGTCACTTAGGATGAATACTGGCGTAAGAGGGGCTCCTTGAGGGGACTGTGATTAACAGGGCATCATTCCAAGAGTGAAAACAGAGAGCCGTTTACACGCTGGAGCAGCGGCAAGCCCAGGCATGTCTTCGTAACATTGCAACAAGTGCAGAGTGCGACACGTATTAATGTTTATGTGAGAAAGCTTGTATGTTTATTTTTAAGAGTGCGTGTGTGTGCTGCCTAAACGGAGAGTGCCATATCAAGGAAATTATGAATGGTCTGTCTCCAACTGTAGAACATTTAGTGAAAATGATGGGTTCTGAAGTGAAGTGCTCTCTGATAATAAGGTTAGCAGCAATCTCTGACCCGTATCCATCACTGTCTGCGCGAGTTCATTATCATCAAAGCAGGTCTTTGAAGAGGAAACACTCCTCCGATTGATAATGAGTCTTTCCTTCAGCTAGAGATATGAATCAAAACTGCAAGACACCATCTCACCATAAAGGCATGAACGAATCTGCGTCCTGACCGTGGGAAGTGTTTTAACTGTAAGGAAATGCAACGTCTCCTGAGTGGCACCAAACAATGAGCGTAATGCTTTTGAAACAGCCTTGACCACAAAAACCATATACACCATATATCACCGGGCCAAAAATCCCACAAAAAGCTCTGATTTGCAGAGTAAGAGTATTCCTCCAAGATGTGAGTCGAACTAACTGACACGATGCTATTTTATGCCAGCCACGCTCACAAACAATTAATAAAAGCAGCTGTCTGCGAATTCTGGAGCAGCACAGCTGTGTAGACTATTTATAAAGGAAAAAAAATCCCACCAGCAGCTAACTGTTCATTTTGCTGTTCACAGTTGCACTGAAAACAAGTATAAGACATACTGAAAGGCAAAAAAAATAAATGAAAATAGATGAAAAAAAAATCAATTTTAAAGATGCATTCATTCAGCTAAGAATTCAAGTGTTGTTGTAGGAGAGATGGGACGCTTTGACAAGATCAGTGTGAGGAGCCAGGGTCACAACGCTCTGACAAGGTGAGGATTCATTTAAAATAAACATAAATGAAATGGTTATTTACTACACTGGACAAGGGCACTGTAAATTACCAAGTCAACTATAAACTGTAGGTTGAGTTTATCGAAGAATATCAACACTGTGGCACTATCAGTTTAAGGAGCTCTGTGTTACCTGCAAGACATCCAAGCAATTAATTCATCTCAATGGCAGTTGCTTGACTGGCACAAGAGCCCCTAGCAGTCTGCCATATTTGCACATGGACACAGTGGTTTTTGGACCAATCACCTCAGCTGTAAATGTCATGTGACTAATCACTTTGGAGTTGTATGACAGTTACCTCATGGAAACACTGATGTGCCACAAGAACACACATACCCAAATTCTTCATTAGTTACTATACTGAACAAATAAATAAAAAGAGAAGAAAGTAAGTCTGGTTTACAATTTTAACTCATTCCCTGCCTTTGACGGAATTTTCCAGCTTTCTGTGTTTTCACGGTTATAGGTTAGGAGGCGCTATTACACATCTTCTGAAAGAGTAATGAACATCAGGATCAAAAAACGCAGTGAAGGAAGCTGCCGAAACAATGTGGTCTGTATGTCGCCGAGGATACGGAAGTAGTTTAGGATTGTGCAAGCTTTGGGGGTGTTGTGACGCCGCTTGTCCTCACTACGTGTACTTTACACGCTCTATTATTCTATTTGATCCACTCATTCTGCGCTTCTGATTACGGCCTCCCGCGCCCCCGTGATTTTCTCAGCTTTTTGTTTAAAATGTTGCTCTTTTCGGACACTTGCGCCCCCATTCCCGCCGTGACCCAACCCCCACAACCGCTCCCCGCCGCCTGCCGCTCGACTCCTCTGGTTGTTTGGTTTCACCGTCGAGGGCCTTGGTCCTTTTGACCTCTTGCCCTGTTCAGCTACTTCATACCCCCCACTTCTTCTGGCCCCCAGCCAGTTTGTGAACCATGCTCATCCATGTTGCCCGGTGGCTGGCCACTGGCCCCAGCGTTCCGCGGCCGACCCCCTTCTTTTGCCCTCTCCCTGTCTGATCGTCCTCTCCCCCGCCCCCCGCTCAATGGGCCCTGCTACACCCAGCCCCCCACGCCCCTGCTCCTCTCCCCCCCCCCCGCCCCCCCCGTGCCTCAGTGGCCCTCCCCCTTTTTTTTGTGGGGCGGCCTCCCCATGTTGCGAGCCCTGTCTGCCCCCCGTCCTTGGTGTCTTGCTGCACTCTGCGCCGAGAACTTTGGTCGTGGTCCCGTGTTTTTGTCCCCCCCGGCTTCCCCCCTGGTTTGTTCCTGTGCTGTGCAGTCCATTTCCCAATCTGGTATCTCTACCCCCCAGGCGGATCGGCCTGGATCGGCCTCTCGCCTGCCCCATCCGGGACCCCCCGCTACATTTCCTTCCTTGGGCGCTGGTCCTGCCCTCCCGCGACTTTGGTCCCCTGCCTGTTTGCTCCGGCGCCCTTGCCCCATTCTATCTGCCTTGTCGCCCGCGGAGTGAAGGGCCTTCGTAATGCGTTTCCCAGGGCCAGATCCCTTGCGGTTTTTTATTCTGCTTGCCACGCCGTTCAAGGCCTTCCCAGGCTGGCCATAAATTCACGCCCAAGCGTCTGTCCCGGGACCTGCCACAGACCCCCTTCTTTTCTCGGCTTTTGCTTGAGCTAAAATCCCCACTTCTCCCGGCCTGGGACAGTAGCGGTCCTCCTCTCTGTCCGTTTCTCTCTTGGGCTCGTTGCCCCCTGGGTCCCTTCCGGCATTTTGGCTACTTGCCTCTCGCCCCCCCCCGCACTCACTGCGTTGCCGTCAGTCTGTCCGTTTTTTCCCGCAGCCTTGGCCCCTCGGCCACTGACCAGCCAGTGTGTGTAGCCGCACTTCTGTGCGGCGGGGCGGTCTGGCCACACACCCCCGTCCCCCCATTTGTTTTTGGGCTCCAGTGCCCGCCGGTGAGCCGGGCACGGCGCATGCCGCCTTGGCGGCCGTCTTGGCCGGCGGCTCGGCCGCTCTGCGACCTTTCTCCCCATCCTGCTTCCCTTCCTCTGTAGGGCCCCGCCAACCAGCGATCCGCCACCAGGCCCGTTCGATACATCCAGTTCGCTAGGCCGCCTCTCCCATCTGCGCCTTTCTTGTTTACAGACCCTCCCTGTCCGACTCAAGAGTTACCCCCTCCCGCCAGTTGTGATCCTCTTGCGTTTCCCTGCGTGTCCGTGTCCCGTTTCCCCCCCCCCCACTCTCAACCTCCGAAAACTGTGCTTGCCGCCGTTTTTTATCCGGTCAACCCCTCTAGATACTATGGCCACTATGGCCTCTTTCTTCTGTACTGTATTTGTTTGCTTCCGTCCTTTCCCCTGTGGTGTTCGTCTTTGCCGCAGCCTCCTTGTTTTCCGCCGTGTCCTGTAGCTTTCCTATAACACCGCTTTTTCACACCAGTAGTGGTGTAGTATAACAGTCTGATTTTCAATGAGTGATTGGTTATCTATCGTCTAAAGCAGATTCATTCTCTTCCCCATTCCTACCTTCCCACTTCTTTCTGTCTAGGAAACATGGTTCCCTTCTGATTCTCCTCCTCCCGTCTCTTCCCTCGGTTCCTGCTCCCCTCCCAATCTTCCAGGTCATGTTTTTTTCTCGTGTTGACCTTTTTTCTCGCATTCGCTTTTTATATCAATTGCCTCGCCTGTAGACCCTCCCTCCCCTATATCCCCTTGAACCTCACATGTTGTCCCTCCCCCTACTTGTTGGGGCCACAGCCGTTGTTCTCGAGAACCCTCTGTCCCACAGTTCACCCGTATTACTCCCGCCTGCCTCTGGTTGGGATTGTGAGAATTCCCTTATCAGCTCCAATGACTCATTAAGCACATTTGCCAGAGGGCAATGACAAATCTTGTTGCTGCTTAAGCAGCCAGACTCTGGTGTTAGAATGTTATATGGGTATACAGTAAACAATGTCACATGGTCCAAGTGGAGAGTTTGAGAGCAACATGTCTCAACATGCTCCTTCTGAGGGGATTCCCCTGCCTCTTGCCTCAGTGAATTCCACCTGTCTCTCACATAACAGTCCCTCATGGACTGTCTGCAGGCCCACAAATAAATATCTCTGACTGCATTCAGTTCGACAAAATGAAATGCAGATATTCCAGAGCCAACACGAGGATTTTGGAAGGCTGTGAGAGTAATTCCACTCTATCTACGATGCAGCCGGTTAAACATAGTTTAGAAATAGAGCCATTAATTGATAGCATGTGTTAGCGATTTGGCAGACGCTGAGAATTCTTGGTTGTTTTGCACTTCCTCCAATCCATCCTCTCACTGTACTCAAAAAATTATTACAAAATATCGCTGACTTCTCCTCTTTCAATATTTACAAAACAGAACATGCTTAGACATGTCTCTTCTCTGCCTAGATCCACATTTATATTCCACAACCTTTAATATATCAGATTGCATCTCTCCAAATGCTCGTGTATTTTACCACATATATTTGTAAAAAAAAATAGTCCCCAAGGTATGTGCTATGCCACTGCAACCTCAGTTCACCTGTCATAGAAGTGGCCAGAGATTGGCGGAAACCACTCAACAGTAATGAAGTCTTGTTCCTGTTCTACCACTTGGGGAGCCATGGGGACTGGAGGGGGCCGGTAGTCGGGTTGCCAGGTCTGGTAGATGAGGTCCAGGTAGCAGTGCATGCGAGCCACCTGGTTAAGCGTGAATGAATCAGTGCAGTCATCATCTGGGGAAAAATGGAGTGTAAGTTCAGTAATTAGGCCTAGTTATTAACAGATCCATAGCACATGAAAAAGCATTCATGTTGAGAAGGTCAAAGATCAATGTGGAAATCAATCAAATTATTTTTATTTTTGGCAGTGGACAATCTGAGGTGACACGAGTAACAGCTACTGTTGAGCAAAAAATTTATAAAATACAGTCAAATAAAAAAACGTGATAATGCTGTATAAACAACAACAACAACAAAGTTGAGAAAGTTTGCAAATGTATTCAAACTTCCCAGAGTTCCATAGTTTAAAATCTGAAAATGTATAATAAAATATCAATTATAATTGTAGAATGCTTATAATCTAAACAAAGAGTAAAATAAACTGACCATTTCAAAATTTTTACTACAACTACAAAACTATAAACTACGACTTTTGCCTCAATAAATTCATAATTTGCTGCTTATTAATAGTAAGGTAGTTAAGTTAAGTTTAGGTATAGCGTAGGTTTAAGGGATCTAAAATAAGGTCATGTAGAATAAGGCATTCAGCTAATAAACAGCTAATATGCATGCTAATAAGCAACTAGTTAATAGTGAGAATTGGTCCCGAAACTAAAGTTTTACCGTCTTTTCCAATCCAGATTAAGTTGAATTTTAGAATAGAATAGAAGAGTTTCCATAGAAATGTTCTTACCTGCGTAACTCATGTAATTATTAAAGGGTGTGTGAACAAAATTGCGGTTGCTACATGTTTCGTTGCCAGGCTCAGGGTCCCTGCAGTGCTTGTATTTGGGTGTGGGGTTAGTGTCGGCACACAGATCTCCAGTTTCCAGTGACGGCTCGGTCTCTAAACACGCATCGTTGCAGGACTCGATCTCGGAGATACCTCTGAACACATGGTACAATCCCAGACTGTGACCGATCTCATGGATCATGGTATGAGTGTGGCCAAATGTACCGTAGAAAGACGGATTCAGAACAATGCCACCTAAGAAGAGAGAAGGAAAAAGAACACAATGTAAACCCTAATGTGTGTGTGCCTAAATATTCAGGATTGTTGAAGTTTTTTTTTTAAAGAGTGCTGTTTCTCAAGCTTCTTTTTTTATTAATTAGAATTAGAGGAATAAAATCTGCATTTAAACTGTCAACCAAATCCAATTTTTCTCTGGTATCTGTTACAGATCGGATGTTGTTGAAGGTTCTCCTAGAGCACGAACATGCAATAAAATATCATGTTCGGTTATGTTCTTAATCAATACAACTGCTTCTCAAGTAATTGTAATCAGACAGTAAAAAATTAACAAACCAAACCAAAAAATCTGTGCACTGTCTTACAGGGTAAATGCAGCTAAAAGGTACTGTAATTTTGATCATATTCATTTGCATACTCTTCACTTCATTGAATCAGATACGCTTCCCTTAAGAAAATAAGCAAGGGTCTTGAGAACAGGAACCACTGAATGAAGGTAAAGGAACAGAGTGTGACAGACAGAAGGTGCGTTTCCATTACCCTTCAAATTGCGCAAATTGAAATTGCGAATTGAAAATACGTCTAATGGAAACGTGTCAATTTCGCAAAAATGGCCATATATCGCAAAAAAGTTTTTACGCTCGCATGAGGTGGTTTTTCAGGCAATGCGTAAAAAAGGAATAATTCGCAAAAATGCAATGGAAACGTTTTTTTTGCATTTACAGGTCACATGGCGTATGTAAAAAGTCATATGATCATTCTTCAATGTACTATAACCTCCAAGAAACACTTCATAAGTGGCCGCTCTCCAGTATAAGGGGCTTTCCTACTATTAATGCTTAGACAATTTACACTGCACACGTCTGCAGTGCAGTGTGGCTCTGATACGGTCACTGAAGCTGACTGCGGCCATTCAGTGCTTGTTTATGTTTTTATACAGTCTATGGTTTATTCCAGCTGCGCCACGCACGTTTCTGAAGCGGCTCTCTTTGCTGCTTCTGTAAAGATACACGCATAAGCCTCCTTTGAATAAATATAGCCAAAATCCATTGCCATGACTTATCGCGAGAGGCAAAATGTTACGTTTAAGTCTCATAACATTGGTTAATGGAAACGCAGTCATTTCGCAATACTTTTTTATCGACAATTATAAAATATCGCCAAAGTTTTGCGCAAATCTGTAATGGAAACGCGCCTAGAGTAAGACCTAAATGATTGCAGGAATGCAATTCAGACTCTTGACCTGGACTGCATTTATGCAGTAAGTTCTATACCTAGATGTGTCAGTGCCTCCTTATCCCATGGCCAGGTAGCAACTCCAGCCAGGTCTTCATCTGAGGAATTGGCGAAGAAGATATTGAGGTGCGTGGAACCATCCAGCTTGAGGATCTCTTTTAGCTCCTTCACATCCAGATAGGCCCTGGAGCAAGAGATGGAGACACTTGATTAAAACGAGCACAATGTTTATAATATACACAGAACAAATACTTATTTGTTCCAACCGTCATGTTGCATGATAGAGTGCTGCAAGATTATCGACTTTAATATTAGTGGGCTTAATTTATTTGGCAGCCACTGCTTATTTGACAAATCCATGAATCTACATTCCCCCCAGTGCAAGTTGCTGGAAAACTTGTTCTACAGAGGATGAAAAAGGATAGTTACTCCTTTGAAATGAGATGAGATGCTACCTCAAAGCGAAACTATGAATGTCTGTCAATGTCTAGCTGTTCTTATGTAGTATACTGATGGGTGGTTGATACGAGAGTGATTACTACAATAACGATTCCGGTTTGTGCAATTCGGAGTTTTGAACAGAGACACCACGGATCCTTCATGATATTCAAGATTTGAAGTCCTGTTTTAGATTATGCAAATATTGGCTCTTGGCCCTTCACCTTAAAAGTTTAAATTGTCACTATAATTATCAGTACATGCAAATTCTATTTATGCAAGAGTAATCAGAACTAACAAGTTTTGATCTTTCATTTGCACTCTCTCTACTGTGCCAAAGGAGAAGCTGTCCAGCAACTGTTAACATCACTCATGAATCCATTACAACCATGTTCTCTCTTTCCCCAGTCTGGTCCGCATTAAAGAGGCCAAAGCAGGTGTGCGAATATAAGTGTCTTTCCACAGACAGGTGCTTTTATGAGCATGTAACTCAACGTGCTAGACCGTTTTACACCAGAGCACTCCATTAGGGCAAAAACATTAACGTCTGTAAGTTTTATGGGCTCACACGACTGTAAAGCACCTGATGAAGGACCTCCCTGAGGTGACCCATGTGACAACTCAGGAAACCCCATTCATCAATTAACCCATCGCACACAATAGCCCATGGAAAAGCATGGATGTTGCGAGAGAGGCAGATGATAACGTAGTATGGCCTTTCACATGTGACTAATCTCTGGACCAAAGCCATGACAGACATTTTTCTTATTACACATCTATAACATGCCCAAAACTGGCAGACATCCAAAGCAAGGCATGAATTAATGCATACGGCATGAGTACATGTTGAGGATTCACACAAGCATTTAACTTTTGCCTTAGGGTTAACCACTACTGTGTCTAAGGTTTACACCATCAGATCCGATCAGTGATCTTGTGAAGGTAAAAACACAACCTCTCTTTACAGATGGGATGTTTGCTTGCAAAAACAATGTGACCCTGTATACATTCTTCAAAAAGCATGGAGAATAACTTAAACACGTGCCTAAAACATGTAAGACATCATAAGCTGATATCATTCACATTTTTCAGGGACTCCAACCCGATGTCTCCTGTTAGCTAGATTTCCAAACAACCAAAGTGGTAACAGGCTCTGGATCTACAAAAATAAACGTCCGACCACACAGTCATTGTTGTGCCACGCATGTAGCAGAGTGTTCATCCAGAATTCCACAATTAAGAAGGAATGTTGATGAATGTTTGGGGTGCAGCCATCAGTATGTCTCCCTAGACGTCCCATAATCAAAACAAAATAAACAACCACTTGGGGTGCTTATCTGAAAATTCTTCTTCTGTTCTCACTCTAATCTTTCTAAACCATCTTTCATCCATCAGTTGCAATATTTCCATTGAAAGCTCAGGTTTGGCCAACTGCTGATTTCTGTTACTGGATTGGATATCCAGTGATAAACAACCTCTTGATGATTGCGACGGGATAATATTTGGGAAAAACCACCTGCGTGTTTTTCGTGACTGATGTCACCTCAGAGCCCGCACACGGAGTCATTTGAAGAGCTTTAGGAGGACTATTGGATGCAATTCTGCGGCCTGGAATGTGTTCAAAATGGCTAATAGAAAACATTGCTTTCCTTTGAAAGAGAAGCACATTTAAGGCGTGCAGAAGAAATTCAAGGACAATACTGGAATACTGGGATGAATCATACAAAACAAAGAAATAAAATCCTTGTTTTCACTTATCAATTCATTCACTATTTTTTCTCGACATGGAATGTTTAAACTATTCTCATGAACCTTCGTGCACTTCTGTAAACAAACGTTTATGAATACATTTTGAAAACAAAATTGTTGCTTGGAGACCAGTCTAAACAAGAATCAAATATGCTTCCTTGAAATGTTGGCTTTTACTGTCTAGTCCGCCAAACTAAAACAAAAGCCACCAAAACTCTACTTCTTAAGGCAATAAGTCCTCCATAAAACAAATCTCATAATTTAGGATTACTACAGTACGTGTGTCCTTGGGGCTATATCTATTTTTGTGAAACAAATATAGCTACCTTTCATAGAGTCCAAAAGTTAAACCAGACCTTATCCATTGGTGGAATTGTAAACATGTTGTGCTTTCTATCCAATGGCCTCAGGTACTCAGATTAAGAAATCCAATTTCCTTTTACTCTTTTGGCGAAAATACTGTTGTTTAAAACTTTGAGCAAATCGCCACACAGTAGGCAGTAACAGCCTTGATGAAAACATTTTTTCTTGAAGTACTCATGAAAAGCTAAAAGAAAAGATCCCACTGGAATAACTGAAGAGTTGTGAAAGAATCAGCAATGAAATACAATTGCCTTTACAGATTACCTAGAGCAGTCCTTCTCAAATCTGTCCCGGGGACGCCTCCATCACTGCAAAATTTTGGAAGTCTTACTCATCTAGCACAACTAATGGCAAACTCACTACATGATTGGAAGACTAGCCAAATCACTACGCAACAAGGTTTCTTCTCATATGCCGTTGTCTTATCATAGCTGCGAGCATACTACACAACACAACGCTGACAAGGTGCACACACTACAACACATTCGGTGAAGAGGTGTTCCCGACCATCAGCGGAAATGTTTTCTCACATAAATTCTCATGAGAAATTACAGCGATTAATAGACCATTTCTTGATACATCAAATAAACAGTCATGTTCTTGCCAAAGCTATACAAGTTTGCTTTCCAGTTCACGTGTCCAAACACACCGAGGACCACTTGCGTTCTTCCTTGAAGACATTGTACGTTTAATTTGATCGATCTTTCCCCATTTATACCATCTGCACTATGATTGGCTGGATTAGTTCCACCTTGTCATTGTGTCACTCACATTACGAGATCACGTAGCGATAATATCAAACAGGTTTGAAAATGTCGTAGTGTCTATGATAGATCGAGACAGGTTCGGTTCACGTTGCTGAACTGCTCATACTCAACGAGCTACTGCGACCGCAACGAGCACTGATTTGGTCGCAATCCGGGGGTTTTTTAATCGCAGACTCTGGAAATCTGTCTGTGACAGCAAAATCCAGACAAAAAACATGTAGTGTGAGCTTGCCATAATTCAACTCATACGTTCATTAGTAGAGACTATGAGACCTGAATTTGGTGTGGCCGATGAGGGAGACATCCAAAATATGCTGTGGTGGGGGTCTCCAAGACAGGTTTGAGAAGCACTGGCCAGGAACAGGAGTACCGAACCCTGCATCTAGGGGGCTACCTTCCTGCACACTTTAGTTCCAAGCCTGCTCAAACACACCTGCTGTTGTTTAGAGTAATCCTGAAGACCTTGATTAACAGGTTCAGGTGTGTTTGATTGAGGTTGGAGCTAAACTCTGCAGAACTGTAGTTGTATAGGAGCAGTGTTGGCTACCCCTGACCTACAGACTGTGGCCACTATCCACGCATGCTCTTCAGCCTCCCTCTTTTAATAAACCTTTAACGCTACTGAAATGTGGAGATAGATCTGGACATTTTGAAGAAAGGTTTAACTCCAAAAACCCACACCAAGAGGAAGATGAATCTGTAGAAATCAAAATGCTACACAGGACACAATGTTGGCCCATTTTGTTCTATTCCAGGAATGCCCTATCCTGCTCCTGTAGGACCACCTTCCAGAGTTTAGCGCTAGCCTTAATTAAACACACCTGAACTAGCTAATCAAGGTCTGATGTATCACTATAGCCCTCCAGACCGGTGTGGTGGAGCTAAACTCTGCAGGAAAGTGGTCTTCCTGAAACTGGAATTGACACTAAATAAACTGCAAATTAAAAAAAAGTGTTTATGGTAATTATTATGTCCCAGTGAGTTCTAGGACTGTGGTTTTTGCTTCTGCTTTGTTTTGTTTGCAGGTATGGTATGTTTTTGTTTGCAGGTATGCACTAGAGGCTCATTAAGACCTGCAGTACTGCTGAGTGCTGATTGATGTTTATTTTGTTCGCATCCATTTCAGACCTTGAGCTTAGAGTACCCTCTCATGCACGCTTCCACTACTGACTTTCATTAATACTGACTACTGATTGTTTGAATACCTTTGTTAATTATGATGTTTCATTGAATAAATAGCTTTTTTCACTACTTGCCAATCTGTGTTGGCTCTCGTTCATGTTGCAATTGTGAGCCGGTTGTAACATAATATACCAAAGATAAAAATGAAGACCTAAAACTGGCAAATATTTTCTACACGTGAATGATTACTGTTACATGACTATCCTCTGCTGACTGGCGAATGTGAAGCCAAGCCAAGGAAGGTTGATGTTCCTTACATCCAGATTAGGAGTGCAGCTTATGTAGGCAAGCGGACCCCACCCCTAACTGGACCATAGCTACAGTAACTCAAGTAACTTTTATTTGTATAGTGCTTTTTACAATACACCTTTTTTCAGCAGCTTTACAGTTAATGTTTACAATACCTTAATGCCTAATTGTCCACATTTAACAGTTCAGATCTGGGCAAACACAATGATCAACAATCAGTTGTGATTTGCTATGTAGTATTTATTGCTTTAGCTGAGTGAGCTCTATGTATGCGGCTAAAGTTGGATATATTTTTGGATATCAATTTGCTATGTGGTGGTATTGAGGATAAAGAAACACCTACAGAAAATTTTATGTCTTCAATTCACCTATGCCGCATGTTTTTGGATTGTGGGGCAAACTGGAGCACCAAAAAGAAACCCACAACAACACAGGTAGTAAACGCCTCACAGAAAGGACTCCTGGTTCAGCTCCTGACTCTGAGACTTAGGCTACTAGATAAGGTATATTTAAAAACTACAACTGTTTAGACTTGCTGATCTTAAGCTCTTACCTTAAATGAGAAGCTGGATTGAAGCAAGTCTTGGTCACATCAGTGATGCTTGGGTTACAGCAATCGCCATTATCATATCCATAGTTCTCACAGTTGCACTCTGGATCGCAGACGCCATTCCCTTGTTTATGTTCAGGACATCGCGTCCTGGGCTTGCAGTAACCAGCATCAAATCCAGTCAGGGTGTGATTGCATTCAGGGTCACAATCCTCATCACCCACCTTACTAATGTCACAGTTGGCGAGTACCAGACGGTTATACAAAGATGAATTGCTTACATTGTGCACAGTCAACTTCCAGGTGATGTTGTACATGCTAAAGGCTTCATTCATATGCTGATGTTGCAGGTGAATCTGCTGATCTGTGACTGTGGGTTTGCGCTGAGAGTCGTCAAACACGTTTACAACACGATAGCGTACCGTTTTGGGGTGACGGAAGCTCCAGAATTGATTGTAGTTGCGCACCACTTCTGTGTTATCACACACCGTCTGACCGCAAGCTGGAGGCTCCAGGGTGGTGTCTAAAGACCCCAACCCTGCACGAGGACCCTCATCTGGTATTGGGAAGCTGCCGTCCTTCACAGCCAGCCATTTGCGTGCTGGGTGTTCAAATGTCTCACGGATCACCAGGTCAACCAGGTCCTCGTGTCCATGCATGTCCCTTATGATCTGCCTCTGAGAGAGTGCCTGTCGCCACAAACCAACACGCTCCACGGAGCCTCTGTAGTTATGATTCAAGGCATTTCCACCCACCATCAGCACCTTGAGTTTTAAATCAGATCAATCCATTACATTTACATTTACATTTTTGCATACAGTGAGTGTATTACATAAGATCTGGCAGCTTTTTCAAAGGTGAAGAGTGTAACTTTTTTCTAAAAAAAAATACTTTCTCCTATTCCAGTACTATACCAGTAGACAATACTATGTTATGAGCTCAAAAGACTTCTACCATAGTATAAGATTTGTAAACTAATGCATTATGACATTTGCATCGCATAACGAGCTCCATATATGTCTTTTCTGGCATAGTAAACTTGCTCAGTAGTTTACCTGGTACAGCACTGCACTTGCAATGCAACGCTCGGGTACGAGTCCCGTAAAATATGAGTCACGAAAAAAGAGATCAAAGACTTGTAGAAGCAGGATAAAATGCATAGCTGCTTCTGTAAATGCATCTCATGTTTGCTTTTGATAACGCTATTGATTAGGTTTAGGGTAGGGTTTAGTGTAGGTGGTACAATATTTTTAAATGTGATGGCACTTCATTTTTCATTTCATTTCTGGACAGCGGTGATACGTACAACAACCCGTGTAATAAAATGTTGTCAATTGCACATTAATTTGTTTCAGGTAAAGCTGAACACGCTTTTAGTGCTCCTCACTTGACATTTCACTTTGAAAGTGTCAAAAAAACATGCAAGAGTTTGTCTGTTTTGTTCACCTAGAGGCACAGAAATTACACGCTTCACCTTTAACTAATAATAGAAAAAATATATAATTTAAAAAAAAAACGTATTGTGTGTGAGTCTCCAGAATATTGTGTAAAAAGTTAAACTCTGAAACGCTAAAATAATTAAACTTACCTTACACTTTTTAGTAAGTGGGCTGAAGACATCACCTGACTGTTCCCTGCTAACAGCTGTCTGAGCACCATTGACATATAACTTCATATAGAAGCCATTGTAAGTCACAGCTACATGGGCCCAGTGGTTGGGCAAGTAGCGGGCATTCGAATGAATGAATGTAACTTTGTGTGCTCGGTCCGTTTTAAGAGAGAAGAAGAAACGCGGGTCACGGTTTCCCTGTTCACTCACAGCTTTAATTCCCAACAGCCATCCACGATCATTGGAGGCGTAGAAGCATTTGTCGAAGAGACCTGTGGTTGAAAACGAGAACAAATGAGTCAGGAGAGAAATCCAAAAGCATAATGAACAACAAGTCAAGAAACAATACTCTAAAATTTGCTTTGGAAAGTAAACAACAAACTATAAGGGGAAGGGATAGGATCGGGAAACGGCATGAGCCTTCATATAGGCACCACTGAACAAGGCACACTAGATAACCTACAAGAATGCACCCAACAATAAGTTTTTATTATGTTTTATTTTTTATTTTAATTATTTTTTAATGCCAAATAATAGGAGCAGTATGCTAGTTCACTTGCATTCCTTTACAATTTTTTTTATTTTATTTTGTTTAGTTTTTTTTCTATTTTTGTAATGTCCAGACTTCACTTTTTATCTAAAAGTGTTTGTTCATTGTCACAGTTCTTTGGTTTTATATAGTGATTACTTTTTTAGTTAGCCATTCCTAAATTCTCAAAAAATAATATTCAGCTCACCACACATATCAAATTAAACAAGCACAAGGGCTTAGGGGTATTCCACCATCCACACACTGTCACGCTGTGCCTATTGTGTAGGAATGAGGAGCGCGAAGACGACGGAGAATAACACAAGAAACAATCTTTACTCATCCAAATAAAAACTCAATAGCAGGAACACACACGTTGCACAGGGGTTTGATGTTAGACACCGGACAAAGGAACGGAACATTCTTTAAATACATGACTAACGAGGGACTAAACGAGAAACACCTGAAATCAATAAACACAATCAACATGGGAGAAACTGGGTCACGGAGCACATCACAAGAACACAGGGGCAGTCCAAGGGCATGACATTACCTCCCCCTCACAACTTCCAACAGGATGTGGGTGTGCGGTCTGGAGCTTCTAGGGACAGGCTTTACAGGACTATTGGGCCTCCAGGGCGGTACCGGTTCCGGGAACCATGGCAGAGCAGGCAGTTCAGTGGGCCATGGTGGAGCAGGCAGACTAGGGAGCCATGGCGGAGCAGCCAGACTAGGGAGCCATGGTGGAGCAGGGAACTCAGGGGGCCATGGTGGAGCAGGGAGCTCGGGAAGCCATGGCGGAGCAGACAGTTCAAGAGGCCATGGCGGAGTAGAGATTTCAGGAGCCATGGCGGAGCAGACAGTTTAGGGGGCCATGGCGGAGCAGACAGTTCTGGGGGCCATGGCAGAGCAGACAGTTCCGTGGGGCCATGGCGAAGCGACCTCCGTGACCTTGGCATTCATCCCGGCCTCTCTGCGGATCCTATACCCACCCACCGCCCAAAAAAATTTCCTTGTTGAAAAGTTCGGGTTCTGAGGCCTCCGTGCTGACTTAGGAGGCTGGCCCTCCCCCCCATGGGAACAGGAGCCCTCTCTGGGCTGGATGTAGGAACAGGAGCCCTCTCGGGAACCACAGCCCTCTCTGGTCTTAACTTGGGAACAGGAGCCTTCTCTGGGCTGGATGTTGGAACAGGAGCCCTCTCTGGGCTGGACTGGGGAACAGAGTCTCTTTCTGGACTGCCCTCTCTGGGTTTGACTCCGGGGCTGGAGCCGACACTGGAGCGACTCAGGGGCTGGAGCCGACCTGGAACGTGTTCAGGGCTGGAGCCTGACAATGGAGGGTGCTCTGGAGGAGCAGGCACTGGAGCCAACTCAGTGGCTGGAGCCGACACTGGAGTGGACTCAGGGGCTTGAGATAACAGTTTTTTCCTCCTCAGATTCCTCCTTTGGTTTAAGGTGAGGGAGACAGATGCTGTCAGCTGAGGGCTTAGGAGTGAATTGGCCGGGGGGCTTGACAGTGGAGCGGCTGACGGACTTGACAATGGAACAGCCGGTGGGCTTGTCTTCGGAGCGGCCGGCGGGCTTGACTGAGGAGCGGCCTGGAGGGCTTGACTGCTGAGCGGCCGGTGGGCTTGTGAGTGCAGCAGCCGGCGGGTGTGAGAGTGCAGTGGCCGGCGGGCTTGACAACAGAGCGGCCGGCTGACTTGACAATGGAGCGGCTTCGTACTTTGACTGCGGGCTGGTTCTGGATCGGGGCTGGATGCTCTCCAGACACCGGAGGATCCCTAGTCCAGTGGTGTCTGGGAGGTCAACAGGGCAATGGCAATTGGCCCAGATCCAGAACAAATAATTTAGTGTGGCATCGTTTAATGGCATTAAGATGGCGAGCCCATAGAAATCCCTGGCATACTACACAAAAGGAAGGTCCTTACAGGCTAGGGCAGTGGTTTCGCACCGGTTTCCATAACCGCAAGGAACGGAAAACAAAACTTTCAAAAACAGAAACAGTGAGAAGGGGCACCTCTTACTGTTTGCAGGTCCGGTGTTCTGTCACGATATGCCTACTGTGTAGGAATGAGGAGCACGGAGACGACGGATAATAACACAAGGGACAATCTTGATTCATCCAAATAAAGACTCAATAGCAGGAACACACACGTAGCACAGGGGAATAGACGTTAGACACCGGTCAGGAAACAAAGGGCAGAACACACTTTAAATACTGAACTAAACGAGGGACTAAATGAGAAACACCTGAAATCAATAAACACAATCAACATGGGAGAAACTGGGTCACGGAGCACATCACAAGAACACAGGGGCAGTCCAAGAGCGTGACACACACCTGGTATTTTACATAAAACGGTATACTGCTTTTGTTAAAAAAGGCATTAATTAAAATTTTGGCAATATCAGTGAAATTATACTGCTTCATAGGCATATTGTACTTAAGCATTAATTAATTAAATTAATTAATTAATTTATTATTAATTAATTAATTAATCAATCAATTAATTAATTAATATGAATATTAGGAGGGGATAGGTAGGAGGAGGCAGTGAAATTTAAAAAGACCCTCCTTTTTTCCAAGTAAAAATTAAATTCTATGTAATATTTGGGCCAGTACAATCAGTGACAAAAATATCACTAGAACACCAAGTCAGAAAAGGCTGAACGACTGTTTGGTAGGTGCAGCTTTAAATCTATAGAGGAAATTGAGCACTTACATATTATCTCAGGTTGGGGAATTTGGAGGAAAAAAAATACTTTACTCAAGTTTACACAATAACACAGTAAAGTATGCTGTCTTGGTCAAGCCATGTTTTAAGCATCATGAAACCTAAATGTCCTTCCCTCATTGTCACCTAAGCTTGCATTCTGTATCTCAGATCAGATCTGCTGTGTATGTCAATTTTTCATCATAATGGAAGATCAGTGTCCAATAAGCCTTTTTCATGCTCTCACATCAGTCTAACGTGTTGAACGCACTCTTGAACCAGATGGACAGTATTAATCATCTGATCAAATTCAACATAAGGTTTTGTTGAAATCAAGACAGTGTGTTTTTTTCCCCTGTACTGTTTCCAAAGCTAAATCAACTATCTAAACAAGATGTCTAATCTGCTGTCTGATGATGTCTGTCTCAGGTTCTTCTTCAACTGCCAAATCAAGACCATAAATAATGTTGATGGTTTATAGAGCACTCATTCAAATCTATCTTACATACTGCAGTCACAATCTCAGCGCTGTTCAGGTTGCTGAATTTACTGACATTAGGACATCAATAAGCTTTTTGTTTTTTCTCTGTCAAATGTTGTCAAATACTCCTCATTCCTCACTCTTCAATCTTCTGCATTATGGAATGAAAACATGACATAGCTCAAAAAAAAAAAACTGTATTAAGTCTCTACATTAAGGCTAACACGGTGCAAAAACAACGACTGGTGAAAATAAACAGTTGCTTCTCTCAAAACAACTACCTTCTGTCTTCATTCTTAGAGGCATGAATTAGACTTAAAAGATTAAGCATGACTACATAAGCCAGATTCCACTTAAATCACTTTTTCTTGTTTTGTAGTGTTCTACTTCTTCTTCTTCTTCTTATAATATTTAACTCAACAGATATTCAGTGACAGAATTCCTTAAAATACCTTGAAACATAATATTTAAAGGACTTTTTAGGGTATTGGTGCCCATTGAATTGAGTTGTATGGAGGAAAAAAAACGTTTAGGGTAAATCATGACAATTTTTGATTGAAATATCCCTTTGATGTGTTGATTTTGCTCAACGCAAGTTTGCTCAAGACCTGACAGTCCATTTATCACGGAAATCTGACTTTCTGTACGCAGAATCTCACATGGTTAATGACATAAATCTGCTTATTTTATAAGTGATTAATGAAAATAGTGAAATGAATGCAGAATCTCAATCTGCACTCTCAGAAAATTCTGTAAAAAAAGGATGCTGCACACTGTACTATGTCAATATGAAGGAATTCTCCATATTGACTTTACCTGGATTATGCATTGCATTTTGTAGTTCATTTTCTGCTTGGACATTATCAGTCTTTCTACAGATTTGTTTTCTTACAGCAATAATATCATAACTTTTTTCCCTAACTTTAATTCCTCGTTTACATAAAAGTATTATTGAATGTGATATCAGATTTCTGGGCCCCACAATATAAAATATTGATCATATCCAAATACAGCATAATCATGCATGCATTAAATGGATCCATTGGCTGTGTGTGTGGGAGATTTTATACTGTTCATCTCCGTAATGCTGGTCAGGCATTTGGTCCAGTGCAAAACCACTGCAAGCCTGAAACAGATGATGTCATCTCAGTTACTGGAGGGTTTGAGGGTCGCACTCACATCAGATGCCACGCGTAAATCAGTGATGCCCACTGCCGCATCAGTAGTGGATTCTCACTCCGGTCTGTCTAGTAGTGCGTGACTGCGTAGAAGAACACACTTCTCGCAGCCAGCATTTTATTTTATTTTGTATTTTTTCCTGATCATGACTTTCAAAAAAGACCGACTTGTCCTGTCTTTTACGCTCTCTGTCGGCAGAAAGCGGAATCGAAAACTATGTTGTAATGCTTACTCACTGAAAGAAAAGAAAAATAAAAAAAGACCTCTACAGATCTGTGGTGGCGTTTGCAAACTCAGATCTGTGCTTTCTGGTGTCTGCAGGTACCGGAGGAGAACGCAATTTCAAAGTGATGCGATTTGGTAACGTGTGTAGCCGCAGTTCAGACATCTGCAAAGCTCAGAACAGCTTTACTTTTCTCCTGTGTTTTCCTCCGAGTTGAATGGAAGTGGGGGATTTGGGGTCTTTCGGGGATTCGAGGGTCGTACGTGTAAACCGCGTGCCTCTCCAAACGCGCAAAGACTTGGGGAGGGGAAAGTCCTGTCCCGCTCGCTCTCTTGAGATCAGAGCTGAAACGGCAAACCTGAGCTTTTGGATAGACTACATTTAGACCAATGAAGTCGTCATTTCCCTGTCACTTAAACCCAAAAGCTAATATCTGAAATGAATTAAAGTGTGTGGAGTCTCCGCGCTGTACGCACGCGATTACTTAATCATTCGACACTGTAACTGATTGATGGATATGGGTGTTGTATCCTAGCACCGCTAAAGCCACCTAGTCAAGCTTCACAATTCACATGCATTACTCTCTCACCAAAATTCATCGCACACAAACTCACGTAAAATGCATAAATATGTTCCTACCAGCTATAATGGTAGGGGAATGCTGCCCACCCTCCGCTTTGACCCACATCTGGAGGGTGAAATTGCCCTTTGGTATCTCCACACCGGGCTTGAGTCTCAGCTGGTCCCCTCTGCCCGTAAAATAAACGGCTTTTCCCCGAGAAGAGCTCGCATCCTCCACCGGGGAGGAGCGGCGGCGCTGGCGGGGAAGCCGGCGGTCCAGCGCCGGCAGGGAGCGCTTGCCCCGGGGCAGCCGGGTGGCACAAGCCCCCGGGAAGACCGCTTTGGCTTCTCTGATCTTCACAAGCTCGCGTTTGGATCGGGTCTTTCTCAGGACCGTCCCGCAGTCTGATCCTACACACAGGACGAGCAGGATGGCGAGACATTGGATAAAACTCCAAACTTTCATTTTATTCAACACAAGAGAGATGATGATGATGCGGATGGGTATGATAATGTCCCAGAGAAATGCGCACGGACGCGCTCTTCCTCTCCAAAGTCCTCCACTTGTTATTGTTGTTTTCTTGTCTTTTCCTCGTCTTTCACAATCGTTTGTCAAAGACGAATGTTCCAGATATGCAAATCCATGAAGCTCTTTATTTCACTATACGAGCCGGTCTGTTTGCTGAATTTTTTTTTTACTCCTTCTGGAGGCAAAAAGTGAGTCTTCTGACGAGATCGCGGCTTAATTCATTGATTCGATCAGTAATCAATGAATGAAGAGCTTCA
This sequence comes from Sinocyclocheilus anophthalmus, assembly GCA_018155175.1. NCBI lineage: Eukaryota > Metazoa > Chordata > Actinopteri > Cypriniformes > Cyprinidae > Sinocyclocheilus > Sinocyclocheilus anophthalmus. The sequence continues at coordinate 253,500 of JADLZN010004291.1, read as the reverse complement.
TTCACACTCACTGTACTTCTGTCTTTCTCTACACGCGAAACAATGTTTAAGAACAATTCATGAATACAGAACACGTCCAAACATGACGGGCTGTCATATCTGAGGATGGAGCACATCCAGATGCTGTTTGTGCTGAAGTTGTCTCGGCGTTAGAAGTTGGAGTGATTGCGATGGTCTGCAGGAGGTTCGGAGGTGTCCAGAGCATCGCAGATCCTCGTGTATGCTGTGAGCTCCGCTGGAGATCCTTCAGTATTTTAAGAGTGTGAATGTGATGGAAGCAGACCAGCCCATGTTTCAGTCCTACATGAGTTGTTCTCCTTCCGACCCTCCTCTCGTGTTGTGCTGAAGTCACAGGTAAAGCACTGGCGGCAGGGGCATTTTCCACACATGCTCCTCCAAGTGTTGGATAGTGTTTCCAGAGTTGAGAAGGGGGGTGTGTGTGTGTGTGTGTGTGAGTGAGTGAGTGAGTGTGTGTGTGTGTGTGAATCCCTCTAGTGGCTACAATTCAAACCATTTCATTCATTTGAAAGTTTTCACTGCACAAGAGAAGTGCCCAAATTCAGACTGATTCACTTGTTCCTGCTGTTGTAATATTTGTGTTTTCTTTGTGGTTTGTTAACTTATTCGTATTATTGTACACTGCAGCTATGAAAATGTATTTATCATTTAGTTAGTTAGTTAGTTTTAATCTGGAAAAAAAAGTTGCCACCAAATTCAATTGTATTCAAGATATATGAATGTGTTATTAATATGTATTAATGTGACAAAATACTTTAAAACATCACATTTAATGCAATGTGTTACTCGCCGTTGCTTTGAAATTAAATGTGACATTTACTATACATTTCTGGGTGAAAGCCACTTCTATAACAGATTTTTTTCAGTGTATGTTAATATTAATAATTACAATAAATCAATCACAAGCGTAACCCCTTATGCACATGTGTTTAATTGGAATATATTAGCAGTACTTTATCATGTAAAACACACTGTAAAGTGTGACTTTATCACTGTACAGTTTGCACGCACCTCTCTAAAAGAGAGGAAAAAGAAAATATGACGACGAGAATGGGATGGAGAAGCACAAAGACCAGGAATTTGTGCTATTCTGCATGAAATTGTTGGAGAGTTTATTTCCTCAGTTCTTTGAGGTGGTCCACCTTTGTATGGCAGACCATCTGTGTGAAGTGTGGAGACAGAGCTGGTGTGGAATGCCACACGAGCTTTTGTTCTCTGTTTGTTTGGTGTAAACGAACACGCAGACAGCAGAAAATTGCTACCTACCATTAAACGGGGCCAAACCAATGTTAAATATTTGTCTCAGTTTTGTCACATTGCAGTGGTGAGACCACTTTTTTTTTTCCTTTGTCCAGACAGAGCAGAAGAATGACACGGGTCACAGCGGTCAGGTCAGCCGAATGATCCTTAGAGGAAACCTTCAGTTACACTAAATTCCATGACACAGAGTACATGTAATACAATCTTGGTTAATACTTCATAATTGTTGTATGCTTCATAATTGTATTGTGTTGGCTAAACATGCCTAAAATATTATATTCATCACATTTGCATATTAAGACTTGTTTTCAGATGTTACATCTGTCATTAGGGTTAATTATTTTCCTTTGTTTAAAGCAAAACAACATTTAACAAGGTTTGTTATATATAAACCTTGTTTTCTAGACTATACATTCAGATCTGTTTTTTTCAGTGTGTGGTTTATATATCTTTATTCTTGGTTCAAAAGATACAACCCAGCTATTGGGTTGTTTTTGACGCCATCAGTGGGTTTATTTTGAGCTAACACCCCCAATAGCTGGGTTTGTCCCTTTTTAACCCAGCAGTTTTTAGACTGTGTGGGTGTGGTGTACATATATATATATTTTATAACCTTTACATAGATCAAAAAAGTTTCATAAATTTGTCCTATTCAGAACACGTTTTTGGTTTTTAGGACCACCTTGGATGAAAGTTTTTGATAACTTCGAAATGCTGACTATATATATACTAAATAGCAGATCTTAATGTATAGTGATCTGTTTGTGTATTTATTTTATAAGAATTTATTTATTACAGTTTTATAAAAATTGTAAATCGGGGTTTCAATTATGTTCTACATTACAAAACAAAGTCAGTCAAGCTGACCATAACTCTTTTATTACATGAAAATGTTTATATTTGTTTTTATTATTATATATATATTAGATAATATAATGTGTATATGTATTAGTGTATTGCAAAGGCAATACAATTTGATTCTTATATTCTGGTTTTTTTTACTTATAAAATCTATTTTAAAATCATATTCACCCCAAATAAAAATATATAAGATAAGAAGTGCTGAAATGTACTCACCCTCGACCATTGATAGTAGATGTTTTGTTTTTATAAAAAATAAAAATAAAAAAAAAACACTCAACAGGCTGCTCAAACGCAAAATATCCCACAAGTAATCCACACCACTCCATCCATCAATTAATATCTTGTGGAGAACAAAGGCACATTTCATATCCAAAACACTTCCGCCATGAAAAGTCATTCCTAACAAAATCCCCTGTTATCATTTCACATTAAAATCCACACACACATATTTATTCAGATCTGTTTTGGCTTGTGTTGCGTAAATAGTGCTTGATCTGTGCTTATTTCTCTCCTAATTCAGACAAGACAACTTTTTCACTGGAATTATTATGGATCACAGACTTGTATTTTCAGCTGGAAGCAACAGTTTGAAGTTAAAAATGTCTCGATGGATTTGTTTCTCTCAAACACACAGCTTTTCATTTCACAAGATGTTAACTGATGGACTGGAGTGGTGTGGATTACTTGTGGATTATTGTGATGTTTTTATCAGCTGTTTGGACTCTCATTCTGACGGCACCCATTCACTGCAGAGCATCCATTGGTGAGCAAGTGATGGAATGCTACATTTACTCCAAATCTGATGAAGAAACAAACTGATCTACATCTTGGATTGCCTGAGGGTGAGTAAGTTTTGTTTAAGAAATATGCACTAATTGATAGAAAGAAAACAACTGCTGAACAATTAATATCTAGAAAGACAACAGCAGAACCAAACACGGAGCCATTTAAGTCACTGAATGCAATATTTTGAATTTAATGGCAGTGTGGCTTAATCTGTCCATTATCACTGTGGTAAACTCTTAAACAGTACCTGCTGTAATAAATACTGACTGGAATCAGAGAATAAAACACTGAAATAAAAACAGATCAATGGCACAGTACTTATCAAAACATAATCAAATAGTTGGACCTGAATTATTAGACAGTTCTAATGGTAATATCAGTACAGCTGTATGTGCTGCCTTTCTTGACCTATTTTTTTCCTGTGATTATACAATTACAACTCTGATATTAAGAAAGGAGGCTGATTCCCATTGATTCTTGACTTCTTCAAGAGCTCATAACTCATCTTACATTCTGTTTGGTGTCTGAAAACCTTGTAAAAAATTTAATTTTAATTATTGTGGTCTAAAAGACCAATGGTGCATAATACGAACAAATACAATGACGCTGTAGATGTACACTTCTGACAGATGTTTATTTGACGTGCTTTATTGTTTTTACTTGTGTCAAAAAATGTCAATCATCAGATAAAAGAACTTTTCTGAAAGGTGCATGCTTTGTTCTAACACTGTAGATCAGGGCTCTTCAACTCGGCTCCTGGAGGGCCGGTTCCTGTAGAGTTTATTTCCAACCTTAATAAAACACACCTGATCAAAGCTAATCAAAGTATTCAGGACTATTTAAAAATGATGAACAGGTGTGTTGGATAAGGGCTGGAAGTAAACTATGCAGATCACTGGCCCTCTAGGACCGGAGTTGACTAGGCCTGCTGTAGATTAAAGGTTCAAATACAAAAAAAAGCATTTACTCATTAATTATTACTGAGTATTTTTGTCTTGTCTTCCAGTACAACTGTCAAAACATTCTTAAATGAAGATACATTTGCTTGACAAACAAAATTACTTAGGATATTACGTTGTGTTTAAAACTTTAACCCCCGGTTTTCACAGACAAGGCTTAAGCTTAGTCCCAGACTAAAATGCATGTCTGAGCTGTTTCAACTGAAAAAAAGAAAACTTGCACTGACATATCTTAAAATATGTCAGTGCTATTGTTTTGTCTCAAGATGCACACCAGTAATGTTTTTTTTTTTCTTTCTAAGGTACGTTATAAAAACTACGTAAATGCCCTAATTGAACTATAGCCTAATCCTGGCTTAATCTAAGCCCTGTCTGTGAAACCAGGCCAAAATGTATTAAAATTAAGTGAGTTCATGCTTCAAACAAGACACAATAAACAACTTTTTTTTTCAGTGGGCTAAGAAAAATAAACTTAAACAGGAAAAGCAAGATTATGTTTCTTTTTTTCTTCTTCTTATAATCATTCACTCAATCGTTTGTTCAGAAAAACATACTTAGTATATTGAATCATTTTTCTTTTCAGTAAGTGTATCTTGATTTAAGAATGTTTTGACAGTTGTACTGGAAAACAAGACAAAAAAAATCCATACTGCCATGCATCTCTTAAATCAACCAACAATAAGTCAGGAATTGACTCCTAATGGCCATCAGTTCACCCAAAAATTAGAAATCTAATAAATCATCAGTTATTCGTAGTCATGTCATGTGATCTTATATCATATGTGTGATTTTCTTTAAAGATATGTAGCAGAATTTCCAAAATAGCTTGTGTGAGGAAGATTCACCGAACAAATGGTAAATATTTAATTTTGTGTTCTATAGAGGGAAAACATTTTGAAAATGAAATTGATGACAGTAAATGACGACAAAAAAAACTTTTTTGAGTGGACTTTCTCTTTAAACAGCCCATTTGCCCAGTTACATCAAACACTCTGGTAGTTACAAGAAAGGAGTTTGGAGATAGGTGCTATTGAATATTATGTGCTGTTGCTCAGACATCATGTCATTCTTTAGAAGATCGTTTATAACCTTACGTTCCAGTTGGATTCCAGTTCTTGTGAGTATCTGTTGCGTTTTTACACAGATTTTGGGAAAGTGCCTTAATCTTGTCATTGACAAACTTATTCCAGTTCAGTTTCATAGAGTATCCTGTGCTAATAGCACACGATGTAAGACGCATGATTTTCAAAAGAGAATAACATGATAATCCCCCATACGTCAATCTCTAGGCTAATTTCTGTTTGCCTGGCATAGAAAAGGAAAAACACACTGGAGTATAATCCATTAATTTCAGAAAAAAATTCAGAAAAAATAAATTAATAAGCTGTCACTCCTGAGCAGCTAAAGTGCAAACCTAAATGCACAGCCCCCTTTTGGAGTGTGAGCTGAAAAGTAATGTGAATCACCTGGCAATATAACACCTGCTTGCCTTTGGATTTAAGCAGGGTTATTATAGCTAAATAAAACTAAAACCAACCAACCAAATAAATAAATAAAATGTTTATAATTATTTTTATTATATTATTATAATAGAATTTATTATTATTATTAAATTAAGTAGTCTATTATTATTAATAAGTATTTTATGTCTAAAGTTATTTATAATTCAGGTTAAACTATGAAAATTAGGAAGCTGAATAACATAATAATAATAATATTATACAACTAATTACAACATAGAATGTATTATTAGAAGCTATACGTTTATACAATATATATTATATATAATACTATTTATATAGATATATATTATATTTTATTTATTATTTTTTAGGGGTGTCCCCGACTAAGGATTTTCACAGTCTAATCGGAATTTTCGAATCTTGCTGATATTCATATGTTTGATATGAATCATATGTTTGGGGGCGGGGCAAAATACATTACCAAGAGTCAAATCAGACATTCGACAGTCATAATTACTAACGTTAACACACAGGGAAAATGTATAATGGACGCCTCGCAGATACAAACGGGGTAAATATTGTTTTATGTTTTGATTAAAAGATAGTTAATATTAAATGACAGCGAAACCCTAAGAATTCACACAATTTTTTACAATAGTTCTCTCATTATAACGTTATGTATATGACAGTAGTTATTAAAGGGGTCCTATTATGCTCAATTACAATCTTGATTTTGTTTTGGGGGTGTACTAGAACAGGCTCTCATATTAGGTTGTTCGAAAAACACATTATTTCTGGCATGAACGGCTCGAATAGTTCCTGTATCAAATGAAGGCCCGTCTTCTGAAATACGAAAGTGCTGTGATTGGTTAGCTGGGCCAGTGTGTGTGTGTTGTGATTGGTTTGCTGGGCCGGTGTGTGTTGTGATTGGCACCACTCTGCTCCTGGTTGGGAAATGTCATGCCCCTTTCCATAGCCGCCTGCGAGCTTCAGTGTGAATTTTGCGTCAATATCAAATCAATTTGAGCGCGATTTAAACCCGTTCTTCTGCCTTGGGAAAGCTAGCGTGTCTCCGACATTGTGATAACACTCGTTGCCTTCTCTAGTGTAGCTCAACCAGGCCTCATCCCATTCGTCGATATTTTGCTTGATAGCACTGAAAGCAAACGTCCCACCCTCCCTGCAATCGCCGTCCAAAGCCACACCCCCTGAACGCATATATGCTCAAAGACCAGAATACCAGAGACAACATTACTACAATATGCTACATCAGCTGTTCCCAATTCCAGCCCATGTTCCGAAGTGAAGTAAACTTCAAAGGATTTCCCCTGCTCAGAGAATAGGGAGCAATGAACACTGTGTAGGGATCATATCGATCAGAACACAGTTCATGCACGTAGCTCACTTCTAACGAGCTGGTTATCTAAATCGGGTGTGTTAACTCTGCATAACAAAATATGCAGGGCGGGGGGGCAAGGACTGGAATTGTGAACCACTGGACTACAGCATGTGTCATTCACCAATGAGAAAACTTTAAAAGTACTATACCAGGAAGGAAGATCGGGTTGTTGATGTTTGTCTGCCATTCTCGTTCTGTCTGCACAATGTGCGTGAACACGCTGATGACTTATCCTGTCTGCGCTAACCGGGTGTGCAGAGGTATGCTAATACATAACTTGACAGGCAGATAGGAAAGCCAATTAAAACTCTCGGACCGAGCATTTTGATTGGACGAACATTTCTTGGTCCTACACCTTCCACAGAATATATAAATACAGATAAATACATTTAGACCACTTAACTTAATGATTGTTATCGGGATGTGAAGAGACTTTCAACCAGCATAACAAAAAAAATTTCTGAAGACAATCACATATTGCACCTTTAATATTCTGTATTGTTGTTTGTCCTGCTCACGCTGCGCGCTGAAGAGATAATTACTGTAGTACTACAATGAAGCGCTTGACTCAACCAAATGCATCTTATACGAGAGATAAATAATATATACACAATATAAACCGGCTGACATGTTTTGAAATCACTTGTACCCCACCTTCGACAAATCCAGTCTTTCACATCTGGCCTGTGTCAGTTTTTGAGTCTTGTTAGTTTTATATAGATATAATATATATATGATATATAATCTAATAGATATATAATATAGGTGAAAACTAACTTTGTAAAATACATACATTTTTATATAAGGTCTGTATCTCCTAGGCAAGGGATTTTTTCATAGACAGTATACACTTTGCAGTATAAATGCAGACAAAACTGTGAAACATTCTTTGCACATACTTTAAATTTATTATTATATAAGTTCAAATGTGATGGATTCTCAGTTGTGAAACACCTAACATGTAAAAATTGTTTTTAAAAGTTGTAAATAAGACATAAAAGCGTACATTTTACAAAAAACTATTTTCTCAGTCTTTTTACTTAACAATTTCACATTTAATTGTGTTCCCTATTGAACGGTCTCTCCCATTGCATCGGTGATGCTATGGGGAAACTCCTGTTTACTCTGTTACTGAAGCCTGATTTGTTCACGTTTGTGTAGCTGAACAAGCCAATGGTGCTTTAGCCCACCAGAAGGGGAGGAGCCGACCACTATACAAGTGGCTGAGATGCAATGCAAAAATTGACCTTCTCCACTCGCAGATCGCCTTCTTCAACGAAGGTGGCCCTGCTCTCCTGTTTCTCCTCTCTCAGCGAGCTCGGAGAAAGAAATGGTTGAGTCATGGATCTGAGCAACCAGGCTTGAGTGATCTCAGGTCGGCACAGTTCCTGTATGCTCACTCTCCCCGCAGCACTTTGATCCGCTGGTGTGTTTTACATGAGAGGATCAGCACCCCTCATTTACTTTGAGCGGTTCAATCTTTCTAGGCGGATGGAAGTAGAATGCTGTCACCAATGATTCTGTATCACTGACAGCTTCTCATTTGTGTGCGCCGCTTGCCTGGGCCACACCCATGCTGAGGCTGCGCTCACGGAGACAGACTGCTTTCACTGTGAGAGCATGAGTCTGGGCCTTCTTCAATGACGGCGACCCTGCCCTTCCTGCTTTCACGTTTCTCCCCTCTCTGCTGCCTTGGAGGAAGAAAAGGTGAACTCATGGGTTGAGCGATCTCACACCGGCACAGGTCCCACGTGCTCTACTCTCCCCGCAGCACTTTGATCCGCCAGTGTGTTTTAAATGTGAAGATCAGCACCCCTCGTCTGCATCGAGCAGTTTGATCTTTTAGGCAGATCAGAGTACAATGCTGTCACCAATGATCTATATCACTGACAGCTTCACATTTGTGGATACCGGTTGCCTGGGCAACACCCACGCTGAGGCTGTGCACACTGAGACAGACTGCTTTCACTGTGAGAGCATGAGTCTCGCTCTGCTTCGCTGTCGGATCGCCTTCTTCAATGACCCTGATTTGGCATCCCCTGCCAAAGCTGTGGAGCCTTCATGTTGGCCCCTCGATGGGAGACTTTTTAGAGGCTAGAGCACCGTCTACAAGATGCCTTTATGCCCTTAAATGATAAGTCTTCATTGACTGGTGTACAGCATGGAGCCTTGCCCGTCATCTTGTCGCCAGTCCCACGTGCTAACCTTCCAACAAGAGATGTTGGATAAGGGGCACACCCTTCCATGCTCAAAGTCTATGTGGCAGCCATCACGGCGAATCATTCTCTCATGGCTGGCCAGTCAGTCGGCAGAAACTACCTAGTTGTTAAGTTTCTGAGGGGAGCTCATAGATTTAATCCACCTCGTCCTCATACTGTGCCGACTTGGGACTTGTCTATAGTCCTCATGGCTCTACAGGGCCCTCCCTTTGAGCCGCGTTCAAGCGGCTGGGTGACTTGCAAGCACTGTCTTGAGTTTGGGGCTAACGACTGTAGAGTCTTCCTCAAACCGAGACGCAGCTATGTGACGAAAGTGCTCTCCACTCCATTCAGAGCTCAAGTTATCACCCTCTAGCACTCCCCGTTGCAGATGGTGAGCAGGGTTCCAATACAGTCTGTCCAGTCTGGGCCCTTTGAGTGTATGTTGAGCGCTCTGACCTGTTCAGACACTCAGAGCAGCTCTTTGTATGCTTCAGAGGCTGCTCTAAAGGGCTGCCAGTCATGAAGCAGAGACACTCGCTGAATAGTGGATGCCATAGCCTTGGGTCACGCCTCATCAGGCTTGCAGTCACTCAACCAGAGGAATGGCCTCCTCCTGGGCTTAGTCCAGCGGGATTTCTATTGGTGAGATTTGTGCGACCGCCGGCTGGTCTACCTTTGCCAGATTCTACAACTTGGACGTCCCTGCCCTTCAGACAAGGATTTTCTCCACTTAAATTCTACCTAATCCCCTTGCAAGTGGCTAGAGCACCGATCGATTGTGCAGCTACACAATTGTGAACAAATCAGTCTTCAGTAACAGAGTAAGCAGGAGTTTCCGTATAGTGTCAGCGACGCAAGGTTACGTTACGCAAGGAACCGAGGTTACGTTAGTAATGGAGAGTTACCTACTAAATCATTGTAATAATTTGTGAAATTTACTTCAATTTAAGAGTGATTTTTTTTTCAAAGTAAAGCATTTTTTTCAGTGAAGCAAACTTTGAATGTACATCACATTATCTGGGTCACTACATGCTATTTTGTGTCATATATAAATAGGCCATGCCTTTGTGTATATAAATGTGCATCTCTAAATGTTTTGATTTAATGGTTTATTTTTGTTTTAAGGACTATGTAACATTTACTACACATGTAAATTAGATCAATTCACATTGCTGGTGTCATTCAGAGAAAGCTTTTTAGATCCCACTGGTCACATTAACGTACTGAACTGAACAACTGCTACTTAATTGGAGTCACAAGCAGAACAGCTGGTGTCCCTCCATTCACTCTAATCTCTAAAACAAGACAGAGGTGATGCAAACCCCATTACATTCCACTCATAATGTCATCTGAGAATTAAGTCATCCACAAATCTGACCAAGATCCCCACATGAAGAGGGGCTTATAAGTCTTTTCTAGAGCTTCATAAGTCTAAAACAATTCATGAGTTTAATGGGAATTTAAATTGAATTTGCCACGTGCTACACAGGGTGTTAAAATTTAACTGGCATAATATAAATATTATGGAAATTATGTTAAATATGAAAGAAAATTCAACATAGATGCAAACCAGAACATATTAATAATTTATAATAATACAATATTTTGTGTTTTTTTGTTACAATTTAGTAATCAACAATACCTATGTGTAATATAAAATCTGTCATCAGCAAGATGATGTATCTTAATTACAACAGTTCTTTCTGGTCCCCGAATCTGATTGGCTGATAAGAGTGCGTTATTAGAGTAACAGAACTCCTCAGATCGTTTCACCGTTTGTATAACTCCGGTTGCAGTATTTCTCACATTGAGTGTCATGGCGGACGCTCAAATCGACTACAATATTAAAAATATTACTGTTTATATATGAACATATTAATGTAATTGTTTATATGTATAAAAATATTAATGTACTTGTTTAGACTTTAAATATGCTGTTTGTTAGTAAAGAAAACGTCTATTTGAAAATTTGCTTCGACATGGTTTTTGGGATGGAGCTCATGGAGTCAGCCCTCATGAACCCCGCCAAGAGTAGCCTTCCCTCAGCAATCTTCTAGAATTTGCCGCTGGGCTCTCCTCTGTGTCTCTATATGGGTTAAACATTATATCTAATTTGGTTTTGGGTAAATCTAATGTGCTCAGTCTTTGGTCTCATTAATCTATTATTTGTTCCAGAGCATATAGTTTTGGCTGAGGGCAAAATCTCATCACGTTATATTTTATGTAACTTCAAATCAGTGCGCTGCCTTTGACTTTTGACTGAATTGCTTAGGCGGCTTTTATGATGGCTGTGTTGTTGTTGTTATTAAATATTTTTATTCAATAAAAAATATTTTATATAAATAAAGTAGTATTTAGTATTGTAGTGACCAGTCTTTGTTATGGTGATTTTAGTTACATTGTTCCGCCATTAGATGACGACAAGAGACTGTTTTACGAGTCAAAAGTAGACTTTTATATTGAAAGAGACTGAATTAAATACTGTTGTAAACAAGTAAGTTAATTTTACTTTCAACAACTTAGTAAGACGCAGTTAACAAATGCACTGAGCAGTGCTGTCATCGGAAATCACCCTTAACAGATGAAAGGAGAATACGAAAAATATATTGTTTTCCTCAGTGGACATTCAAACTTATGTTTTATTGTGAATATGAGATTGAGCTGAAGAATGAATGCTGAATCAGATGCAGGTAATCACACTCTCTCAGTCCATCTCTCTCTACTTGACTCCACATAATACTGCTTTTAATACAGTAAAACAATAAGCTTTTAATGAAGCAACTGAGCGTTCCTTCGTTACTAGTTCTAAAGTGACATTCTCGGATTAGTAACGGAGGCTTGAGCTCAGCTGTTAAACTGTCAAACTGAGATTTGAATCTGTGGCGGAAGGAAGCAGTTCCGCACAAAAGAGGGTTTTTAAAAACACTCCGTTGTTGTTTCATATTCATTTACACACTTGTGCCGTCAAACTGTTGTATAAACGCAATATCACACAAGTAGCCGTGATATATGGCTGTATATCGGCACACTGTGATTACCTATGGTGATTACCTTCTACGGCCAAATCACAGCAGTGCCGATATACAGCCATATCTCACGTCTACTCGTGTGATATTGCTCATGTAGCATTCACATAAACTTACAAGAATAATACGATTTAATTTGTAAATATCATCTAAATCTCAAAATATTAGTTATGCAGTCACTAATTTTATCCCTTAAAACTCCAAATTTAAACGCTTTTCCCCAATGAAAATAATTTCTTCATGTCTTAAAATATATTGAATATAGACCCACTAACCCCATTTAGTTTTTGCAGAGCCATTATGCTAACTAGTCCCCACCTCTACTCAGTCACAGCAGCTCAGACCTGCTCCACTTTCACTCAGTTAACTGAAGAGGTAAACTCTACATAACCATGAGTGGTATTATTGGATAAATGGTTATTGGAGAGTGAATCCATGAGTGAATTTAATTTAAAAAACTGAATGGATTACAGCCTAGAAAGCAGACAAAGAGTGCTCCCCTTATAATCACTAAAATGAGCTGTCACTCATCTTAGTTTATCGTAATCTCACAACTAACACTGCTCAACTAATCTCTTATTTACATTGCGTCTACACTTTGTTATAAAGAGAGGATTCACTATTGTGTTCATGAAATCAACAGTTCCTTTTTGAGTCGTTCACTCGTCATTGTGACTATTTAGTCACTTTGGGAAAAACTCCTTTTCACCAAAATGCTGAAGCCTTATCGAAATTCTGCTCAGCCCCGCCCACACGCTATATAGCTTGGCGCTGAGCGCAAGGAGAATCCTTCTCCTTCACCCAGCTATGCTGTCTTCAAGAAGCCTCTTATCACTCACCGTTGAAGGTCTGCTCTTCAGAGGATGGTGCCTGGATTGCTGTTCCCTGCAGCGTTCCGGGGAGCTTGAATGACAAAAACTATGAAGAAAATCAATTGAATAAAAACTAGATGAAAATGTTAGGGAGGGACAGTTTGTGAAGAGATACAGTCAGAATTAATATCCTGCATAGTTAGAAGGTTAGAGGCCAACATTTGAACTGTAACAGCTTATTGATGTATCCTCTTAGGGAGAGCCGTCGAGGAGGGACACTAGGTCCGAGAGCCAATCTCGGGCTGGCCAGAATGGGGCTGCTAGAAATAGAAGGACCCCATCCCAGCGGACTCCCTCCAGAACTCCTGGGAGCAGAGCAATTGGGGAAAAGGTGTACAGACGCAGTCTCAACCACGTCTGTACCATGGTATCCAGTCCTAGAGGAACTGGTTGTTTGAGGCAGAACTAGAGTGGATAATGTAAAGTGTCAAGATGCACACAGATCCACCGCCTGCTCCACCACATCAGGGTGCAGCCCTCTCATTCCGCCGGCCCGGCCCCTCAACCCCTGGCTTTCTCTCTTCTGTCTCTCTTTCTACAGGATGTCTGCTCCTTGATTCAGGTGCCCAGGGATGTAAATTGCTCTTTAGAGTGAGAGGAGTTTTCCCTGAGCCCACAGGAGGATCTGGTGTGCCAACTTGTATAGCGGGCGTGAATGCAGGCGCCCCCCCCCCCCCCCCCGTGGCTGCCTGTGAGACCAACGATGGTGTTGTCTATAACGTAGCAATGCACCATGATGGCCCCGTCAGGTTCTGGAAGGGAAGTGTTTTCCAGTGCATGCATCAAGCATCGAATTAGTTCAGGTAGGCCACATCAGGTCAAGCTCGCATCAGCTGATAGTCAGTTGTTCATGACGTGTACCAATCCAGTTTTGACACTTATCACAGCGGTCCATTTGAATTCCATTCTCCAGCATCTCTTCTATCGCATCGCTGCTCGCAAATCAACTCCCTCCTCCAACCCCAACTCCACCTAACTGGACCTGTAAATCTATTTTTTTCCTCTTGTATACAGTTCGCTATATTGCAAGCATTCTCTATTATATATTTTTGTGTTGTGTGTTTTTTTTTTGGGGGGGGGGGGAGGCCACCGACAAGACCGCCATACCGCCAACAACTACTGGATTGCTATACTAATTGTATATAAATATACTTTGAAACATTGTCCTTACTGAATACGGGCCAGCACCAACAAAGCCGGATTCACCAGGCAATTGATGCCAACGATGGATGGTGGCCTTCCATACAGGACCCCTGGGGCAGTAGCAGCCACAAAGACCCTACCCGCCCGTGAGGGAGGCATCCATTCGTTAGCATTACGTCAGCGACAAAGAACCCCCAAACACTGGGACGCTTTGTGACAGTAACCAAGGTTTTCCGCACATGTCTAGGCACATCAAACGCCATCGCCCGCTTGACCTTGATTATGTGAAGCGGGTTGTCCCTCAAGGGAAAACCCCTTGGTCCTGAGCCACCACTGCAAAGGTATCATGTACAGTAGGCCAAAAGATATCACGTTGGACACTGCTACATTCAGACCCAACAGTCACTGGAACTCTATTACAGTGAGTGTCTGGCCAAGGAATCAAATAACAAAAGCAAGAGACAAATGTACCTGCAATGTTGTTGAAAAGTGGTTCTCTGTACTGGAGAAAGCACAATTTCCTTAGCGTTAAGTCTTAACCCCAGCTCCTTCGTGTGAGCGAGAACGACATCTCGATGCCAAACCGCCATCTGTTCTAATTGAGCTAATATCAACCAATTGTTGATGTAATTCAATGCGTGTAATCCTCTGGTGTATTTGGAGTGGTCAGTTCAGCACCCTGAAGCGAATTACCGGCAGGAAACGACTGACCTGACAGCTTGAGTGCCCTCATTTGAGGGGATGAGCATTCCCACGCCATACTGTTGCTGGTCAGCAGCTGGAAACTTCGCTCGTTGGAGCCCACTGAGCCCTGAAGCACCGGTGGTGGCAGGGGTATCAGCAAGGCTGAGGACGCCAGCCCTATGAAACTGGCATCTATTATAGCTACAGAGTTTAATTCAGTGTCCTGAAATGGATGACCGGTAGCAAGCCGATTTATCCACTCTAGTGACCTCATTTGAGGGGACGAGCATTCTCGTTCTGTACCATTGTCGGGCGGCATCTGAGAACAGTGCTTGCTGGAGAACTCTGTCCCCTGAAGCACCAAACTTGGTGGGGTTAACAGACCGGCCTCTTGAGGGCACTGAGGAGCGATGGGCACCATATAATGGGGTGTGAATGTTTCTCCCCAATTAAGGGAACCAGTCTCTCAAACCTGATCTCTTGAGCAATCAGCTGCCCTGAAGCGGATGACCGGCAGGGAATAACCGAACTGGCTGCTTGATAACCTCCTCAGAGGATGTGAGGCCCAAAAAATCCCAGTGTGCTTACCGACAAGTTTTCGGGTGGACACTGAGAATTGCAGTCGCTGGAGACCACTGTGCTCCAATGCACCACAGGTGGCAGGGTAAACTGACCGGCCTTCTTCGAGCACTGAGGAGAGATGGGCACTGTATAATGAGGTGTGAACTGATCTTCCCCAGAGGGACTGGAATCAGGACTTTTTGCTGCGCCGAAATGAGGAGCTGCCCCACAGCAGGGGCTGCGCCTGCCCAGCAGCCCCTGAGACCTAGGTCTGCCATGTATGAGTTATCCACCAAAGCCGCTTTGACTGCATTGAATTCCCCAGAATTAAATCAAGAAGAAACACCAGTGGAAGCAGAGCTAAACATTCTAGATAGTGCACACTTGTACACATCGGGACATTTTATGAATGAACTCAGCCAGCCCCCTCAAGAGCTGACTGTGCGTGCTCCGCTCCCAAACAAACCACACATAATTCACGTGTATCCCATCCAGGAAGTGGCAAGGGTAGGGAGAAACGCAATCTAAAATGCAGTCTGCTCAAATGCAAGAGACTGAGGTGGCGAGTCCTCAATCTCTTCTATATCAATGCTAACATCAACCTCCTCGGAGGAAGATAGCTGCAGCATCGAGCTCTCACTCTGAGGGGGAAGAGACCGCAGCGTGGGCTTCTGAACCTCGAGAAAGAGTGCTAGATCCAGGGGTGAAGGCAGAGAAAGGGTGAGGCCACTCAACTAGACCCATATGCGATCCCCGTGATCTCAATCGCTGGGGTGCTTCAGCAATAGCGGGACCAGAACCGCAAAGACCGCAAACAAGGACATGCCCCCTCGAGAGCTCCGCTCCCAAATTCTGCAAAACCTGTTTGCGAGTTAAAATCGGGGCTAAAATTGTGCAGTGTGAACTCAGCATTACAGGCAGGTCTGCTGAGACAAGTTCGAGCTAAACTCTGCAGGACAGTGGCCCTCCAGGACCGAGTTTGGACACCCCTGGTCTATAGGAATAAGTATGTGCGCAGATGTGTAGTGTTTCTTTACAAAGTGACATCGCCAACTACTGGCCTGGTATACATACATTTTTAGTAATTTTCACAAATCTGTGTGGACGGGGTCATTTTAACAATGTTGTCGTCTGTACGCAAAACTTTCAAAACATCATTGTCATGTAAACATACCCTGAGACTGTCTTTAGTACACTGCTATATTAAGGAGAAAAAAGCTCAGCAATGGTGTCAACTAATGAATTTGCAGATGGTTTGTCTTTAAGCATAATAAAACCAACAGACAGACATTAAACAGAATTAAAAACTTGATTTTAACCACAGTAGGTCTTTAACCCTCATGTGGTGTTCGGGTCATTTTGTGCCTGGGGAGAAGTGTGCAAAAATGACCCGGCCTCAAAAAATTGCTTATAAACCACTCATTATGCTATATCTTCACCAAATATTGGATTCAATCTTTTTGTCAAATTATTTTCTTTCATTTAGTACTGGTTTTGTATTTATATTTGCATCTGATTAATAGTTGGCCTCATTTATCTGAGAGTAGGCACCTAATTGTTGAGTGAAAAAAGCAATATTAAATAAAAACTGATGAGAATTTGCACTGTTTATCACACCAGTGTGCTTTAATGTTTAATCAGGGAGTTTGCATTTAAATGCTTTTATTTTGTACAAAATGGCAAAAGTCACAGCGTGGGTGGTTCCCGGTCAAACATGTTCCAGCCATTCAACTGAATGGGAAAGATGAAGTAAATATAAACTATTAGTGTCTGAAAAGAGGCCTGTGATCATGTTCACATTCACATATGTACATGTGTGCTTCCAAACATAAAGGACTTGGACCTGTTAATGTGTGGATGCGTGTATACTCATGCTAACTCACACATACACACACGTATACAAACTATTGGGAGTGTTACAAGCTTTCTTTCGTATTTCATCTCTCCCCCTGCTGTCATTGCGTAATTTCAATCAATCTGATAGTATAATTCTCGTCTCCTCTTATTTCCTCCCTCCTCACTCTCCTCCTTCTCACTCGCACACCACACATGAACTGGCTTCACCCTGCTTCAAATTCATCTTTCTTTCATCTTCTTTCTTTCATCACACCTTCTAGACAATATATTATGACAATAGGTTTTGAGGCTTTCATGTTCTCACAAAGCAGACAAAGGTTTACTAAAAAATGCTTTAGCACAAAGACAGACCATATAAATCCCTCACAGCACCTTGCTTGTCATTCAGTCTGTGTCAGCACAATGACAAAGAAGTTGTTTTTACAAGAGGTTCTTGATCATATTACTGATCAAGAAAATAGCAAGGAAGAGACAACTGAAGATGAATCTTACAGTGAAGGCATGTTGCAAAATATATCAGAAGAGGAAGACATCACTGAGCAAGCTGCAAACCTTGCAACAACTGAAGAGGAGCAATTTTCTGATTGTGATGGCCCAGCAGAAGTTGATATAGCATTCTGGTCGAAGGATGGAAAGTTGTCCTGGTCTTCATGCCCACCTGAGGAGAAAGGCAGGTTATCTTCAGAAAATGTCCTGAGGAAGACACCAGGGTTGACAAAATATACCACGTCTCGCATTGAAGACATAAAATTGTGCTTCAACCTGTTTCTGACAGATCCCTTTGAAAGCATAGTCATATCCATGACGAATCTGGAGGGAAGGGGAGTCTTCAAAGAAAACTGGAATGAGGTAGATCGAACAGACATAGAGGCATACATGGGTCTTTTGATTTCGTGTGGGGTCTACAGGTCCAGAAATGAAAGCATCGGCAGTTTATGGGATGCAGAAACAGGCCGGGCAATTTTTCATGCCACTATGTCCCAACAGACTGATATGACGGGTGATCCGCTTTGACAACCGAGAGACAAGAGCTGAACGCCATCGATGTGACAAGCTCGCACCGATTCGCGAACTCTGGGACAAGTGAGTGGAGAGGCTACCGCTCATCTATAACCCAAGCCCAGTGGTGACAGTCGATGAGTGCTTAGTTGCTTTCAAGGGACGCTGCCCTTTTAGGCAGTATATCCCCAAGAAGCCTGCCAAATAAAGGATAAAGATCTGGACCGTGTGTGACGCAAAAAACAGTTATGCTTGCAACATGCAAGTGTATACAGGGAAAACGTTGAGTGGTGTTCCAGAAAAGAAACCGGGCAAGAGAGTAGTCCTTGAAGTGACAGCAGGTCTGCAAGGACATACAGTTGTATGTTACAATTTTTTCACGTCCTATGACCTTGGCGCAGAACTACTGAAAAAAAAATAATTACCATGGTGGGGACTGTCAGTAGGAACAAGCCTGAGCTTCTTCCTGCGCTAGTGACCAACAATGACAGGGATGTTTTTTTCGTCCAAGTTCGCCTTCACCAACACACATGCACTTGTGTCGTACTGCCCAAAGAAACAAAAAAATGTCCTGCTGATGACCACTCTGCACAAGGACGCCTCTCTGAGTACCAGGGAGGACAAGAAGCCAGAAGTCATCCTTTTCTATAACAAAAACTAGGGGGGCATCGACAATCTTGATAAGGTATGAAACTTAGACTGTTAACTGCTTTTTCCATTGCCTAATTGTTTTATGTGGTCAATAAAAAAGATATATGCTTTCTGTTCAAAACATTGTTTTCCAATAGAACTTGTAAACTATACAGAGTCTGTTTTTTTGAATATGTAAATATGGTTTTAGGTGTGATAAACTGCAGAAAATATTAAATGATTTGTGTTACATTGCCAGTGATTCTTTTGTCTTTTTTGTAGGTTACTGGCACATACACTTGCAAGAGAAAAATGGCACGATGGCCCATGGTGTTGTTTTTCAACATCATTGATGTGTCAGCCTACAATGCTTTTGTAGCATGGATGATGGTGAACCCAGGATGGAAAGAGGGGGAAACCTTCAAGAGGCAGCTATTCTTAGAAGAGCTGGGAAAATCCATGGTGACCCCCCTCACACAGAGGCGCCAACATTTATCTTGAGCACTGCCCTCTGCTACACTGGTGAGAGACATACAAACACCAGGGCCTTCAACTGTCACAGGCCGAGGGGAGAAAAGTAAGAGATGTGCCTTTTGTTCCAAAAAAGATTTGAAAAAAGCAGGGTCTGTTTCAAATGCGGAGCAAGCATTTGCAAGGCACATGCAAAATCTGTCAGTCATGTGCATAAGTTCACAAAATGACCAGTTTGCAAAGCACATACATGGGGGGCACATACCATGAAGTGTTCTCTATATGGCAGTGCTGTTTTTTGACAATGGTCAAATGTGTTGTTGCATGACAGTATAAATATTGATTTGTTGTTCCATGAAATGTTCTCTATATAAGAATCTTAATGCGCTCTTTCTCGCATGTCACAATGTTCAGATTTGACAGGGAACAGCAAAAGTGTTACTTTCTGCCCCTTTTCAAAAAAAAAAAGCATTTCAAAGTTTTGTACAAAATAAAAGCCTTTCAAACCAAACTCCTTTTTTCACTCAAAAAATGAGGTGCCTAATCTCAGATAAATGAGGCCTACGATTAATCAGATGCAAATATAAATAAAGAAAGCGTCCTAAATGAAAGAAAAGAAGTTGACAAAAATATTGAATCCAATATTTGGTGATAATATAGCATAATGAGTGATCTATAAGCAATTTTTTGAGGCTGGGTCATTTTGGCCCGGGAACACCACAAGTGTGACTTTGTGCCATTTTGTACAAAATAAAAGCCTTTCAAAACAAACTCCCTGATTAAACATCAAAGCACACTAGTGTGATAAACAGTGCAAATTCTCATCAGTTTTTATTTAATATTATTGTCAAAATTATTCATAAATAATGCTTTTTTCACTCAAACAAATGAAGTGCCTACTCTCAGATAAATTAGGCCTACAATTAATCAGATGCAAATATAAATACAAAACCATACCTAAATGTAAGAAAACAAGTTGACTAAAAGATTGAATCCAATAGTTGGTGATAATATCGCATAATGAGTGATTTATAAGCAATTTTTTTAGGCTGGGTCATTTTTGCCCTGGAACACCACAAGCGTGTTGTTTTATTTGAATACTAATAACATTGCATAATATTTATTAATATTATATATACATATTTATATATATCTATATATTATATATATAATTTTTTTTTTTTTTTTTGTGTGTGTGTGTATTAAGACAGTCCGTAAGTACCACAAAACAATATGAACATATTGTGAAGGATGGGAACAGTGAGCCAGACCGTATCACCCAATGTCACTGCCTGACCTCACTAATGCTCTAGTGATATTTAATAATAAGGACTGATCCCTCCCTTCGCTGTTAATGATTTCACTCTTCTGAGATAGCTTTCCACTATGTTGGAACATAGATGGAAAGATTTACACACAAAAGTATTAGGGAAGCCAAGCAATGACTTTGAGCATTGGGGTCTAGCAGTCAGTACTTTAATACGGACTCAGTAAAAAATGTTCTAGATGGGGTTAAATGCTGAAAAAGGTCTGTGTTAAAGAGCATGTCATATGGTATTTTAAAGTGTCCTACTATTGTGTTGGAGTCCCCTACAACAAGTTTAAATGCATCTAAGATCAGAAAACATTGTCATTTTCTCAGAATATACATTTAATATTAGAATAATTTTTCAATGATTTCGAAACGATTCGTTTGAAGCAGTTCTGAGCTTAAGGTCTGTAAACTCCTCCCTTTCATAAGCCTACTCTGCACTGATTGGTCAGCTCGAACCGCCCATTAACAAAAAGCCCATTAACATAATTGTTTCTTTGCTCCGGAGGGTTACTTGTAAACAAAGATGCTATAAGCTTACAAAAATGGCATTGATATTACCATATCAATTCGAGCCCGAGTCTGAGGATGATACCTATGCAGTCGCTCAACCGGAAACTCCATCCCAAGCACGAGTTTATTAGGACGTTTCTCGGTGGTAAGTTTTAACTTTATTTGTGGTACTTTACGTGATGTCTTCACATCATCATCATCTTTAGGCAATGAAAACAAAGCAAACAGCAGGCTTGTTCGACTTCATCAGCTGCCGCCTGACAAAAGCAATGCATTCTGGTTAGAACATTTGTTTGATCGGCGCTACAGCCGCCTTACAATCACATGTGCCATCAAAGTACCGCGAGAGCAAAACGAGACCAGCCGCCTAGGTAAGGTGCTGCAGTTGCTCAAGCGGCTGCTCTCGTCTGCCGGTGGCAGGTTAGTATAGTTCATCTTGAAAAAGCCTAGCATCTTCTCGACATGATGTAAACACACTAACTAGCGGCAGGTCAGAGTGGTCGTATTTCATGGGCAGGCGGGGATTATGCAAATGTGTTACCTTGTGATATATATAGGTGACAGGCAGAAGATTAGAAAATATGACAACCCGATAAATCGGTTCAGAACCGACTCTTTCTTTTGAGAGACACTAACTTTATTTATCATGCACTTTTTTGATTAACAACTTTACAGACTGTTTACATTGAAGGATAGTTCTGTTACAAACTGCAAAAAATATATTTTTCGAAAACCCATATGAACACAAGCTCAATATATGTTCATGTTTTATTCTACAGCATAAAATACATCAGTAAAACCCCTTTGTGATTTTTTTTTTTTTAAGCTTTAAAAGGCAGTTTGCTAACAAGTGTCTGAATTGGACTACAGAGGCTGATGAGGACATATGTAGTAAACTATTCTAATTCAAACTTTCCAAATGTAGATTTTGAATAGAGTTGTTGGAAGCTTATTGATGGTGATGTTGAAGTCATGTGACCGTAGTGAAGTTTGTTTAAAGCCTATGTTTAGCTTTTTAATTATGTTGCGTTTTTGTTAGGGGTTGATGCAAACTTTTGGGTTGGCCTGCGAAAACATGTCATCACTGTAGCACTCTATTATTGTGGTGGAACAGAAAAAGGCCCTCATCAAACTGTTGCAATAAATTCTCTAGAATGTCATTGTATGGTTTCAGTTTGTCCTTGAAAAAATTACTAATTTAAACACTTTAATTACATACTTTTGGCCATATATAGCAGAGTCACAGTCCCCAATCACCAGTCCATTCACTTTCCTCAGTCACCAGCCCAGTCCACTGGGAACTACTTTTCCCAGCATCTCTTCTAGTCAACACCTGCACTCAGTCAGCATCACCTCACCTGCCATAGATGATCTCATCAAGCCCTGTATAAGAGCAGTTACTCTCTACTTATTCCTTGTCTGGTCTTGACTCTCCACGTATGAGGACTTACAGTCAGTCTTCAGTTCCAGTCTTCACTAAGCCTTCACCGCATACCTGCCAGCACCTGCAACTAGTGATGGGAGCAGTGTTGCCAATTTAGCAATTGTGTAGCTAGATTTAGCGACTTCCCCAACCCTTTTGAGACTTTTTTCAAAAGTGTAGGGACAACTATACCAACTGCTTGGACAAACCTTATCTAAGCTCTCATCTTGCCCACTGATCTATATTCATCTTTACGTAGATCAGTGAATTTGCCATTATGATGTCATCTAGTGGCATTTAGCTACCAGTTTTTAGCTACTTTCAATTGAAAACAGTTTGGCAACACTGGATGGGAGAAACAAACCTTTTCGAAGCTTTGAATCAATTGAAACAATTGCTTCGAAAAATGATTCACTGGTTCAAAGCACTCGAAACACCACACGCTGGTGACGCCAGCTGGTCAAAAGTGTGTAAATGCAACAAAAACTCAGGCTAAAATATGCATAAAAACAGCTTTTACAAACCCATTGCACATGTTTCACGGAAAGTATAATACATTACATACAATAAAGATAATAAAATATCATTAAATAAGAAGTGTCTGTATAATGTGTGTTTTTTAAAGGGGTCATATGATGCTGCTAAAAGGAACATTATTTTGTGTATTTGGTGTAATGAAATTTTTATGTTTATGTGGTTTAAGGTTAAAAAAACACATTATTTTCCACATAATGTACATTATTGTTTCTCCTCTATGCCCCGCCTTTCTGAAACGCGTCGATTTTTACAAAGCTCATCAGTCTGAAAAGCGAGGTGTGCTCTGATTGGCCAGCTATCCAGTGCGTTGTGATTGACCGAATTCCTCAAGCGTGTGACGGAAATGTTACGTCCCTTACCATATTGTGATGCCTGCGGCAACCACATGTGACGACCCTGCTTCGTCCATGGTGAAAGCCGATCCGGCGATCGACAGCGCGAAGTTGAAATATTTCTTCAGCGACCAGCACGGATCAGCTACAGGCATGACGAAGCAGATATCATCCACTTTTGGAAGACCAAACAAAGAAGTTTCGCTTTCACAACGAAGAACACAGCGCCTTCACGACATGGCGGCGGCGGCGGCGGCAAACAAAACTACAGCGAGAATAAAAGTTATGCCTTCTTTGCGAGAACATTTGGGTGGCGTTATGCAAATCTTTCCACATCGTGAGGTAGATATGTGGGGGCGTGTTAGAACGAGCCGTTTTAGGTAGGCGTGGATGACTCTTAACTTTTATAAAGAATATCTCTTTGGATTGAGACTTTAGTCTTTGCAACTTTACGGATATTTTTTATGCACCAAGAGCTTGTAACACTCCAAAGAGAAAGGAAGAATTGAAATCGCATCATATGACCCCTTTAATCCTTTTTATTAATTTGCAGGGCTTGTTTTGTTTGTTTTATGGAGAGCTTGTTTAAACAGGCCAGTAAGAGACTCATCCTTTTCATTACACAAATGTTTGATTAAAATGTCTACAAGAGATCACTCAGATCAGGTAAAACCCATAGACGTTGGTGGTTCGCCGTTGGGGTGGAGGGGTGGTGAGCTCAGTGAACTCGCATGATTCACAGGATTGCAGAGATCATCGCCCCCCATTGAAACTATTGAAATTTTGAAATGTTTTGAAGCAGTTATTACATAATGAAGCCTCATTTGCTGAAATCACGTGACTTTGGCAGTTTGATGCGTGCCCCGAACCACTGTTTTGAAACAAAGGATTCACAAAGGTTTCGAAGCTCCATGAAGCAGTGCTTCGAAAGCGCCCATCACTACATGCAACGAACAAAGAACTATTTATTCTCAAGCTAAGTGCTATCTATCTTCATTGAATTATATACTCAATGCCTGTGAATAAAGACTTTGTTGTTGACGTTATCTCGGAGTCTTCTCCTTCTGTGCTTAGTTGTGACATAGTTATGCACTGAAAAATATGGCTTTTAAAAAAAATGGTTACACTTTATTTCGATAGTCCACTTTAGACATTCTAATAACTATAAGTAACTTTGTAACTACATGTCAACTAATTCTCATTAATTTGCAAGTACATATCTACTAACTCTCAGAGTAGACTGTTAGGGTAGGTTTTAGGGTTAGTATAATAAGTTGACAAAGAAAATGTTAGAAAATATTAAGCAAATAGTTTACTAATACTCTACTAACTGCTAGTTGACATGTAGTTGCAAAGTTACTTACTGTTAATAGAATGTCTAAAGTGGACTATCGAAATAGTGTTACCAAAAAAATCAATAACATATTGTTCATGCAGAACTGAAAGTGTATTTTTAGCCTAACATCAATGGATATTGCAAACAAAAGTGATTACCCATAAGAAAACTTGCTTTGACATGTAGCCTAATGGCTTTATTGAAGTAATGCTACTATGACACTGCACTTGTAGTTCATTCTGGATGCATTAAGTTCATTCAGTAAAGGCTTTGTCAGACTGATTAAGATCAGAGTCTTTACGAACAATTAATTAAAAGAAGCAGCTCATAAGAGCGATTTGTTCATGTTTGGACTACACAGATCAAACATATAGTATGAATAAAAGTTGTTGTTTTTTATGTACATTAAGGTTTTGTTACATCTTATGTTGTTAAATTAATGTTCATTATTTTATTATTTTAGTGTTATTTTTTATATAACAAAAATGTGCTTTACCAAAAGTTGAGACCTGCAAATAAAGACAATAATGCTATAAAATGGTATGATATAAGCACATGTATATCAAATTCTAAGTATATAGTACATAAATTAAAAGCTAAAATGTATATAGTTGGCCTTACACGCACACACACAAAACATGTTTGAATGTTAACTTTGTTCATTCATATATCATATATACATTCAAATATCAAATCTTAAAAAGAAAAAAAAAAAACATACAGTAATTAGTCATAATCTTGTTACATTTCTTTATTTTACTTCCTTTTGTGAGTGGCACACAACCACCCCGTCATGAAATCCATCTCAGCGCACAATCATTTTGGATCCTGTTATGAAGCATTACTACAAGCAGTAATTCCTATCCAAGGACGTGTGTGATGTAAAACAGTCTCTCCTCATGGTTTTTCTAGTCCATATGGAGGTGGTTAGAGGCCTCATTAGCTCGTTTGTGTTAAGCAGTTACAGTGATGTGCTACTATAAAAAACCCTGTGCTGATTAATTATCAAGGCTGAGACGTTTACAGCATCACCCTCTGGCTAAACAACAGTTCTGCAGTACAGTACAGTACAGTAACAGACGGTGAGTAGGACCAAACTGAAAATCAAACAACTGTAAACTACAACAGTATCTCATTAAAAGTTAAACATCCAGAGTGATAATGTTTGAATGATGGTGATTAAAATATCCACCACCACATAAAAAAAACAAAAAAAAAACACTTTCTTTAACCTCAGCGTATCGTCAATTGACAACGAAAGCCCATAAAATGTACAAAATCCCAGACACCACAGGTTTAACGCAATAAAGTTCCTAATTGGATATAATTAAAAGCAATTCTGCCGTTCAATTTAGGCGCGCATGGAATTTTTAAACCATAAATTATAAACCACCATCAACACCCACATCAGGAGAGAGGGTCAGGAGAGGATCCTCACATTTCAAGTGATGTAAAAAGCACAATTTTAAAAGAAATGTATTCTTGTTAAAAGAGGATATACTGCATTTTATTGAGAAATATATCACCTGCAGATAGAGATGTGCTGGAATAAACTTATTTAACAGGATTAATAAATGAACTGAAATAATTATTACATTTGTAAGCTCGCAATTTATAATGATATTACTGAAGAACACTATCATTAAACCACCCAATAGCATGATCATAAAAGTTAAACTACAGATCAGTTACATGTATGCAAGTGCAAGTAGATATAACTGGTTAGTTCGAACGTAATAATAAGTGTGTCTTCAGCTATCTAGTTTTCTGAAGAAGGCAATGAATTCCCCATCACCATTTTTTTTTTTATGATAGTTGTACCATGCTGCAAATGGCACCAAACAGTGCAACTCTTTCAGACTGAGAATGTGTCTGAAACGAGTTGGTTGGTCAGTTAGTTCTGCTGGTACGCTATTCCATTCGATTTCATTTGACAGTTTTTTTTGTGTTTGTAGTATAAACACTCTCTCCCGGGTCTTCACCGCCACACCTCGTTCTTGTTCCAAGTGGGTCTCGAACCCAGGTCTCCGGCATGGGTGGCGGACACACTAACAAGGAGGTTAAAGACTGCAGCTACTAGCGTCAGTCGCTAGTGTGTCTCTTGAGATCAGGGGAGAGAGGGTTACCTGCACAGCACCTACTCGGTGCTGGCCTCAAGTTACACTAACCCCCTAAACCATCACTCCCATCCGGGGCCGGCACAATGTAACCCCTCTCTCCCGGGTCCTTACCGCCACACCTCGTTCTTGTTCCAAATGGGTCTTGAACCCGGGTCTCCGGCATGGGAGGCAGCCTCCGTTACATAAGCAACATATAAATTCATTGTATTTAATTAGTATAACATACAATTCTGTGTTACGCAGCACAACTTTACATCTCGCAATATGCTTAATTTCTCACAAGTCTACATCTCACAGTTCTCTATTTCTGATTTCAGTCAAAACTTTGTATTGAAGTACAATTATGATAAAGTCAGAACTGTAAAAAATAAAGTCACAATTTTTTTTTATACTCCAGGGCATTCAGGCTTTCATACAACACCAGACTAGTTAATACTTTGATTGGTTTGATTGATTGATTGATGAGATTGATACACTATTATGGACAAAACATGAAGGGTACAGAAAATCACACAATGTCAAGATGGATTCAGACTTGCATCATAAGCTCATTTCCCAATTGTTTAAAGGGGCCATGGATTAAGAAAGTAATTGGATCTTTTGACATATATACGAGGTCATTGTACTATACAAAAAAAAAACACCTCAACATCAAAACAACCACCTTCGGCTTGTGCTTTACGTGTGTTTTTGCTGTGAAATCTTTACTGATTTTTATAAAGTAAACATAAGAATAACTTTATATTGTTTGTAATATTTCAAGATTAAATAAGCATCTTCACTAATATTATATTGATTTTCATTACAAAAGATCTGAATTTCATATTTTTGCCAATTTAAATTGTTTTTTTTTTTTGTTTTGTTTTTGCTCAGTTTGGACTCTGAAGTGAATGGTGGGGGGGGGAGGGGGGGGGGTTTCCTTTCTTTTTTCTCATCAAATTTGAGCTCAATTTTTCACTATATCATAATATATGAGTCATAAAAGCCTTATGTATCAGATATGATACAAACTTTTTTATATATATCCATGTCATGCTTTATGGAGTTAAAAATGTAGTTCTTCACCCCTTTAACTGAAACTAGCCAAACATGATATCACAAAATCAACTCCATCTATCCAACAGACACAAACTGTTCAGTTTTTGCTAGTAAACTGACCTTCAGCAAAGTAAATAATTGTAATAATTTTAGCTGTACCTGTTGTTTGTGACGTCATCTGTAGGATTTAAACAGCTTTTGCTAACTGAGAGTGGTTGAAAAGCACTGCGGTCTCTAGATGTTATGATAAAGACATCACAACAGGAATGGACTGAGTGCTGGAACAGATCAGGAATAATGAAAAAAGACATACTGGTGAAAACTACATGCTCCGCTAAGATTGCCTGACAACAATGCAAACTCCGGGAATGAAAGATAATGGTTTCATTGTGTACTTGTGTTGAAAAACAAATCACTGGATTTGTCTAAATGTGTCAGCTTTGTGGCTTCAAATGTCTTAAAGATATTCAAAGTTTTGTTGAAGTAAACTTGACATCCACGAGCATCTTACTATTGTTGTAGTATTGTCTTTTCCATTTATTCAGTTTCACATCATTTCTGACCCAGTTCTGTTCATTCAATATAAAACAGAGACCAGACAGAATACGTCATGCAATAATTGCAACTGTAAATGTAAATGTGAAGATCTTAAGAACTGTTGATCTGTTTGACATGAATCTCTCTGGAAAGGAACTGACTGCCTGAGAGGGAGAATCAATAAAGACAGCTAGTTATTTCCTGTTTTCAACAAACAGCTAGACAGAGTAAAACTGAAACACATGTTTGATAGGTCATCAGAGGGGCTTACTGTAAAACACAGCAACTGAAACTGCAAAGTAAATGTTTTACTGCCACCTAGTGTCTCCTGAGCTGAAGACCAGGAGTATGCAGAAGAGTATTTAAATTTGAATTATAGTAAAACAGATTGAATTGATGTATTCTCTATAACCTATTTATAATGTGCTACTGATAAATAAGGACATGTAAGTTGCATTACACTCAAAGTTGAATCTATCAAATGATGTTACTAAGAAGGTGTCTTAAACTACCCAAATGTATATCTATCTATCTATACATCTTACAGTATGGTCACTGAATATGACAGGTCAAATTTACAGCTACCAAAATACGTTATTTAACATTTTAGTCAGCTATTATGAAATAAAGAAGGGCAACATGTCTCATGTCATGTCGGCTCCTCCCCTTTCTGTTTTATAAAGCATATTAATATTAATATCTTTGGAGATGCAGTAGTGTCACTGATGTTGACAGGTCAAATTCATAGCTACCAAAATGAGATACCCTTCTTTATATCATAATAACTGACTAAAAAGTTAAATTGGGTGACTAATGTATTGTTTCAGTTCCTCTTCTTTCTATTTTATAAAGCATATTGATCTGATATTGATATCTTTATAGATACAGTAGGGTCACTGAATCTTAATGTCAAATGTATAGCTACTGAAATGTGATGCACCTCTTTTTTATATAATAATTGATTATAATGTTAAATAAGACGACTAATGTGATGATGTGTCAGCTCATATTCTTTCTATTTTATAAAGCATTTTGAAATCTTTATAGATACGGTAGAGTCACTGAATCTGACAGGTCAAATTCATAGCTACTGAAATATGATACCCATATTTGTTTCATAATATCTGACTATAAAGTTAAAATAAAGTTAAATTAGGTGACTAATGTGTTGTTTCAGTTTCTCTTCTTTCCATTTTATAATGCATATTGATATGATATCAGGATCTTTATAGATACTGCAGGGTCACTGAATCTGACAGGTCAAATGCATAGCTGGCAGAAGGAGATACCCTTCTTATAATGTTTAATAATAGTGATTCTGATGTACTGTGGAAGGGTTATTCATTCCGGGGCCTCCGAGGGCCTCACTGTACATGAAACAAGCTTATGTCTGGAGAAAACAATCAATACAGATGTCAGCCAATCAGAAACTACTTAAACTTTGAGAACTATTTCTCAGTTATTAGGTCACTTTTCTTCAAAATACTTCATGCAGTTCTTCTTACCAACTTCCAGCTTGGCAAAGCAGTACATTTCACATCCAAAATGCACTAAAATACCAAAACACTTCATACATGTCACAGATCAACTTATTCTTCCATGACACTAGCAATATTTGTGAGTTAAAAAGTCTTTATACAGTCTGCATTACCAGCATGAATCTTTGCCAAATTTCACCTCCAAAACTCACTCAACCCTACAAAACACTTCATAATAGTCTCATATTAGCTTGTTCCACCATAACACTGGCAACAATTCTCACTCAGAAAGCATACATTGCCAATTATAACACACTGACCTAAAAACACTAACAACAGGGAGCATTACATAAATTATGAACCTTTATCTTTGAAGTTTGAATGATTTTTTTCAAATAAAATTTACAGTAGAATAAGAATAACACCTATTCACTTTATTGACAACAAGAATCAGAAATGCTGCAGTTTGTTATCTTTGCATATAGAGCTTTAATTGTAAAATAAAAAAAATAAAAAAGTAACACTTTAGCATAGGGACCAATTCTCACTATTAACTAGCTGCCTATTACTAACATATTGGCTGTTTATTAGTACTTAAAAAGCACTTGTTTCTACATGACCATATTCTACATCCCTAATCCTACCCAATATCTAAACTTAACAACTACATTACTAATGATAAGCAGCAATGGGGAGTAATGAGGTAACAGGTGATAGTTAATGGTTTGTTAATAGTGAGAATTGGACCTTAAAAGAAAGTGTGATATATATGTACAGTGGGGGAAAAAAGTATTTAGTCAGCCACCAATTGTGCAAGTTCTCCCACTTAAAAAGATGAGAGAGGCCTGTAATTTTCATCATAGGTACACCTCAACTATGAGAGACAAATGAGAAAAAAAAATCCAGAAAATCACATTGTCGGATTTTTAAAGAATTAATTGGTAAAAAAACTCGGTAAAATAAGTATTTGGTCACCTACAAAATTTCATCTCAATACTTTGTTATATACCCTTTTTTGGCAATGACAGAGGTCAAACGTTTTCTGTAAGTATTCACAAGGTTTTCACACACTGTTGCTAGTATTTTTGCCCATTCCTCCATGTAGATCTCCTCTAGAGCAGTAATGTTTCGCTGGGCAACACGGATTTTCAACTACCTCCAAAGATTTTCTATGGGGTTGAGATCTGGAGACTGGCTAGGCCACTCCAGGACCTTGAAATGCTTCTTACGAAGCCACTCCTTCGTTGCCCGGGCGGTGTGTTTGGGATAATTGTCATGCTGAAAGACCCAGCCACACTTCATCTTCAATGCCCTTGCTGATGGAAAGGAGGTTTTCACTCAAAATCTCACGATACATGGCCCCATTCATTCTTCCGTTTACACAGATCAGTCGTCCTGGTACCTTTGCAGAAAAACAGCCCCAAAGCAAGATGTTTCCACCCCCATGCTTCACAGAAGGAATGGTGTTCTTTGGATGCAACTCAGAATTCTTTCTCCTCCAAACACGACAAGATGAGTTTTTACCAAAAAGTTCTATTTTGGTTTCATCTGACCATATGACATTCTCCCAATCCTCTTTTGGATCATCCAAATGCTCTCTAGCAAATTTCAGACGGGTCTGGACATGTTCTGGCTTAAGCAGGGGGACATGTCTGGCACTGCAGGTTTTGAGTCCCTGGCGGCGCAGTGTGTTTCTGATGGTAACCTTTGTTACTTTGGTCCCAGCTCTCTGCAGTTCATTCACTAGGTCCCCCTGTGGTTCTGGGATTTTTGCTCACAGTTTTGTGATCATTTTGACCCCACGGGGTGAGATCTTGCGTGGAGCCCCAGATCGAGGGAGATATCAGTGGTCTTGTATGTCTTCCATATTCTAATAATTGCTCCCACAGTTGATATCTTCACACCAAGCTGCTTACCTATTACAGATTCAGTCTTCCCAGCCTGGTGCAGGTCTAAAATTTTGTTTCTGGTGTCCTTTGACAGCTATTTGGTCTTGGCCATGGTGGAGTTTGGAGTGTGACTGTTGAGGTTGTGGACAGGTGTCTTTTAAACTGATAACAAGTTCAAACAGATGCCAATAATACAGGTAACGAGTGGAGGACAGAGGAGCATCTTAAAGAAGAAGTTACAGGTCTGTGAGAGCCAGAAATCGAGCTTGTTTGTAGGTGACCAAATACTTAATTCACCGAGGAATTTACCAATTAATTCTTAAAAAAATCCTACAATGTGATATTCTGGATTTTCTTTTCTCATTTTGTCTATCATAGTTGAGGTATAACTATGATGAAAATTACAGGCCTCTCTCATCGTTTTAAGTGGGAGAACTTGCACAATTGGTGGCTGACTAAATACTTTTTGCCCCACTGTATATATATATATATATATAATAAAGGTGAAACCAAAGATCCCTGAAATTCAGGGCGCAAGAATATAAAAAGTGTTAATCGCTGTAAGGGGTTCTAGTACTCCACTTCCTGTGAATTTGGCCAAGTTCCCATCACATCAGAATCGTATGTCTTCTCTGGTATGCATCTTGGAAAAGTGCCTTCTGGACAGCTCTAATCCACCACAAGCAATTTTAAAGAGAAATACTGTATTTCACACCCCACTTCTTTACAATCCAACATGATCTCTAGAAGAATTTCATGCAGGTTTCAGGCCACCACCATAGCAAAGAAATATACATGTTTGCCCCTTTGTTATTATTAGGAAATACGGGATTAGTTTACACTGTTATGCTGATGATACTCAACTATATATCTCAACAAGACCAGATGAAACTTCTAAATTATCTAAGCTAACAGAGTGTGTTAAAAAACTAAAAGATTGGATGACCAATCATTTTCTCCTATTAAATTCGGATAAGACAGAGATATTACTTATTGGACCAAAAGACAGTACACAGAATCTCTTGGATTACAATTTGCAACTAGACAGATGTACTGTTACTTCCTCTAACAGTCAAAAATCTAGGTGTTATATTAGATAGCAACTTGTCTTTTTAAAATCATATTTCCATGTTACAAAAACAGCATTCTTCCATCTTAGAAACATGCCAAGTTACGAAACATGTTACCTGTTTATGATGCAGATAAGCTAGTTCATGCATTCATGACCTCTAGACTGGACTAGTGTAATGCACTGCTAGGTGGTTGTCCAGCATCTTCAATAAACAAGCTACAGGTAGTCCAAAATGCAGCGGCTAGAGTCCTTACCAGGTCAAGAAAATATGATCATATTACCCAATTTTACAGTCTCTGCACTGGCTACCTATTAAGTTCCGGATCAGTTACAAAATATTATTACTTACCTACAAGGCCCTTAATGGTTTAGCTTCTGCATACATAACTATCCTTCTACCACGCTACAATCCATCACGCTCACTAAGGTCGCAAAACTCTGGACTTTTGGTAGTACCTAGGATAGCAAAGTCCACTAAAGGAGGTAGAGCTTTTTCACATTTGGCTCCCAAACTCTGGAATAGCCTTCCTGATAACGTTCGGGGTTCAGACACACTCTCTCTGTTTAAATCTAGATTAAAGACACATTTCTTTGGCCAAGCATTCAAACAATGCATCTCATAATCTTGTACTGCAGTTATATCTGATCAAATGCACATTATTATTGTTTAGTTTGGGTTAAACAAATCAATTTTGCTTGGTTGGAACAGCAGCTACGCTAATTACGTCTCTATTTGTTTCTCTGCAAGCTTTAGTCTGAATCCAGAACACCTGAGAAGAGATGATGCCAACCCCTCAGAGGACCTCAGAACTACCACATTTTGCTATAAGTTTGATTGCATCATATAATAATTGCTGTTAATAGTGTTCATCGTCTGTTTGATTACATCTTTAATTAATTTTTCCGTACATTTCTGCCATATGTACATTAACTGACAGTCACAAACTGATAAACTACCACTAAATATTGTAGAAACTTAATTTGCTGTAAAGTTGCTTTGCAATGATTTGTATCGTGAAAAGCGCTGTACAAATAAAATAGAATTGAATTGAAAGTCATCTGGTCATGTGGATGGTGGTCATATACCTTCCACCTCCACTATTTTATGGGGTTTAAGAAGGGGACTGGAGGCTAGAATAATGCTGACATACTGGAATGTGCCTTATCCAACACAATAATGAAGGTAGGGGTTTGATGCCCCTTTCCTTTTCTCCTCTGCTGTGACAAGTCGATTATGCAGGTCATCCAGAAAATAAATGAGCCTCTCTGTATTGTAGGGGCCAATGAGTGGTTTGTGTGACAGCAAACCATCACTGGACACTGCTGCATACATTGTGATGTTAACTCCTCTCTGGCCTGGGACATCCCGGTCACTGTCAAATCACTTTACGTCTCCTGCAGCGTGTTTTCG
This sequence comes from Sinocyclocheilus anophthalmus, assembly GCA_018155175.1. Lineage (NCBI taxonomy): Eukaryota > Metazoa > Chordata > Actinopteri > Cypriniformes > Cyprinidae > Sinocyclocheilus > Sinocyclocheilus anophthalmus. The sequence continues at coordinate 219,309 of JADLZN010004291.1, read as the reverse complement.
CCAGGTTGAATCCAGCTTCATCCACAAAGATAAAAATGCAGTTCGCCTATCTCCTTTACTCTCTAAAATATATATGTTTACAGTAATTTGAATCATGTACCCTGTTTGGTTACTAACAGACATCTTACAGGTATGCTGATTCCTGAGCACAGTAGCTAGACCCCCACTGTGGCTAACGGACCTTGGGGAATTATAAAGAGAATCAGCTCTCCAGGATTTAGCCAGGTCTCTGTCAAGAATAAAAAGTCCTAAAAAAAAAGTCATTCAAGATGAAAGATTTGTTAGATAGAGACCTGGCATTAAGAAATGCCATATTAACAGGTGAGGAGGGAGAATGAATTCAGACGCAACAGTTCCAAAGTATAAAAATAGCCTACATCCTATTAATGCCGAAGCACAGCAAACGAATAATGTGAGTTTATTCTTATGAAAGGCCAATCCACTAAACCTTTTTAATAAAATTAAAAAAGATTAGCCAAAACCAACCTATCTACACAACTTGGCTAACACCACGAAGCCAAAGGGCCAGATTTACTAACAGCTTGCGCCAGGTCAAATCATCTTTTGGCATTAAAATAGTAGCCTACTATCAGGGATTTACAGAGCACAGTAAGATAGAATTTAGCGAGGTTGAAAAGGCATGGAACCACCCCCCCCCAGTTATTTTTGCACCTGACCTTATTGAATATGCATTTGTAGGAGTTTCCCTTTCAGACGCAAAATTTATAGGAGGAGAGAATTAAAATGAATTCCGCACCCCGGTTTATTAACGTTTGCGCTCGTCAAATTACTGGTATTTGCACCATTATTTAACGCCCCAAAAAAGCATGTCTTAAAGGGGTCATATGATGCTATTTTAAAGATAATTTTTTGTGTATTTGGTGTAAAGAAATATGTTGACATGCTTTAACTGTTCAAAAAACACTATTTCTCAAATACTGTACATTATTGTGAGTCCTCTATGCCCCGCCTCTCTCAACACGTCGTTTTTTCACCAAAGGCCCCATACCTTGGACAAGCGCCAGTCGCTCTGATTGGCCAGCTGACCCAGTGCATTGAGACTGGCCGAACACCTCAAGCACACGTTGGAAATGTAACGCCCCTTACCATAATATTGAGCTTCATCTTTCAAAATAAATGTGATGACAGTAAATAATGTCATTAGTTTTAACATCAGTTCAAGCCCGAAAGCGCAACAGAGTCGCGTGACAGACACAGAGATGATGCAGTACACAAGCCGCGGTTAAAACAGCTGACGTGCTATGATTTCTGACAGACAGTTCACTCTCTGTGATGGGGACCTGTTCCCCTCTTTTACACGCACACCCACAACCACCACACCCACACACACACACGACACGTTACTATGTTTGCGCAACAAAACTCCGCATTTGAACAGTCAATAGCAATACCAAATAACAAAACATACTTACAGTCGCTGATTCAGAATTTTCTTTTTTTAGAAATGGCCTTTGTGCACAGCCAGCCTTGTACTCTTCTAGGTAAGAAAAACTGTCGTCCATAAAATGTGTTGCAGAAATTCGAATATCTGGGTTGTGCTGTTATGTTGTAAATAAATCTTAACCAATGAATCCCTAACTGCATCTACTTCCGGAAGGCCAAATAAAATGCTTTTGTGCGTTCGCATGAAACACACGAGTCTCCTTGACCTGCTGCCCATCACACACTACTTGCGTTCTGAACAACCACTCCTCTTTCTTTGTGGAACCTTTGGCGGCATTATGCTAGATTCTTTAACAATAGTGTAGTTTTTTAGGTATGTGGGGGCGTGTTAGAACCAGCCGTTTTTGGCTGACTCTTAACTTTTATAAAGATCTCTTTGGATTTGAGACTTTATGTCTTTGCAACTTTAGGGATCTTATCAATTCACAAACAGCTTGTAACACTCCAAAAAGAAAGGAAAACTTTAAATCGCATCACATGACCCCTTTAATTATTGCCCTGATGGTGGAAACGGGAATTTTCACTGCTCACACTGCTTCAACATTCTCAAATTATCCTTTTGTGCACATCCGAACTATATTCTTTGGGTTTTTCTCATTGTGATGAATGATTTAAGGGAATTTGCCTTTGTTTTCCCCTCCTATGTTATTTCGTGCTGAACAGGAACCCCCGCCCATGTGTTATGGATAATTAATGTTCAAATCCCCCCTTGGTATGCTCAAACAACCCTTGTAAATACCTGAAGCCCTGGGGAATAGATTTCACAATATTTACTCATAAGAACTTTCTAGGGGTGCCAACAGTGCTTGTACTTGACGAAAAAACATTTATTGTCATCACGACTATGTTCCCCAATTTTAAACTCTATTCGCAATGAAAAAGTTGATTTATGTTGAATTTTGTTAATAAAGATCAATGATTAACAATGCATAATCGTTTCCAGCCTTCTTTGACATATTTATAAGGGTTGCCCGTAACTTCTGACCACGACATGCGCATATGTATATTATAGGCCAAAGCCACCACTGTGAGGGACGAGAAAGTACAGAGGAAAAAGGAACACCAAAGCGTTCCACGAAAAATGGTTTTATCCGATGAACCCCCAAAAATCTATATAATTTACAAACTCATACATTGTACACACACAACAAAATAAACCAACAAAGCAAAAATAAATTAAATAAAAACCATTCATCCCCCCCTTTTTTTCCTGACAGAAAAACAACAACCAACTAAAACCTGACATCCTCAAATCGAACACAAGCAACAGTTATAAAGGAAAAGATGCGCTCATTACAAATTTAAGAGGAAACAATGAAACTTCACATTCCAGCGACTTATCAACATAAATACATCAAAAAATCGAATCAAACTGATGACACTATTATTAAATTTCTTTAAGATAAAAGAAAATCAAATATGGAATTAAATCATACTAAAGGTAAAACGAATAATTACCAATTAATAAAGACATCAACTTTCCCTCCTCCCCCCGGGCAACCTCAGTGAATGGCTATGTCCGGGCAGACCAACTACTGCAGAGATAATCCCTGCACTTCCATTTCGAGGGCTCATCTCTACGCCATAATCCCTTCAAAGGCTTTACCTTCCGGAGTGAGATCTTCGAAGGGTTTTTTTGAGCTGTAAGGGACCAAACAACTGTTTATTGAAGTGCCCTTCTGCATCATTATCCCGTGCCCACACGGAGGCGCTGTCATCATGCAAAGAATCTGCGCAAAGGATCACGGGGGCCTGAAGTGTCCATCGATTGTAATATTCGAAATCCTCATTCGAAGGGCACTGAAGGGCCAGTTTGAGCACTTCGCCCCTCCCCCTTCCCCCGTTTGGACGACCTTCAATATGGTGGCCGATGCGTTCACTTTGAAGTGCCCTTGCGAGGGCGATACTATCCCTTGCAAAGCACCGTAGGTGAGTTCGACTTCATGCAGTGCTGCGCAGACTCCACAGTGGATTTTAAATGATCAAGAGCTTAGGGCAGAGGTGGGCAAACTACAGCCCGCTGGGCACTTTCATCCAGCATGTGAGGCAGTTGGTCCAAAATTACTAATTTGAGGCAATATCAGCTAAATCCAATAGATGGTGCTGTAACCTGCAGTGCGGTATATAACAGTTACGTATGCGGTATATTCAGTCAGACGGTGCGTTCCAAATGGGATATATGGCCCTCCGAAGGGCACTTCGGAGTGAAAACAATAATGGCCGCCATATTGAAGGGTCATTCCAAACCAAAAGTGCTCACACACCTAGCACTCAAAGGGCCCTTGGAGAATGAAGGATTTCGAAGGGTACAACATATTTTTTTAAGTTGAGGGGGCAAATTGCTAGTTTTGTCAACTTACGAAGTAGCTGAGACAGTGAAAATGTAAAAAATTAAAGGGATAGTTCACCCAAAACATGACCCCGCACGAACTCCGTTTTATGTTATCGCTTACCCCAGGGCAGCCAAGTTATGTAGTGCGACTTGTTCTTCGTAGAACACATCTGGTAATTTTTAATTTAACCCGTTGCCAGTCTATCAGTGTTATAATGCCTGGCAATGTATTAACTGCAACACTCTATGAGAGGTAAAGTAAATAAAAGCACAGACTCAAAAGACGGACACAGCCTACTAAGACCACGTAACATCGGTTTGTCGGAGAAGAATCCGAAAAAGTATTTTAAAATATTTACCTCTCACTACACCACTATGGTCCAACTGTCTTGGTGAGCGCACGGCATACGGTGCATGAGGTGCAACGCGCTCTGGCATAGTTTACGCAAGCGCCGGAAGTGATCGCTCGCGCGTATACGTCACTCATTGTTTACACAGTGCACAGTCATTGTAGCTACAACGGCTAATCAAAATGGTACTTAATTGCACTTATCCGGATTGTTCAAACCAACTTAAAACTAAAATATTACATTCTCTCACGCAAACTCATTCTGGAGTGGTGACTTTCCACATATTGCCAACTTCTGAGCCTGCTCGCCTGAAATTATGGTTGATTGCTCTTCGGCTGGACATCAACACACCCATTAACGTAAACTACGCCAGAGCCAACGAGCACCGGATGCCGTGCACGCGCCCAAAGACAGTTGGACATACGTAGTGGTGTATTAGAGGTAAAAATTATTATATAAATACTGTTCGGTTTCTGACACAAACCGATTGTTTTGTGTGTTAGGACATCAATGTGTCGTCACTAGCCGCAGGGTTTGATTTGGATTTGTCTTTGCATGTTTTTTTTTACTCTCATAGATTTTGTTACCATGCCATGCATTCTACAACTGATAGACTGCACCGGGTTTTAAACAAGTTAAATCATCATATGTGTTCTAGAAGAAACAAAGTACTCCTCTTGGAGACCTGGGGTAAGCAGATAAAACATCAACCATTTTCATTTTTGCGGTGAACCTATCCTTTAAGCCTCTTGAAGAACAAAGTTATAAACTGAATAGTTGACCCGTCAACCAACTAAACTCGATTTTTTTTTTTTAATTTTACAGTGTATGGATGCTGGCGTCGAATTGGGTTTAATGGAAATTATTGTCAAATTTGAGTTGCTAATACAGTGCTTTATACCCTGATCTTCTAATTCCAATATGGGTATCACCAAGCAAATCAAATAATAGGCAAATAAGAAGGCTGTTATTAAGGAAAATTAGAAAGACTCCACAATTGCTGTCAAATCATCAGCAATTATCCCTGTCACTTTGTGGAAGACCCATTGCGGTTGCCAGGTAGTTGGGGGGGAAAAGAGGGGGATGGTCAAAAGATTACAACAAGCTTTGAGGCTTGCGATTTGGAACATCAATTAAAATATTACTTCTGACCCACAATTGCTAGAATTTGGGTTTATGTCACTTCCAACAAACTTTTTTGTCTCCATCCTAAGTATCACTCTCATTTTAAAATAAAAAATTTGCTGCCTCAAGAAGTGGTTTGATGAAGGTTTTATGTCAAATGATAATTGGCTCTCTCCTTCTTCATCACCAGTTGCAAGACTACGGGTTGGGTGATGTATTTCCATTTAAAAGAGATATGCACACATTCGCAGAGTGGATCAGGATAAGATTGTCAGCATTAAACCAGAAGATCTGTTTTGTACCTCACACAAAACTATAGTATACCGCCATTGTTGTTTGGGCAATCTTGGTATTGATTATTATTGAATTATTATAATAATTGTTATAATACTAATTTATTAAAATACAGTGCTGTGATTACACTTGCCTGTTACATGTTTCTTTATACCATATACAAATGGAGGAAATTCAAGACCACTGTTACCCTCCCCAGGAGTGGTCCACCAACAAAGAACACTCTAAAATCAAGACGTGTAAAAGTCCACTAGGTTTCAAAGGACTGCAGGCTAACTTCTAAGCAACTAAAGGCCTTTCTCACATTGGCTAATGTTAATGTCTATGAGCCCATCATCAGGAGAACACTGAACAACCATGGTGTCCATGGCAGAGTCGCAAGAAGAAAGCCACTGCTCTCCAAAAAGAACATTGCTGCCCATCTGCAGTTTGCTAAAGATCATGTGGACAAGCCAGAGGAATGCTGGAGAAATGTTTTGTGGATGGATGAGACCAAAATAGAACATTTTGGTTTAAATGAGCAGCGTTATGTTTGGAGAAAGAAAACACTGCATTCCAGCATAAGAACCTTATCCCATCTGTGAAACATGGTGACCCCCTGTAGTATCATGGTTTGGGCCTGTTTTACTGCATCTGGTCCAGGACGGCTTGCCATCATTGATGGAACAATGAATTCTGAATTATACCAGCAAATTCTGAAGGAAAATGTCAGGACATCTGTCCGAGAACTGAATCTCAAGAGAAAGTGGGTCATGCAGCAAGACAACGACCCCAAGCACACAAGTCGTTCTACCAAAGAATGGTTAAAGAAGAACAAAGTTAATGCGAACCCACGCGCACAGGGACGAGAAGGAAAGGAGGTGAAAATATGAGTGTCATGTCAAACATACTAGACGTAATTCAATGCAATTTTTGTGGAAGGAACCGAAGAAGGTACCGACGCCGATAGCAGTTCATAGGAGGAAACCCACCAACATCACAGAGTTGAAGTGGTTTTGTACTGAGGAATGGGCTAAATTTCCTTCAAGATGTTGTGCAGGACTGATCAGCATTTACAAGAAACATTACCTGCAGTTATTGCTGTAAAAGGGGGTCACACTAGATACTGAAAACAAAGATTCACATACATTTGCCACTCACAAATATTTAACACCGGATAATTTTTCTCAATAAATAAATGACAAAGTATATATTTTTGTCTCCTTTGTTTGATTGGATTCTCTTTGTCTACTTTCAGGATTTATGTGAAAATCTAATTATGTTTTGGGTCATATTTATGCAGAAATATAGAAAATTCTAAAGGGTTCACAAACTTTCAAGCAGCACTGTATATATATATTTTTTGTGAGGGTTAGGTTTAGAGAGGAATTATTTAGAATTTAATTGAATAATTGAAAGTGACGTGGAGTCAAGTATGGTGTCCCTTACTCGGAATTAGTAATCGACTGATATTGATTTTTTTTTTAGAACCGATACAATACCGATAATTTGTGTGTTTATGTGCCCGATAACCGATATGCAGAACCGATATTTATTTACTGTTATACTTCTGTTTTTGACATGATTACAACACCACTGAACTGAACAAACCATTTTATTTATAACAATCACTCCCTCCTTGCATAGAAAACAAAATAAATCTTATTTATACACCAATAAATAGAGGGGTCTGAAAGTGCAAAAAATAAAAAAGTGCACTGTTACTAAACCGTTTTTGTTTAAAAATAAAATATTCGATGAGGTAAAATAAATAAAGCACATAAGCAATTCTAACCAATTAAAAAAAAAAAAAAAATCTAAACCACCTGAAAAAAATAGCATTGCTATTTTAATGTAGCTTAATACTCCCAGTTGAGCAGAACTAGGTTGTAGTGTAGAAAACAGAGTCTTTCAGCATTCTGCCCCGTAAGCCTGCTTCGTTTGTTTTCATAAATGGCTCCAACTTCACTGAAGACTCTCTCACTGGGCACAGAAGAAGGTGGGGGGCAAAGAAACTTACTTGACAGAGGAGCAAGAATGGGGATCCTTTTCTCATTTTGTTTCCACCATTCAAGTGGCTTGCCCATCCTTCTATCAATCACTGGTTCCAGAAGGTACTGCTGAAGCTCTCCTTCAAGGCTAGACCCAGCAACTTCAGAACTAGCGCCAAGCATAGTGTCATACATCTCATGAATCAGTTTCTTCTGGTTTTCTTCTGTCCGGGGCCTTTTTGAAAGGGTGCTAGGATCATCTGGCTGTGTTTCTTCACATGGTGTGGTTTGTGCATTGTCTTGCTCTAAGCTCTCTGTCTCCTCCTTAAGCCACTCTTTTGCATTTGACAGTGTGGTGTCAGATGAAAAGGCATGTGCCTTGTATCTTGGATCCAGAAGACAGGCAAAGACTGCACATTTCACCTCCTCCACTTTTGCAAACCGTCTGGTGCGACTCTCCAGCATCTCATTGTTTTAATCCCATGAGAGGAGGGACCTTGGCTGCTGAGCAACATCTTCAGAACTTTGACAGATGGGATGATGCATGACGCTAGTAGTGGCTCATCTCAAGAGTGATCTCTTCCACTGGAGAAAGGGTGTCAATAAGATTACTGACAATATTCCACTGCTCAGCACTCAGGCTAGTGAACCCACCATGCTCACTGGCATATATATGTTCAAAGCCCCTTTTTGCTCTAGCATCCTGACCAGTATGTGCAAGGTGGAATTCCATCGGGTTGGCACAGCCTGAATGATGGAATGTGCAGGTAGCCGAAGGTCCTGCTGGATCACTGCTAAATGCTATTTGGCTAGTAAGGAATGATTAAAATGGGTAGCACAGCTTATCAGCACTGACAGAATATTTTGGACAGCTCTTTGTGAGTTGAGGCCATCACTGACAACAAACTGTAATATGTGGGCACTGCAGTTCATGTTAGGCAGTTCAGCAATTATCATACCTTTGACAATGTTAGCACCACTGTCCCTGAGAACAAGAACCACTCTGTCTTTGTCAATTTCCCATTCTTCCAGCATTCCCAAGAACATCTCACTAATGTACTCCCCAGTGTGTGATCCAGTCATTGCTTTTGTGTTTAGAATTACTTGTCTGCGAATCCATTGATCATCAATGAAATGGCATGTGAGACTCATGAGGGATTCAGTTGTACTGGACCAGCAGTCTGTGGTAAAAGCCAAGTTATAACCTGCTTTATCAGGTTTTAGCAGTGCTTTAACCTTCTCAACAATACTGATGTGAATACTGGGGAACACCTCTGTTCTGTAGAACTTCTCACTCTTTAGAGTAAATCTTGGTTCTGCAGTAGCCATGAGTCTCTGGAAGCCTTTATTTTCAACAAAGTTGAAAGGCTGATTGTCTGTAGCAATCATTTCTGTAATCAGCCTGTCTAGTTTTTTTGAGCTGACATCAGATGTCTTCCACTTTATCTGCTTATCAAACATCATAGGAAGAAAAGTGAATGAATGTGGCTTGATGTATTTTCCTCTTCAGCATCTTTTTTTTTCTTTGCCTCTTCAAAGATAGTTGAGTGATGTATCTTTAGGTGGGTCCACAGGTTGGAGGTATTTTTGTTGTTTTAGATTTTGACCCCATTTGGCATTCTTTGCAAACTGCCAGCCCTGGCAATGACGGAGTGAAGTAAGTCCATACTTCACTTTGTTTTTCCTCCTTTCACTCATCTTTAAAAAACAATAACTAAAAGTGTGAAAATAGTAGTATTCAGTGTCAGTTTCGCTTATATACAAAAATATAATGTAATTTATAAAAAGCATCAGCAGCAACACTAATGTTAACAATAAGCTAAAAAATAGTAGAAGTCTAATGCGTTCAAATGGATAGAAAATTAATTAAGACACAGAGTCATATCAACTTGAGAATGTTAAACCTTCATTTAAATCGTACAGTTTTAGTAGATTTGATAAGGACTTGAATAGGCTAAGAGGTGAAAGAATATTTGGCTGGTACGTTAAATAAGCTGTAAAATATTCTCCGGAAGACTGGAAATATAACAAACAAAAAATCGTATTTATTGCATTCTCAAAAATGTATGTAAATCAGACGTATTTAAGACTGGATTTTTCCATGGTTAGATTGAAATACTGCTGGACAAGCGCTGTTTCTCTGTGCATTACCACAGAAACTTACTCAAACATGCGGTCGCTGCGGAGATATAACTAATAATGTCCATAGGTTGTGGTTACTTGGATGGTTATAGCGACATTAATGGTGAGATAGTAGAATGTGTATATAATTACGGTGTTTTAAACAGTGAATCTTGTTAAAAGTTAATGCGGTGGCCGTGCGGGAGCATTTCTGAGCAAACCACATCAAAACCGTGTAGTGCCGAAAATTTGCACCTGCGATTCTGCACCCCCTAGTAGTGTAGGTTTAGGCGTCGGTGTGGGGGGGAGGGGTGGTGTTAGGATTAGGCAATCAAGTAGCGAACGAGGGGGTGCATAATCTGGCAGGGGTGCAGAATTCGGCACAACACCGGTCAGTGAACAGCAATATGAAAGCGGCTTCACGAGACTAATGATGAGCAAGTATACAACAGAGAGAGAATTAAATTCAGTGCTTTTATTTTCAACATGCACTCATTCATTACTGTATTATTTAACTCATGCAAAGTTACATCTTTATTGGGACAGGACTTGACGGATTATCTTATGTGACTCAGTGAGCTGGTCTCTATTTCTTAGAGCAAAGCTGCATAAACTGCATATCAGGCATTAATGTGATGCATCTAATTTGTGCATTAATGGCTGTTAAGTTGAATAAAGTTAGCTAATTACAGCAAAGCAAGTATACTTTACCTGTGCATGCCATTGTCTCCCCTCCCCTCAGATGCACTGTAATGGCGATCCTGCGTGCAATTCTCAAAACACCCACAAGATGGCGGCATTTATCGGTAAATCCGATATTACAAAACCGATATCCGATTATGGTAAAATGCTTGAATATCGGGAAAATATCGGTAAATCGATATATCGGTCGATTTCTACTCTGCATTTAACCCATCCAAGTGAAAACACACACAGCAGGAGTAGTGAACACACACACACACACACCTTGAACACACACCTGGAGCAGTGGGCAGCACATATTGCTGCAGTGCCCGGGGAGCAGTTGGGGGTTCAGTGTCTTCATCAAGGGTCTCACCTCAGTTGTGGTACTGAGGGAGGAAGAGAGCACTGGTCATTTACTCCCCTCACCTACAATCCCTGCCGGTACCGAGACTCGAACTCGCAACCTTTGGGTTACAAGTCAACATTTACAATATAAAACATTCCTCGCACCATTGACTGAAACATGGTTGCACTGTCAGAAAAAAAAAGTGCAAAGATTGTACTTTTAGGGGTACAGCAGCTTGTCACTGGGGCAGTTCCCTCAGAGGGACACCTTTGTACGTTGTTTACCCCAAATAGGTGCTTGTTTGTATAATCAAGAGTATTGATATGTACACTGTTGGCATGATTTCCACTAAAACAGAAGTCAGGGCACAACATATTGAGTGGTTCATCCCCTTTAAAAAAAACAAACAAAAAAACGCTTATACATAAATGCAGTATGTACAATTGCTTGAAATTTAAGGAAAGAAGTGACCTTTAAGTGCATTAAATATCCAAACATTCCACACTTTTTGGGAATAATAAGGGGCATTATGCATTTCATGAGTTTTTTTTTTTTCACCAACTAAAGTTTAACTATGTAAAAAAAAAACACCGTTCCACCGCTTTTCACTGTCAAACACAGTTTTTAGATCAGTGGGGAACGTTAGGGGCCTCGAGGAGGGCTCTAACTTATTGTAAAAAACAAATTTACAATTTTTAAATAAATGTTTAAAAATAAGATTTTAATAAAAAATAATTATTACTAAGTTTAAGCCCAATCAAATTTGACGAAACATTACCTACCTAAAACTACATACTACAACTGTGAAAAAAAACCAACACCAAACAAACCCCGCATCGTTAAGAACACGAGCCCATTTTCTCCATTTTGAATTGCCCGCCTAGCTGTTGCGGCCTGTGAGGGAGGAATGGCGAGCTATGGAATACAGAGCCAACAATAGTAATCAATGGGGTAGTAATTTAGACGAGAGAAAATGCGACCAGTCATAATCTTCCTTTAAATGGATGGGCATTGTTATCACTAACTTTATGACAAGTTCTGCCCGCTGTTGGATTCTTTCGGGAAAAAAATATATGCTGATGAACTAACTAGCTAGTATTCACGTCACGATGGAAGCCGCAAATAACATAAGTGAGGCCGCTGAGCCAATAATAATATTATATATTATAAAAAATGTTTGTTTGTCATGAAGTGTCTGTCGCTAATTTGTTTTATGTCGGCGCTGTCATGATGTGTTGTGTGATGAGACCGGGGGAGTGTCTGTAGGCGTCGTTTTGCTACAGCAGAAGTGCAGATATTGTGTGATGGTGCATTTGTAATGAGGATTTGCATTTGACTTAAATTTAGCTCTTTCATTTTGGTAATATCAGTCACTCTCGCTGTGCTGTTTTGTTCCGGTCGCACACCGGCCGAGAAGCACAGTGGTGCCCCGGTGCAACACGTATCACACACCGAAAGCATTGCGCTCAGTTCAAGACGGCAGTCCAAAACATTTCATCTATTCCCCAAACAGTCAAAACTTAAAGTGGTCATATCATATGATGCTATTTTAAAGATCATAATTTTGTGTATTTGTGTAGAATATGTTGACATGCTTTAATGTTCAAAAAACTAATTATTTTTCAAATACTGTACGTTATTGTTGGTCCTCTATTCCCCGCCTCTCTCAAACACGTCGTTTCAACAAAGCCCCCTCCTTTGACAAACGCAGTCTGCCCTGATTGGCCAGCTGACCCAATGCATTTTGATTGGCCGAACACCACAAGCACTCAATGGAAATGTAACAGCACTTACCATAATCGCGAGCTTCAGACTGTCAAAGTAAATTATCAATGATAGTCGAATAATGTAGTTAGTTCTTACGATCAGTTCAAAGACCGAAGGGCAAGCAGAGTCGGTGACAGAACACAGTGATGAGGCAGTACACAAGGCCTCGGTAAAGACAGTGACGTGCATGATTCTGGACAGACAGTTCACTTCCGGTGAGGGTGACCCTGTTCCCCTCACACCCACACACACACAAACACACACCCCCGGGGCAAAAAACCCCTCCGAATTGAACAGTCAATACCAAATACTTAAACTAATAACAAAACATACTTACAGGCGCTGATTCAGAAGCGCCAGATTGTTATAGCAAAGTTGGAATTGACCCTTAATGCGTTGCAGAACTTCGAACATCTGGGTTGTGCGTTTTTGTAAATAAATCTTAACAATGATCCTAATTGCATCTACCCCGGAAGTGCCAAATAAAGTGCTTTTGACTTCGCAGCTGAAAACCAGCGTCTCCCTGACATGCATGATCCACACTACTGCTGTTGCCTGAAAAAAACCGACTCCTCTTCTGTTGCGTGCAATTTGGGCGGAAATATGCAATTATTTCCACGTCAGTGACGTAGATATGTGGGGGCGTGTTAGACCCAGCCGTTTTAGGGGGGCGTGGCAGAGTCTAAATTTTATAAAGGAATATCTCTTTGGATTTGAGACTTTTAGTATTTTACACTTTACAGATCTTCTTTATGCACCAGAGCTTGTAACACTCCAAAGAGAAAAAAAAAATTAAATCGCATCATATGACCCATTTAACTTCAAGAATGAGCAAAGTGGGTGTCAATGAGTTTAAGTGCTGGGTGATCGAAAACAACAGCAAATGGCATGAGAAACTGCGATCTAAGCAGCAATTGAATCACGAAATTCAGAATGATACAGAGCCAAAGAAAGACAAATGTTTTGCTGAAAAAATGCACAATACACAATCTTCCAATTTAGGATTAAATCATTATGTACATTAACAATAATTTGGGACAAATATAATGTAATTTAATGGAAAATGATGTGAGTGGTGTTGAGGCACTCTGTGGCGCAGCAGGATTATGAACAGCGCCTGGCGCCGGTGTGCATACAGTCATGGAAAACAATATGTGGGAATTTTAAAGACATGGTGCGGCGCGGTGGAAGGCTGCACATGTCGTCCGGTGTGCGACCGCCTTAAGGCTGGATAGCCTCTTGTTTCAGAACTGGAATTGTCAAAGATGACTTTTAGAATTAGACCCTGTAAGCTAGGCTGGTAGTCTGTTTTCCCCCGACGAGGGTAGGGGGAGAGGGCCTAGGCTCAAGAGTCACAGTTCGCTACTTACCACTTTCAGAAATGCAAGTAAATAGCCATTGTGGTTATTGGTGCACATAATTGCATGTGTGGTTTAATGCTTGAGATGGCCAGCACTATAAAAGAGTGACTATATAAAAAAATGCTTGTTTGAGGATATTTTATTCACACAGCACATACTACAGGAGTAGATAGATTCTTAGAACAGCGCAGTGTACTACTGACAGTCGATAAGGAGAGAACAAACTCTATCAGTCATGTTTAGAAAAATAGTGTTGTTAAAAAATATATAAATTAGACCTACAGCTGAAACAACTTAATACACAAAATCTGAAAAAAAAAATATGCCTGTCAAAGACAAATGTAGGCTGGACTATAATGGGGGGAAAACCTCTCAAACAAACAGAAAGAATGATATAACTAATTGTTGCACATCCATAAATAGTTGTGATTAAAACAGTGTTTTATACTTTCAGAGATTAGTATTTGTCAAAAACGTGCCTGCTGCTGAAGAGCATTTTGCATTTGACCAGCTTTCATGTTTCCCCAAAACTGTACACATTCGTCTAAAAAAAAAAAGCAAAATGAGACACTACCTTCATAAGAGCTTGGACCTATTAAGATCTGGAGTTTAGCAAAATAGCTGAATGTGAATTAGATACAACCAGAGTAAGATGTTTGGAGACTCTTTGCAAAGACAAGTTTTCTGAGGACACTTGCCTCTGGGTTTTTTTTCGAGAAAGACGACAAAATCAGCAGCAGCTGTTTTCTATTCTGGACCAGGTTTATCAAAGTACGTTTTAATAGAACCAAGTCTGCCACATGTAGCCATATCATATCCGTAGTTGGGGTATGGAGAGATAACACGTCTGCATGAAACATGCTGTCCCTGCTCTTTTTCTCGTCCTACGCAGATCAGTTGGTATGAGATAGCTCTGCTGTAATTCAGGTGCTAGGCCACGCGCGGTAACACTGGAACTAAAACGGTTGTTACTCCGGAGTGCTTATTTTGCATTCAGACAGATCGGAACTCTTTCCAACCCTCTAAAGTAACCGGACGGGTTGAAGGTGGCATCAGTGGGTATAGGTTAGGAGCTCACGATCTTTAAATGCATTTGTTCAAGGATGGCGGGAACGTAACCGGTTGAAAAAAACCGCATATGCTGGTTAGGTATGTTTTGACGCTGGGATGCGGGTTTAAGCTGGTTCTTTGCTGGTTTGAGCTGGTCCTTTGGGTTTAGGACTGCGTCCTTGCCAGGTTTTGCTGGTCCTTTGGGTTTATGCTGGTCATGTGCTGGCCAAAGACCAGCACAAACCAGCAAAAGGACCAGCATAAAACAGCTTAAACCAGTAAAAGACCAGCACAAACCAGCAAAAGGACCAGCATAAACCAGCAAAAGACCAGCACAAACCAGCATCCCAGCGTCAAAACATACCTAACCAGCATATGCTGGTTTTTCCAACAGGGCTGACGAACATAGCGCAACATTAAGTTTACAATGTGGTATACAAAGATGTATATTACACAAATGTATAATATGCAAATATATATATTCGTTTTTTTGCTTCTCGTTGTATGTTTTTTAAAGCTAATATCCGAGCATTTAGTGTTCAGTACTTTTGTTGATGTTGTTTATTATTGGTGTGTGAACACGAGATGCTTACATTGAGTCATGGCGCCATCATGTGGTTCAGGACTACATGTGGACAGTGACGTGTGATTGACCTGAAGGCATTGAGGTTGGAAGCAGGACATTAGTTAGACCTGACTTTGTCTGGAACAAGGCATTAACAATTCTCCAGTAGTGACAACAGCATTAACATTCAAATAGCTCACACAGAAGAAAGCACAGGAAAAGAGGTATGTGTCTCGACTCATTCCTACATTTTGACACGTCTTTCTCTATGGCAAAACAAACCTAATAGAACCCCAAAAAGTGTATGTTGCTCACAATTTTTAGTGACCTTACTTGGAAACCCAAAAGCACAAAGTAGGTTTTAAAAGCAGAAAAGACAACATCTCAAAGAGCGTGCTGTTTAAAAGCATCAAACAGCAAGTGATCAGCGGTGGTTTAGGTAAAATTGCACAACACAATGTGTCTTTGGGTCGCTAATCTTTGGTCAAACATAACGGACACCAAATAGGTTAAACTGTTGTCAAACATATTTCTCGTTCACAGCCATGATACGCCCAAATGAGTGTTTGCTGTGCTTATCATAGCAATCCAAAATTCTGTGGTGTGTACTTCAGTGTTTGGGATTAACAACCGTATTTACTAGCATGTGTGATTCTCAAACTGTCTTGTACCTACAACAACAGAGGAGTGCCTTGTGCCTATAATGTATTCAAAGTCAGTCCCCTTCTACGTAGAGCAAATATTGCTTGTAACCATAGGATCAGAAAATGATAGTCAATAGACTATAAAAGGATTTCAAGGATTTCAGATTTTTTTAGGGACTGTTCATGTATGTGCTCAAGAACTCTTCGGTTCCGTCCACGCCCCATCCCTCCCTCATTGGCCTATTTCCTAAATACTGTTTTGTCTCTCTCTCTCTCTCAATACACAATACCACCATTTTACATAACCTGAGAGAGGTTGACAGCCCTAAGCGCACACCTCATGCTAACCTCTTTCAGTGATGTGATAGACTACTCCACTGCCATTTCAGTCCTACTCAACCCTCAAAATTTGGTTGTGACTCCTGAAAATCTGTCAATCACTATTGTTACATAATGTGGCTGTCACTCTTTAATAACAGATCTGCGCATGAACAAAACCTTATTTAGCACTCAGTAGGACTTACAACAGTATTCTGTTGTTGTGTGAACGTTTACTATGTGTTTGTAGATCTCCGCCACTTTATTAAAGATATATATAAAAAAAGAAAACTCTTATATTGTCTGCATGCATATCTGTATAATCACACAAAGATGTTCAAGGCATTACAAGACAAACTATATAATACTAAACCACATCTCTCCTTGGAAAAACTACTGCAAAATACTTTTGAAGATCATTTATTTTTATCATGGAAGTGAAAATCGTTACTTCTGTTCGTTTACTAGAACAATTTGAAATAAACAGTTGTTTAAAGGCATTGGAAATTTAGGAGGGCGAAACCGTTATGAGGAAGCATGAGTATTATGAGATAACTACAAATCTGTTCGGAAATGACAATTATTGACGATGACAAACTACTTTTAAAAGATACTTTGGTCCTAATCTAGGCAATGGTTTCTCTAGTTAATCTCTAATCTAATTAACTGCTGCAGATAAATGATGAAAATAATGATGAGGAATCCAGTGCATAAATAATGAAATATTTGTTTAGCTTTATCCTCTTAAAAATGCATTCAAACAATGATGAAATTAGCTGCCTCTGTTCAAGGAGGTTTGTACTGAGACAGTGAGAGACAGACAGTTTCTGCAATTGCGTAGCCCTATTCCCACTTTTTCCGAGACAAGAACTGGAAAAGAAAAAAAAAAGAAAATCAGATCAGAACCACGCACGCCAACATAAGGATTAATTCCTATACAGTGGGGAACATATTTATTTTATCCCCCTGCTGATCTTGAAAGTTTGCCCACTTACAAAGAAATGAAGGGTCTGTCATTTTTATGGCAGGTCTATTTTAATGGATAGAGACAAAATGTCAACCAAAAAATCCAGAAAAAACACATTATATAAAGGTTAGAAATGTATTTGCATTTCAGTGAGTGAAATAAGTATTTGATCCCCTACCAACCAGCAAGAGTTCTGGCTCCCACACATTGGTTATGTGTCCATGTGGAACACAGATTAGTCATGTCACTTTAAGAAGTTACTCCTAATATCAGCTCATTAGCTGTATAAGACACCTGTCCACACAGTCTGTATCTTCCATTCCAACCTCTCCAACCAGCATGGGCAAGACCAAAGAGTCAGAGACAAAGAGTGTAGATTATGCCACAAGGATTGACATTGGCTACAAGGACCATCAGGCCAAGAAGCTGGTGAGAAGGAGAACAACTGTTGGTGCGTGCGATATCCGGAAAGGAAAGAAATACAAAATAAAAGAAAACAAGCGCGAGTTGGTCTGGCAGATCGTGCAAGAAGTGCCTCATGGGAGGTTAAGTGAGATCATGAGAAGGTGAGGGATCAGCCGATACATGGGAGGAAGCTTTTAATGAATTATTTAAAGGCAGGTTGGGACCACAGTCAACAAGCAAAATATGGGGTAATACACTTACACTGACAATGGACCTGAATCCTGCAGCGACCCGCAAAGTCCCTGTCAAGAAGGGCACATTACAGGCCAATTTAAAGTTGCCAAAGAACATTCCTACATGAGTTAGAGAAGGAAAGAAGGCTTGGGTGAAAGTGCTGTGGTCAGATGAGACCAGAATTTAGCTCTTTGGCATTAACTCGACTCGCAGTGTTTGGAGGGAGAGAAATGTTGACTACGACCCAAGAACACCATCCCTACAGTCAAGCAAAGTGGAAACATTATGCTTTGGGGCTGTATTTCTGCTTAGGGTACAGGACGACTTAACCACATTGAGGGGCAAATGGACGGGCCATGTACTGTAAAATATTGGACAAGAACCTCCTTCCCTCAGCCAGAACAATGAAGATGGGTCATGGATGGGTCTTCCAGCATGACAATGACTCGGAACCGCAGAGGCAACAAAGGAGTGGCTCAAGAAGAAGCACATTAAGGTCATGGAGTGGCCTAGCCAGTCTCCAGACCATAATCCCATAGAAAATCTGTGGAGGGAGCTGAAAATTCGAGTTGCCAAACGACAGCCAAGAAACATTAAGGATTTAGAGAGAATCTTTAAAAAGGAGTGGAACAAAATCCCTCCTGAGATGTGTGCAAACCTGGTGACCAACTACAAAAAAGTCTTACTTCTGTGCTTGCCAACAAGAGTTTCGGCACAAGTATAAGTCCTGTTTTGACTTGGGGGATTTAAGATACTAGTTTTACTCAATGAAATGCAAATGCAAAAAGGTATTCTGTCTCAATACGTTAAAGTAAACCTACCATAAAAATTGCAGACCCTTAATTTCTTTGTAAGTGGGCAAACTTACAAAATCAGCAGGGGATCAAATACATATTTTCCCCACTGTATACTTCCATGACCCAATATTATTGGGGATCCAATCTTGGGGTGTAGTGGCCTGTTCAGGTATTTGCAGATGTATGTCTAAGAATGATACCGTGAGCGTTCAAAAAAAAAAAAAAGGCTGCTACAAAGGTGCAAGGCATCAAAGTCAGCTTGACAGTATAACTTCTGCTACGGAACATTTATTGCAACATTATTGTGAGAACTGACAAAATAAAATAAAATAAATAATTGCAAAACTATCTATATGACCCTAGTATAAATTTGAGTTCTGCTGGCCTTACACTCCTGAGGCTTAACAAGAGCTTAACACACTCAAACCGGTTAACTGAGATTACTGAATCAGGGCCTGCCTACAACAAGACTTACACCTCTACAAGCTTGATCTGCCCTCTGATAAATCACTAAAGAGGTATCGTTCGGATGTCACAGCAAAGAGTGTTTGTGGTTTTTATAAAGGCGTAATTGCAAAGAAATGGCTTTTTCTAAGTACCCCGTTTTTTCCTTCACTAGATGGAAAGTATGGTGTGCATGATTTCAGTAATCCATCGACTGAATTTCAGATGGATTCCACAGAAAGAAAAGACAGATGGATGAACCATATACTGATAAAAACACCATCACAATTTTAAGTGGTAGTTCAACTGAAACATTGAAAACACAAGTTCACGTCCTTGTCCTCGGGCAAACTGTATCTTCATCAAGTTGCATCTGTTGCAACTGCCAAACCCAAGCTACTGTATAGTCTGAAGGGGTGTTGGTGAATTAGTTGTAAATGTACCTTTCCTTAGTAAATCTCTATCATGTGCCTCATTGATAGACACTTACTGTAAATCAGATTTTTGGAAGGGGTAAAGTGAAGTGACCAGTATATCTGATTCAAAAAGTCTCCATTTCAAACAGTCTATGGTGCCATTAGCTAAAAGCCCTCAGCAGTCTCAAGCAAAATTACTCTTGAGGAAGACCAGTTTGTTCATCTCCTCCGCAGTGACCTGCTGCTTTCTCTTCATAGCTAAGGTCTGCTCGCAGATGCTCATGCACTCTCCATGCACAGCTACAGCCGGTACAGCCAGCAACCACAGCGCTAACCTCGACAGCCTGGGGTATCTGTCCATCACTGAACTCCAGTACTGCAACAGGTCACCTGTGCCATTGAAAAGTGGTTCGCCGAGGTACTGGAACAACTCTTTTCGTACCTGTGGCTCTTCAGCATCACACGATGGCCTTTCCAATCCACAGTCCAGGCGGCCACGCTTGGGTGCTGACGGTCCTTCACTATCCCGCTCGTCCACAGACGTACCCCCAGAACCACCGCTTCCGGCTTCCCTCATATTAGCAGCCATGTCACACACCCTTGAGATAATGTCCTCGTGCTGGTACGCAGGGACTGGCCGCAGCTTCAGCTGTGGATCCAGGATCATTGCGACTTGATGGACACGTTCCACTTTGAAGTTCTCCTTCAGGGCTTCCAGGAAGTAGTGGCAAAGCTTACTGCCAGCACCCGCTTCACCGGCTTTGGAGGTAAAACGTTTTTCAAGACGGAGGTAGACGGGAAGGACATGTTGGAGCGTGGGGCAGTGTTCCACACTCAGCTCCTGTGCTGCCTGTCTTAGCGGTGCAAGCAAACATGCAAGCGTGCCAAGCAGGTGCTTGTTCAGGCCTTGCAAGAGCGGCACAGTGCTCTTCGAACGGCCATACGCTTCACAAGTGGCCTCAAAGTTCTCGTGAACCTTGAGTAAGGCCTCTGCAACTGCATCCCAGCAGGGCGGTGCGGCAGGCTCTTCCGCAGCTTTCCCTTCATGACTGAAGCTGGTCGTCGCAGCAATGTCACAACAGGTAGCTAGAAGCTCTCCTAGTTCATGGAGCCCCCGTGCTTGCAAGCTGCGGCGACCGAGAACAGCCTGAACCGTGGCTGTTAGAGAGCAACCTGCGCAACGAAGGCCAATTCCGGTGCGACCGCAAAAGGCTAACGAAGACAAGCGTGGCTCTGTCACGTAGACTGTTTGAATTTCTGACATGACAAACTCTGACAGAACATTCTGGACCCAGTGGTGTATCTGGTCAGGACTCTCCCTTAAAGAGGCCTCCTTGAGTCCCAGCACATAGCGTCGGAGTCGCACTCCCTCTACTTGATACGCTGTCAGCAAATAGCAGGAGTCTGGTCCTATAGTCTGGGAATGGCAGGTCACTGCAATACCCAAGGAAGAGTTGGACCCCAGGGCGCAGGTAACTTTCACTTTGACCTGATTGTACATACGGGGGAGCTGTTTTAATGCCAGCGAGCTCATATCTCCGAGGGCTTCACGAATGGAGTAGGCCCCATTACGTGAACCTGTGTCCACCAGGGTCTGCGCAAGCTTCAGGAAGTCTTTGCTGCTGAGGATACCAAGAAGGCCGAGGTCTACGCACATTACTCTCAGCAAACGTTCAGCCACTTGTTGTCTCTCCTTTTCTGGAAGTAATCTGTTCTCTGCAAAAGCAGAATGAGACACATAAATTAGGCTAAGTTATCTTTACGAGTTAACTGTCTCAACAACTGCAACCCATCATATAATCAAAACCAAAAATATAGTTAAAAATTGCTGAGACGCATACAAGTATGGCACTTTTTCATTTTATGAATCTGTAAATAAAACTCAAGAAGTGCATGTTGTGGATTAATCTGAGCCATCCCTGATTCCCAAATAAATGTAGAAAATCAGCAAGAACATCTGCGTTAATTTACTTTGTAACAAATATTAACTTTGAAAATTGAGCAACCATAACAAAGTTACTAACAACAGCAGTCGAAAAACATAGTAACTGGTTAGCTTTAATAGCTTTAATTTACTGGCCCAAGCAAATAATACACTTCATTGAGTGTGTCGTGAATCAAGTGTGAATGGATTCTGGTAATGCTGGTAGGAAAGAACTCACGAAAAGATGGTACGTGGTTCCTCTGATGTGCCGGCTGAGGAGATTTCCACATCTGCTCCTGTGTAGCCACAGGCGCTTGGCAAGGCTTCGGAGAGTCATCTTTAACATGGTTCTCATTATCAGCTAAAAGGGGATTAAAACAGAAGGAAGAAAGGAAACACATTATGTACTCATTCTTGGGAAAAGCATAGGTATTCAATGAAAACCAATAAGAGAAACTCATTGAGGGGTGAAAACAACTTACAAATGAGAATGATCAATTGATCAAGTTCCACACAGAATTAACAATTTTCAGATTTTCTGAGATGATTTTGACAGAAAATCTGTGGAATTGACCTGAGCATTCTAAAATAGCCCAAGAGGGTCCCCAATGACCAATGATTTTGCATGGCTTTTCCATTAGTTTTTGTTTGGATTTCATTTGAAAGAAACTGAACTTGCAAATTCAAGCCTGTTAAATGTTTTAGTTGTGAGCCACAATTTTGTTTTCTTTTGACTGCAGAAATTTCCAAGACTTTTGTTTGGCTTGAACCTTTTGGAGCTCGTTGACTTTCATAATATGGAGCTAAAACATTTTTTTAATATATACGTCTGTGTTCCGCTGATGAAAACATCATATGAGTTAGGCCTTTTTTTCTTTTTTTTTTCTTTTGATGACAATGGGAACCCTGATAATCAAACAGGTATGCTGGGAGTGTGAACTTGACAAAATGATTGACTCCATGCACGCCTATGAATAAGTGATGAGTAAAGATGTTCAATTTACTGATCATACAGAGCAAAAAGCACATGCATATTATGCAGTGCTCACATAATGCAGTCTGTAAAAATGTGCCCTTTGCATAAAACTGTTACCCAAGTGGTGATGCAAAGAAATAATGTAAACAAAACAGAGTGAGTCCAAATTTGGATGAGCTCACAGCTGAAAATGTTTTCATTTTCTGGGCTCACTCACCAGCATGGGACTGCATGTGCTCCAGGAGGTTGTTGTAGAACTGGAACTGAATTCCACAGGCTCCACACGTGTAGGTTTCTGGAACACAACGTCCAGTTTCTCTCAGAACACAGAAATGTTCTCATAACAGAGCGTAACCGGCTAGCCTCACATCAGAGCACTACATACAGCTAACAGATTTAGGTCAGCGTCAGGCATTCAGGCTAAAGGTTTTTACTTAAAGGTTTTAACAAACCTGCAAGCCATGCTAATGGCACAAAATGAGCATGAGTGACGTCAGTCGTGATTTACAAAAATAAATAATATGGACTATATAAAACATGAGAAGAGTGATATCAAGTGAATAATGAAAAAGGTAAAATGGATTTCCAAAATACATACTCTGAGGGCTGGGACGGGAAGAATAAGTCCGGCTGTTTGGAGTATCTGGAAGACAAATAATTAATGTTATTTTTAACCATGAGTGCACTTCCACGCAAAGCGCAACACTTTATAGTAAAGGTTTAAAAATGAATACAAAAGGCCCTAAAAAAGTATTAGAGCACTTAAAACCTACTGTATCATATTTGATATGCAAATTTCGAAGGCCTCTAAATTATCATCATGATCAAAACTTTACTGAAAAACAATGCACCCAATCTACTACATGGCTTCTGTCATCAGATTTTATACTTTTATACTATTTTAGTTTTAGTGAAGTAAAAGGCCTTTTAGTAAAGTTGTGAATATGTCCACCTTTTGATCGTGGTACATGTTTTTTTTTTGCTGTGAAATTTTTGGTGATTTCTATGAAGTAAGTGTAAGAATAACACTTACTGGACGGAAGCACATTAGGTTTACTTAATCTCATCAGGCTTTTTGAGGAACGTTTATTTGTTAATCTCTCAATCATCATTGTATTGCACTGCATCTTACTAAGACATTATTGGGAATCACACAGTGACAACTGATATGTATATACATTTTATGTAAATAGTCTGATGCAAGTTGATCCTATTGATTTACATTACAAACTATCAAAATGTAATATTTTTGACAATATAAAATATCAATCAGCACCTGAACTAAATGTCATATTTGTGCTCATTTTGGGCTTCTGAATCAAACTTGTTGTTTTTTTTTTAATTTATGGAATGCGAGATACATATTCTCACTATATCATACTATATGAGCCATAAAAGCCTGATGTATCAAATATGATACTCAAAAACATATATTTTTAGATTTTTTACGACTTTTTAGATTTCGTTTAAATGTTCAAAAAACTGTTTCATTTAAACAATTGATTTTTTTTCTGATTATCATTTTATATGTCAGGCTTTACAGGGTTAAAAATGATTGAATGTTTTTCATTGGGTACGAAATATAAAAGCAAGCGGCATCTGCAAACAAAATGATGGTAGGCCGACCTTTGTCATCCCTTCTACAGAAAAGTAGGAAGTTTTAACATTTTGATGATACATGTGTATATGGGTGTTATTTAAACCTTCCATTTGCGGGAACAGGCTCTCATTCTTCAAGTCAAGTCAAGTCAAGTGTGCTTTATTGTCAATTCTTCCACATGTACCGTACATACACACAGAGAATTGAAATTTGCGTTTACTCTCAGACCTTGGGTGCATACAGTATTAACATAAATACAGATTAAAATAAAAAATACAAAACTATACACATATACAAAATAGGTAAAATGTAAAAAATATGGAAAAACTAGAGTGCAAAACCCGTAAAGTAAAACAACGTGACAGCATAGTGATTGTAGTGCAAAAGACATGATTGTGTAGTGCAAAGAGTTAGTTCAGACTGCTTAAAGTGACAGGGTGGAGTGTGTATTTGGGGGGGGGGGGTGGGAGAGTCCATTAGGGGGTCAGAGTTCAGTGGTGGGTGGGGAAAAAGAGGGGAGGGGGGGCAAGAGAGGGAGGGAGTTCAGCTTCCTGACAGCTTGATGGATGAAGCTGTCCTTCAGTCTGCTGGTCCTGGCCTGGAAACTCCGCAGTCTCCTCCCTGATGGCAACAGACTGAAGAAGCTGTGTGTCGAGTGGGTGGGATCACCTGCAATGCAGAAGGCTTTGCGGGTTCCATAAATATCCTCGAGGGAGGGGAGAGAGACACCAACGATCCTCTCAGCTGCTATCACTATGCGTTGAAGTGACTTGCGACAGGATGCTTTGCAGGCGCCATACCACACAGTGACGCAGCTAGTCAGAATGCTCTCGATGGTACCTCTGTAGAAGGTGCACAAGATGGGGGCCGGGGCTCTGGCTCTTCCCAGTTTGCAGAGGAAGTAGAGACGCTGATGTGCTTTCTTGGCCAGTGCTGCGGTGTTGTCAGTACAGGAGAGATCCTCTGTGATGTGCACACCCAGGAACTTGGTGGTGCTCACCCTCTCCACAGTCACACCATCAATTGACGGTCATAGGAGCATGCTGAGTGCGCACTCTCCCGAAGTCAACAACAATCTCCTTCGTCTTCTCCACATTCAGAGAGAGATTGTTGTCACTGCACCACCCGGCCAGGCGGCTCACCTCGCTCCTGTAGTTTGTCTCATCTCTGTTGCTAATGAGACCCACTACAGTCGTGTCATCCGCAAACTTAATAAGGAGGTTGGAGTTGTGTGACGGTGTGCAGTCGTGGGTCAGCAGAGTGAAGAGGAGGGGGCTCAGCACACATCCTTGGGGGGCCCCAGTGTTCAATGTAATGGTGCTGGATGTGTTGCTGCCGACACGTACTGCCTGAGGTCTCCCAGTCAGAAAGTCCAACAGCCAGTTACACAGCGAAGTGTTGAGCCCCAGCTGAACCAGTTTGTGAATGAGCTGTTGAGGGATGATTGTGTTGAATGCTGAACTGAAGTCTATGAACAGCATTCTGACGTATGAGTCTTTTTTGTCCAGGTGTGTGAGTGCTGAGTGGAGGGTAGTGGCGATGGCGTCATCGGTCGAGCGTTTGGACCGATATGCAAACTGGAAGGGGTCCAAGGAGGGGGGAGGGCAGACTTGATGTGGTGCATGACTAGCCGTTCAAAGCACTTCATGAGGATGGGGTAAGTGCAATTGGACGTAGTCATTGAAGCAGGATGGAGACGATTTCTTCGGGACTGGAATGATGTGGTAGCTTTGAAGCATGTGGGGACAAAAGCCTGACTTAGCGAGATGTTGAAAACGTCTGTGAAGACATCGGTGAGTTCCACTGCACAGTCTCTCAGTACACGCCCAGGAATGTTGTCAGGACCCGGAGCTTTGCGTGCGTTGATCCTGCTGAGGGATCTCCTCACGCTGTCCGGGGACAGCGTCATCACCTGGTCGCCGGGAGGAGGTGGAGTCTTCTGTGCAGTGGTGCTGTTTTGTGCCTCAAAGCGAGCGAAGAAGACGTTCAGCTCGTTCAGCAGAGAGATGGTGCTGTCACAAGTGCGTGGTGGGGGCTTGTAGTCCGTAAAGGTCTGTATCCCCTGCCACAGGCTCCGAGCGTCTCTGCTGTCACTGAAACGATGTGCTATCCTCCTGGAGTATTGTCTCTTAGCCTCTCTGATGCCGCGGGAAAGGTTGGCCCTAGCTGTCTTCAAGCCCACCTCATCTCCAGCTCTGAAGGCAGCGTTCCGCGTCATCAGGAGTCCGTAGACCTCCCCTGTTAGCCACGGCTTCTGGTTGGCCCGGACAGTGATGGTCTTTGTGACTGTTACATCATCAATACACTTGGTGATGTAGGCAGTAGTCTGTGAGTACTCCTGGAGTCTGTGGTGTTATTGTAATGTTGCAGCCTGCTTAAACATATTCCAGTCCGTGGTGTTAAAACAGTCTTGAAGAGCATCTGACGACCCTTCCGGCCACACTTGCATCTGTTTGTGAACTGGTTTGGTGACTTTAACGAGCAGTCTGTATGCAGGCATTAGCATGACAGTGATGTGGTCTGAGGCACCGAGGTGGGGGAGGGGGAGGGCCTTGTAAGCTCCTCTCTGTGTGGTGTAAACAAAGTCCAGAGTATTGTTTCCCCGTGTTGGAAAGTCTATGTGTTGGTGTATTTTTGGGAACACACACTTAAGTCTGCGTGGTTGAAATCCCCAACCAAAATGAGAAAAGCATCGAAGTGGGCTGTCTGCTGCTCACTGATGTCCTGGTACAGTTCATTTAGTGCCTCGCTCCCGTTGCTGTTGTTGGAGCTGGGAGGGAAGTATACAGCAACGAGCAGTATGGCTGTATATTCCCTCGGTAGATAGAACGGCCGGCACTTAATAATCATAAACTCCACCAGGGGTGAGCAGTGTTTGCAGACCACAACAGCATCGCGGCACCACGCATCATTGATGTAAACACAAAGCCCTCCGCCGCGGGTCTTACCTCCCTCGACGCGAGCTCTGTCCGCTCGATAGCATGTCAGCTGATCGAGATGAATAGCGCAGTCCGGAACGCTGTTGTTGAGCCATGTTTCCGTGAACACAAAAACACAACAGTCTCTTACAGTCCTCTGAGTCGAGCGTAGTAGTCAGATGTAGTCCAGTTTATTGTCCAAAGAGAGTACGTTAGCCAGTACGATGGTGGGGATAAATGGCTTGTGTGGGTTAGCCGCTAGCCTAACCCGGATACCTCCGCGCTTACCCCTCTTCTGCTTCCTCTCACGCCGCTTGTGGCGCCTCCGCTGTGGGCGAGATGCAGCAGTGGGGGTCGGTGATGGAGTGGGCCTCCGGAGCAGACCGAGATCCCGCAGCTCTTCGGCGTGCGCAGAGTTTAACTCTAAAAATGTGGTTCTGCCGACATCGAGCAGAAACTCACGACTATATGCGCGCTTAGAAACAAATAGACGCGACGAATGCGTACAAAAACACTGCGACTCACAAGACAAAAAACACGAAAACACCTTTCTGTCGGGAGAGAGAGAAGCCGCAGCGTGTGAACGCGCCGCCATCTTGGTTCTATCAGCTTCAGCTTGGTTCTATCAGCTTGGTTCACAACATCTTCTTGTGATGTTTGCAGTGATTAGGGTTAGCGTTATTCTCTGCTCTAGTGCACTTATGCGTTCTGTGTGTTAAACTTCACTGCTGTGGTGGACAATTCAAGCTCATGTTTAAATAGAAGTCTCATTTTCTAGTTTGTAGGGATGCAACTTCAGTTGAAAAGATTAGACCAGTCTGCCAAATGGTGAGCTGTCCTTTCATTATTTAACACATTTCTGTGTGGACTGTTTAATGAATCTGCTACAATGCAATACAGCTTTGGCAAATGAAAGTTTGCGTAACAAACTATACAGGAGCGCACAGTGAACCCTCAACCGGTTACGCAAACAGTATTACTCAATTCACAATCGAAGAGGTTACCCATTCATAAAAGGGGTCATTATAGATGTAGAAAGCATTGAAATGTACCATAGAAAACAGTAGAGCCCGACCGATATATCGTTTTGCCGATATTATCGGCCGATATGAGCCTGTCGCCGATATATCGGTATCGGCGAATATGCCGCCGATATGAATTTTTTTTTTACAGAACATATAATGCAGATAAAATGCTTGAAATGGTGTAATTACTTTGTTTGTCCAGCAGAGCGCGCTCCATTGTTTGCTACTGGTGACCTGGATGAAACGCTTTTGAACTTAAGTCAATGGAAAACCATTGAAACTTTGAACGGCCACATCTCCGTAACGGCGCGGCGAATCCGCACCAAATTCAGGGGATCCCTTCAGCTCGAGGAACCCTCTCGAACGCGAATCGAATCGGATGTACGTCTAGAAGCCCGCTTTTGAATGAGACCACCCCCGCGTCGATAGCCCCCGGGGTTCGGGAGTTACGGGTGGTTAAAATCCGTGAATGAATGTTCCAAGGTGAAATAAACTTTAACAGAATAAAGCTGAATGGAATTGAATTAAAGTTGAATAAACATCAACTTTACTGTTCAGTGCACTGATGTCAGACTCATTTTGGATAATAAAGTGTATTGTTAAATGCCCTGCCTCCATTACGTATCTCTGTCACGTCATTATAAGTGTTTGAACACCACATTTGAGTGATCATTGCTATAATTGTGTTTATGTATATATATATTCTGTTTATACTGTATTCTATATACAGTACCAATCAAAAGTTTGGACACAAGAATGGGAAAGTGTCCAAACGTTTGACTGGTACTGTACTATAATATACACAAAGAATATCGGCCAATATATCGATATCGGCCTTTTTTTACTCCCTGGTATCGGTATCGGCCCCAAAAAAAACATATCGCTCGGGCTCTAGAAAACAGCCTGTTGAATTTCAGTTGGAAACACTAAATGATGACTGTTTTGAAGCAGTCAACCTTGACTAACATTATAAAAAAATAAAGTGTTGAATATGTGCTCTTTAAGATACATTGTAAAAAATTTAGTAATCTCAAGTGTGAAGACACAGTTTAGTTTTAGCAGAGCGCATTACTATACAAAACCATTTTCCAGTAAAGACATCTATACATCCTTAAACATGATAAGAAGCAAAAGATACGCTTAATTTGAAGGGAAAACAAGTTTATTTTTTCCCGTCATTTTTGGAGGTCGGTCTGCGGAGAGATGCTGCAGAGCTTTGATTATGACAGTAAAATATCACTGTGAGCAAAGGGCAAACACTTTACGAGACTCAAATATCAAAGGTGAAAGATTTCAAAGATTTCAATGTCTCTTACCACTTGAGTTCTGGGAATTGTTGATGTCAGCACGACTGGACTGGCCTGACTGGCTAGATATTTTCCCTTCCATTTTAAGACCGTAATTTCCTTCTGCAAATGCAAAAATCAAAGCAGCTTAAATAATACATATCAGCCAAAGATAATAAATATTGAAATGCTCATTTCGTCCTTCTTAGTGCATTACTCAAAACAAAACAGGCACTTTCCATGAATAGGGAAGAAATGGGATTTTAAAACAATTTCTCTTTGATTTGGAGAAATTAAATAATGGAGAAATTAAATAAAACAAAGTGTTCCAAAAGCAGCGCTTCCTTGACCAATAATTTCATTTAAGCTTATATAATTTTATAACTCCCAAATAATTAGTGCTGGACTTCATTCATTAGAGTGGCAGATTTAATCTATATGGGTGTATCAAAAGCAAAATAGTTTAAAATCATTCTGTTTATTGGGCCAGTTGTCACTCACACCAGTATGTGTTTATTGCTTATATATTCTTATGATTGCATGGAAAATGCTGTATGCACGTAGGTATTTTAGACCCTTGCTTTCAAGCCCAATTTGGGTACTTTATTCATGGACAGTGAAAACCAACCAAATACAACAATAGTGGTAACATATTTGAGAGTAATGATGGTGATAGGCATTTATAAGCATCACAGACAAGTGATAAATTCTTATATTGCTACATTTCTGGCAATGACTATGCCAATAGTAGAGATAGTCTGAAATGTTTCTAATGCATAAGATTAACCGCCCAACATCTCTCACTGACAATTAATCATAAGTAGCCATAATTAATAATTAAAAAAGCATGCTTTACTGCAATCAACCATCTCACATCTCCCAGCAAAACCACGACTCTCTAGAAATTCTCATTTAGAATAATCAGTCACTTTGAAACAAACTGAAATTTAATTCTGGTAGCATCGCTACAGTCTCTCTGACCCATTTCTATATTTTCACCATACTTTAAATAGCTTTCAATGTCAAACTCCTCTGCACATCCTCAATGCAGGACTAAGAGATAAATGAGAGGAGAGAAGGACAAATATAATAAGAGAGACTTTACAGCGAACACCTCAGCAGAGCGCAATAACAATTTGAGATCCTGTACAATTTATTGCAGACAGATTGAGTAGTTTTACAACAGAAATTATGATCATCTTTGTAAATTAAGTTACATAGTTGTTTTGTGAACAAGCTTCCACCATCTCCATATTTAATGATTAGAGCTTCCTTTACTGTGAGTGTCTAATCTATAACTTCTACACGCCTCTATTAAGCTATGAGCAGAAAACTGCCATAAACAATACAAGACACTGGTAATGAAGTGAGAACGTACTCATTGGAGCGTGAAGAGCCACATGTTCCTGATAGGGGTTGAAGTATTTGTACTGTTTTCCACAGTACTCACACGTGTAGCTTCCCGTTTCTGCAGAACACAAAATACAGTAATAAGTCAACATGCAGTTATTGGTCAAAAACACATTACCGCTGATAAACGTAATGCTTCTGAGATTCATTTTTCCATTTGAACCATGAAGACTTATTAGTATCAGATCTCTGTTTCTTAAAGCGGTAGTTCACCAAAAAAATTTACAAATTCGGTCATGATGACTCACGCTCATGTTTGTCCATACAATTCAAACCTAGATCCCATTGGAGGGAAGAAAAAAATAATAATCTTTATAGAAATGTACTCAGGTTTGCAGTCACATGAGTTACATGACACAATTATTATTTTTCGGTGAACTATTCATTTAAGCCAATTATTCTCATCCAAGGGGTCATTATTTAAAGAAAGACAAAATAAGCATTAAAATAAACTTAAATAATCAATATATTTCTTATTTAAATTCAACTCTTCAGCAATATTTTTTTCTCCTTTGAAGAACCAGGGTTCCCACTTTCTTGGAAAACATGGATATATGAGGACCCCTATTTTAAAAAGTTGCTTTTTAAGACCTGAAAAGTTGTGAAAAAAACAAAAAACCAACACACACACACACACACGCACATTTTTAAAATGATTATACATTTTTGCATTTATGCTAAGCTCTTAAATATTTTAGAGTGTTCCCAATTCTGCTGAACTTAAATTCTAATAGGTAGAAATTGTGAGTAAAATAATATATATTTAAACATTATCCTTAAAAAAATTTAATAGCTAGAAGAGAGAGAGAGCGAGAGATTAGGCTGGGTAAAAAAATATCGAATCTCGATTATAATCAATCAAAAATTCTCATTTTAACGAAAACCACAAAAATATCGATTCTTAAATCCCAAAAATTGATTAGTCTAGCCTGTTTTCAGTTAATGAATGGAACATTGTAGCGCGCCTCCCATCCAATAAATTGCAATAATCTTTGTGATTTGTTACTTTTGATATGAAAAAAAGTCTCAGATTTCAAAATTCTGTCCATTGTATTGCAGTATTCCAACAATAAATGCCATTTTGGCGCTGTTTTGTGGAGTGATCGCTGTAGCGCCTCAGTTCAACAGACGCGAGGCGCACATGAACTGATCATCTCCTCCACATTAATACCTATGTGTTTCAGCACAAAAACAAAAAAAAATAAACAGACTAAACTAAACATCCGAAGGCAAGTTAAAGAAAGAGTACAACTTTACAATCCTTATCCTGTCTCATGTAATCTCTCAATCAGTGTGTCAGCCGCGCAAGCGTCAATATTACGCTTGTAACATGTTCACAGTAACTCCCACATTTACCTCAGAAAAAACCATTCGTGACCATAGACTCATTAGTCAGTCATAGAAAATAAACTGTAGAGAGGACCGCACTTGCCTAAATATATGCACCATAGCCTATATTCTTAAATAAATTTACTGGTTCTCAAAGTTTAATTTATATTTTATTTTTAAATGATATCCACCATTAAATGTTTATTATATAATATATATACTATGATATTCAGCATATATATATATAAAAATTAATTGAAGTAGAAATATTATGTAATTGCAACTTTACTATTTATAAAACTTCATTAAGTGTAATTTAAGCAATTGTATAGCCTAAAGAAAATCAGTCAGTTTTAACCTTCAATGTTAAACCCTAATGTAGTACCAACTGACTCTTATGTATATTTTACAGCATTAGTTAAGAGATTTTTTTTTTCTTGAGAAAATTTTGCATGTGTACCAGATATATATCCAAAATAATCGATATTGAATCGAATCGAATTGCAAGCTTGTGAATGAGAATCAAATCGAATCGTGAAACTTGTCAAAACCCAGTCCTACAATATATTCTTTTCATATCAAACAATATTGGTATTCATCACAATATTCATTTGCTATTAATGGGGAAGGAAATGCTTTCCACAAGTTTGTTAGACCTTGAGAATGAATGTAAAATTGTTTGTTTCTCAATTAAACTCCACAGACGTAAGATAACTTTTAATTTGGGGCCTCATGAAATCGGTTTCATTTTCCCCTAAATGAAGTGTTTTCCATTTGTTTTTTCTTTTCTGGATTCTTTGTTTTATGATTGCATATGAATTTATCATCAAAAATTGTGTCTAATGAAATGAATTAATACAACTTGAAATGTAATTAAATGAAAATATAACAACTAATTAACAACAAGACATTGCATTTCAGATGCTGCACAACAAAACTGTATCATTTAAAACATGGATGAAAAAATATCTCGGTTGTATGACATTCCTAATTGAATTATTATTACCTTGAGCAATACATTTTAGTATACAATAGTAATACATTTCTATCACAATTTCTTCAAATTAAACCAGACTTTTATTTTGACGGTTTGTTGTGAATGAGTTTGACGATAGTTTTTCTCAAGTGAAATGCTGGTGAAGTGAGTCTCAGAGCAGCTCTGGAGATGAAGTTGATGTCCTCATATATTGAGATGGCAGACGCTGAAAATACCGTTAGAATCCCATGTGTTTGCATTTGCGTAGTAGACGAAAGCAAAGTCCCTATGAAGGAAAGTCTGTTCACTCGGCGGCCTTTTTTGCAACGGTTTCGAGCAGCTATTTCAGGCATCCAAGACCAAGTCCTATCTACTTGAATGGGAAAAACAGATATCTCAAAAACTGCTTGCCAAACTCACATTTAAAATACATATTTCAAATCAGCAACAAAAACTGACATCAACTGCCACATAAATGTTACTTCTTACACTCAAGTAGAGTTAAAAAAACCAACACGCATATTGCACATCTCAGGACACTGACTGATTCTGTGGCTTTTAGACTAATCAATATAGAGTAAAAATATCCAGAGATTATCATTGTATTCACAGATATTTGATTTCAATCTTGATATAATGTTTATCGCCCAACTCCTGGATGGAGGTCCCATAATGCCAGCTTCTGACACAGCATCAAAGATGAAAGAAAACCATTTTAAGAACTCTTACTTGGTCCCATTTTCTGGTAGGATTCAGTCTCCCCTTTAAGGTCTTCTACTGGTATCACATGGTCATACGGATCTGGACAACACAACAACAAGTAAGCCTTTTCATCTTAAAGCACAGTTGGAGTCTCAATCTTGTATTCAAGACAACATAAAATCACTGGTTCTCCCACTGTGGGTCTTCATAATGATTCCATGTCATTGGTGATAGCAATGTTATAAACTAGTGGAACAGTATTTACAAAGAATGAGATGAGGCTTTTATGAGAAGGATTTGAGGGTATAATGTATCAATAGCTCCTCAAACACCATTTTAGAAAATTCACCTTTCATGTTTTGGAAAATGTTTTGTAGGATCAAGATCAATCAAGAGAAAGTCTTTAGAGTGTGTTGTTTTTTTGGTTGGGTTATTGTTCATTAAGAAGGTTTTTAGTCAAAGTACTATTGACAATGTAAAAAACATAGCTTGCTTCATATTTTTCCCTTTAAATTGAGGCATTTTCTCCCCACAAATACTGTACAGAACGGGACCTGAAACTTTTTTTTTTTCCCTTTTTCAACAAATGATCAGTGCTCAAGCTTCAGAAAATGTTGACTGTCAATTGAAATGTAGTATGTTGGAGATCAAACGAAATATAAAATGCATTGAGGTTTGCGGTCTTTAAAATACAATATAAATTTTGAATTTTGCAAACCTTTGATTTGGTCAATGTCAAAAAAATGGGACATGTATAAATACAGTAATATTTAATAGTAGTGCTGTTAAAATTAACGCGTTAACTAACGCATGCAATTATTTTCTTTTTCAGTTTAACACGTGGCAGAGCTAGGGTTGGCCACCCCATTCACAACTGCTGCTTCGGTCTCTTTTTTTCTTGACAAGAATTGCGTTTTTTTAGATGCAGAACGTCTTTACGAGCACATCAAATCAGAGACTTTTCAGACACGCTCTCCAACTTCGCTTCAGTGCCAGGCGCTAGACAAACGAGTGTGGAAAAGATACAGGTGACGAGGAGCTTCAGTATAACAACAGTGAACTGTGGTCAGATGAGATGTTGTCAGGCCATATGTCAGTAAAAAACCAATTTTCCTGTCCTGTCAGCCGATATACTGCGCTCATAGCACGTGCTCTTCAATGAATGCACAAATGCACCGGCGCTCGCTGTAGCCTGTATTATTTCATAATAAAGTGCAAAAGAAACGACGAGCATGCAATGTCATAGTTAGGTCGTCAGTTAACTCATGAAGTTACCAAAAAGGCAATTAAAGCTGCCTTAAAATTGTGCATGTATGTAAATATTTGTTATATGTGAGTCAGATTTAAGAGCATGTCTCTTTCAAAACTGTCCTGGAACAGCCCAGCACTGTCTCCCTCATCAACACACCCGATTCAGCTCGTCAGCTCATTAGCAGAGACTCTGGGTCAGAATAGATAAAGAGATGCGTGTCAGATCCACGTCATGTTCAGCAGCAGCAGCACTCTTAAAGCAGCCAACATAACCTAATAACCAGCTGCTGTGATGTCTGTTCATCAAAGAACAAAAGAAAAAAGAGCAAATCAATAACTTTTGTAGCTTTAAGGATTCATCTATATTTAATTTAGAATTTTGTGTTTGATTACTTTATTCAATTTCTGTATATTTAATGTTCTACTTGCTGAAGGGCACAGGTAGCTAAATATAATATATATTATAATGGGTTTATGTGAAGTTAACGTAAATTAGAAGCTATTTTTTAAAGTCTAATAAATGTTAAAATGTATAGTTCTCAATTATACTGTAATGCTAAATGACTATAGCCAATGGTTAAATATTAGGGAAAAAATTCAGAGAGGCATCAGTAATATTGATACTTGCCTCAGTCATAAAAAAGACGCCATTAAACAAATATAAAAAATATGCTGTTGTTATGATGTTTCTACATTAATTTGAAGATTGAATGTGAAATTATTGCAAAAATAAAGTATATTTAAAAACTTAGTGTTAGATGGGATTAATTGCGATTGCAATTAATTAGTTAATATTAATCGATTGACAGCACTACTCAATGGTTAACTAGTTATAACTAAACTAAACAAAAACGTTTGCTTGATCCAAGTAATAATAATGCATTTTTTGAAATGGGTGAAAAGTGTTAACATAATATTTAAATTAGTACCCCTGTTATTAGTTTATCAACAAAAAACATTGAATTTCTGCTCATAAAATGTTAAAATAAATAATGGGAGTACCCATTTAAGTAATAAGTAATGGTCCCCAAAATAAGTAATGGTACCCATTTGTACCCATTTTTGTGGAAAGTGCCTTGAAACATTACTGAGTGATTTACATGAAGATTTGTGATCGATTGAACAGCAGCCATGTGTTTACTGACACAAACAAACAAAAACTAAAAAATTTAAATCACACACAGTTTGGATGTATTACAAATCAAGGGAATACACAGCCTCACCATCAACTGCATGGAGGTCTCGGTGCTCCTGAAAACAGCTGTAGTACTTGTATTTTTTCCCACATACGTCACATGTATAGCGGAAAGAACCTGGATTAGAAAACAAAGACTTGTATGAACAGCAACTTGAGAGATCATTATCTGACGAGATGTTGGGAAGAACTCTAGTCAGCTTTTTTCCACAAAGTTTTACCCACTTAATTTAGAAAATTCCAGGTCAATTACACAAAAAATTTGCCCCATGAATAAATGCTACTCACTATTGATTCCCAGAGATGCTCCTTCACCAGAAGCAACAGCCTCAGTCTCTGGACAGCAAGAAACCACACAAAATACAGACACATATATAAATAGCTAATGAAATATGTCAAATTTGATGATTCTGGTTATGATTTGGATTTCAGCTCCTTAATGATTCCATTCCAGTTCAGCACTTTTAAGGAAGCATTCATCACCCAATAACTAACCTACACTTCCATTCCAAAATAGAACCTATAGAAACGTTTTTCCAGCTCAGTGCTCAACCTTTAGAACATGTCAACTAAGATGTAATGTGTTGGAGATCAAACTAAACTTTGATTTTATATGAGGTTTTATATGATTTATACAAAATATAAATTTGCAAACCTCAAACTGCGTCAATATCAAAAAATGGGACATGTCTAAAAGCAGTACCATTCATAAACCATAATAAAGAAAAACATTAGATTGATTCGAGTAGTAATAAAATAATGGTTTTTGAAATGTGTAAGAGGTAACAGCATTACCGTTAAAGTCATAGGAGACCAATTTGTATTCTGTTTGTGGAAAGTGCCTTGAAACACTTATTCAAGGTTCATGATCTTAGATCAAAGATTCATTAACTGACTCATACGAGTCATTTGTTTCTGAATCTGATGTTCGGTGTTGCATGTTAACCAGTCAAGACAATGCAATGGAAAGACGTGTTGTCTGTTTATTATCACCATATTCTTTCAAAGTGCTCGGTCACAACTCAGCTAAAACTTTTTAATTTGCCGTTCTGAATACAAACTAGTTTATGACTCTCAACCCTACAGAACTTACAACCATCTTATTCAGATTCAATAGGTCAAGACGCACCTGTGTGAGCTCGGACATGTGTCTGAAAGCAGTTGTAGTACTTGTACTTTTTGCCACATACTCCACAAATGTAAGAGCCTGTAAGAGAAAGGACAGAAAAAGGAAATATCAGACAAAAGCATTTCAAGTGTTAGTGAGGTGCAAAACGTGTCAACCCCCAATGGAAAGGGAGAAGGTGGAGACTTCAACTTGACAACACAGCACATGCAATGTCTTCCCCCCACCCCAACATATTAGTACATACAGATATTAGGATTGACATTTCACCACAAAATTCCTATTATTTTGTGCGGAAAAAGTAAATATATATTTTTATTCACTGAATGAATAAAACTATTACTATTAATAAAATTAATTCATCAATAAAATGTATTTAATTAATAGAATCAAGTTCATGTAATTAAAGGGGAAGGGAACCTTATCCTCACAGCAACCAAGCCATTAAAAGAATTGAAGGTTCCATTTGTTAACTACATTAGTTGACATGAACTAACAATGAACAATAATTCAACAGCATTTATTAATTAATGAATTAAAATTACAAACCCACACCACAAACTGTCAAGCACATCTTACCAGCAAACATACACTCGTTTTCATCCTTCTCTCCACTCTCTGAGGCAGAAGTCTCTAAACTAATCCTTTCCAATCATCCTACTACTTGTCCGCTTGATCCTATTCCATCTCATCTCCTTCAAGCCATTTCTCCTGCCGTTGTACCTGCACTCACTCACATCGTTAACACATCCCTTCACACTGGTGTTTTTCCCTCAACATTTAAACAGGCTCGTATAACCCCACTTCTTAAGAAACCCACTCTTAACCCAACTCATTTAGAGACCTACAGACCGGTTTCCCTTCTACGTTTCATTGCAAAAACACTTGAACAATTTGTGTTCAACCAAGTCTCAGCCTTTATCACACAGAACAACCTCCTCAACAGCAACCAATCTGGCTTCAGAAGCGGACATTCGACCGAGACTGCCTTGCTTTCAGTTGTTGAAGCCCTAAAACTGGCAAGAGCAGCTTCCAAATCTTCTATACTTATTTTGCTGGATCTGTCTGCTGCTTTTGATACGGTGAACCACCAGATTCTCCTGTCAACCCTATTGGAAAATGGCATCTCAGGAACCGCACACCAGCGGTTTGAGTCTTACCTCTAAGATAGGTCCTACAAGGTATCTTGGAGAGGTGAGGTGTCCAAGTCAACATCTAGCTACTGGGGTGCCTCAGGGATCAGTACTTGGACAATTTATCTTCTCTGTCTACATGGCATCATTAGGTTCTGTCATTCAGAAGCATGGCTTTTCCTATAATTGCTATGCTGATGACACTCAACTCTACGTTTCATTCCATCCTGATGATCCGATGATAGCTGCTCGCATCTCAGCATGTCTAACAGACATTTCTTGTTGGATGACGGACCATCACCTTCAACTCAACCTGGCTAAGACAGAACTGCTTGTGGTTTCAACAAACACATCACTTTATCAAAATTTCACCATCCAGTTAGGCACATCAACCATAACTCCTTCAAAAACAGCTAGAAACCTTGGAGTTGTGATTGATGATAAGCTGAATTTCTCAGACCCCATTGCTAAAACTGCCCAGTCCTGCAAATTTGCTTTATACAACATTAGGAAGATCACCCCCTTTCTTTCAGAACATGCAACACAACTCCTTGTTCAAGTTTTTGTTCTATCCAGGCTGGACTATTGCAATGCTCTCTTCCAGCCAACCTCTACAATTAATCCAAAATGGCGCTGCAAGATTGATCTTTAATGAGCCGAAAAGAACGCATGTCACACCTCTGTTCATCAATTTGCACTGGCTACCAGTAGCTGCTTGCATTAAATTCAAGGCATTAATGTTTGCCTAGAAAACCACCACTGGCTCTGCACACATTTACCTAAATTCATTACTTCAGAGTTATGTGCCCTCTAGAAGCTTGCATTCTGCAAGTGAATGGCATATTATTGTGCCATCTCAAAGAGGCACAAAATCACTTTCACTGACTTTTTCTTTAACTGTTCCCAGCTGCTCAAATCAGTCCGAGCAGCTGAGTCCTTAACCATCTTCAAGAAACGACTACAAACACATATGTTCCACCTTTATTTGACCCTCTAACTCTAACACTTTCTATTCTATTTCAATTTACTTATCTTCTTAATTTTTGTATTTAAAAAAAAAAACAAAAATAAAAAACAAAAAAAATAGCTTTCTAGTTTTTCAATTTTATCTAATGTTTTGTTTTTGTGTGTGTGTGTGTGTTTGTATATATGTGTGTGTGTATAATATATATGTATGTATATATATATTGTATATTATATATATATAGTCTATGAGTATATATATATAAATAAAACTACACACCGTGCTACGTGTATGGGTTAGGCTAACCGAGACGTGTCATTGCACTAGTTATTGTTGCTTCTTTTGTAGTTTTGATGCTTTATTTCCTCATTGAAGTCGCTTGGGATAAAAGAAATTAATATTTACATGATTAAATAAATAAATAAAAAGTTAGTTCATGCTAACTTCGACATTTACATACTGGGCATTTTTAAAATCAAAAATTGTATCTGTTAACAGTAGTTAATGCACTCTGAACTAACATGAACAATGAACAACTGTATTTTTATTAACTAACATTAACAAAGATCATTAAATGCTGTAAAAACATGAATTGCTCAGTTCTTAGTTGCAGTTTTGCAAATGAGTGTTATAGTCGGACCATAGTATAAGTGTACGAACTGGGTTGATGTGGTTACTATGGAAGCCTGTTTCCGCCACTGAATTAAAAATAAAAAAGGTAATTGCAACCTTTTATCTCACAATTCAGAATTTTTTTCTCACAATTGCGAGATATAAACTCAGTTTCGACTTTAAACTCGCAATTTTGACTTTTATAAAACTCGCTAATAGTCAGAGTTTGTATCTCTCAATTCTGACTTTATAACTCGCAATTTTGACTTTATAACTCGCAATAGTAAGTTTATATCACGCAATTCTGACTTTATAACTCGCAATTTTGACTTTATAACTCGCAATAGTAAGTTTATATCATGCAATTCTGACTTAACTCGCAATTGTGTGTTATAAAGTCAGAGTTGCGAGATTTGAACTCGCAATTCTGAGAAAAAAAGTCAGAATTGTGATTTTAACCCTTAAATGCATACCTTGGGTCTTTAGTGACCCGGGACATCATTCTCTACCCTCTCTCTCCTTCATTTTTTTTTTAAGTTAGACATCAACTTTCTTAGTATTCCTCAATCTATTAATTATAAACAAT
This sequence comes from Sinocyclocheilus anophthalmus, assembly GCA_018155175.1. Taxonomy (NCBI): domain Eukaryota; kingdom Metazoa; phylum Chordata; class Actinopteri; order Cypriniformes; family Cyprinidae; genus Sinocyclocheilus; species Sinocyclocheilus anophthalmus. Next base: position 178,642 of record JADLZN010004291.1, on the reverse strand, counting down.
ATAACAACAACAACAACAAAAAAACAGTAAAATATAAAAGAATGCCAGTTTTCGGATTCATTTTTTGTAAAATGTGTATAGGGTCGCTAGAGACCCGAGATATGTAAATATGTAAGTATTTTTTCCTGCGCAACTAAATTTACATATCTGATGACTCAATATGTGCAAAGCATCTTTTTTCCTCAAGGTGGCACTGTTTGATACACAATGATGACGTGACGTTTCACTCATAATTACCGAAGCAATAAAACAAACAAATATCATCAGCAAAAGTTAAAGTAGTTTTACTGCAGAGCTATTACTATACGCAATTAAATATAAATGTCACTGTCATTTGATGCTGGATGTGGTTAATAAGCTGCCAGTGATCAAAATATTGAATATGAAGTCATTGAAAACGATAGTTTGAGAATATGGTTGAGATTGTTTCGGTGAGATTTTCTTTCTTTTTTTACACGTAAACTGGCCAGTCTAAAATTTTTTGAATAATAATCATTATATTTAATATTATTTTGTAAATTTTTAAGAAGTCTTCTAAACATTTATTTAATTATTTAGTGACAATTCAGCTTTGATCACAAGAATAAATGACATTTTACAATATATTAACCCTTTGAGGAGTGACATACACAAAAGTAATGACTCGACTCCAAAACCTCAGCAAGGAGAGTCAAATGGTAGCATTTGATAGAGAAAACTTTTACATTTTTAGAAATTATATTTATTGTATTACATTTGGACATTCTCATGCTGAGAAACTACTGATGAAAGACAAAAAAAAATGAAAGTGTGCTCAAGGGAAATTTCACGTCTTTCTTATTTGACATGCAATAACTCACATGTTATAAACTGCACTGAGTAAATACAGCTGGATAAAATAAAACCTGTGCCCGTCTTCATTTCAGACTGCAAAGCAACAAAATGTGATTCTTTTAAAGGGGGTGATTCTTTCCTATACCCACTGTATCTTGTGATCGACACAATGGATTATGTTGATTTCGGACTCATTTCAATCGGGAGCATCCACTGTAAGTAGTGACGTGTCATGTTCCACAATCTGAGCATGTTTCATTAACTTCATACGTTTGTATATTCTTGGCTACATGTGCATCTGTGGTGTCTCAAGTTTATTATGACTCCAGGGATATCTTTAGATCTGAGTGACTCTTTTTTTTTTTTGATCTAAGAATGTTTTATGAAGTTACAAGCAAAAACATGACATAAATGCCACATCTGTATATTATGTACAATAGGGGTGGGGTGGGTTACCTTGTGTTTGAGAGTTGCGAGAGCTTCCCAAAACCACGCAGATCTCAGCAGGAATGTTGCCATCACTCGCTTTGCCGTTACTGGCCAAAGATTCAGGAGACGCCACCTCCGTCTTTACGCTCACTGAGGGAAGCTTTGGAGACGTTGTCGGTACCGCCTGTGTGGCTCCAGCCTCTGTGGGGACAACAGCCGTGTCCTTCGGCTCCTGGCTGGGGTTCGGCACCTCCTGACAACTCATGACTCCAGGTCTGCTCAGAAGGAGCTAAGGGAACTGCAAATGACAAAAACAGGAAGAGGATTTTAAGTTCCCAGAGAGCTCAAATAAATACTTTAAATATTTCTACATGCATTATATTTAAATATGTGTATTTGTACAAACCCAATTCCAAAAAAGTTGGGACACTGTACAAATTGTGAGTAAAAAAGGAATGGAATAATTTACAAATCTCATAAACTTATATTTTATTCACAATAGAATATAGATAACATATCAAATGTTGAAAGTGAGACATTTTGAAATGTCATGCCAAATATTGGCTCATTTTGGATTTCAGAGAGCTACAACATTCAAAAAAAAGTTGGGAAGGTTAGCCAATAAGAGGCCGAAAAGTTAAAGTAATATAAGGAACAGATTGGCGGGAGGACCGCAATTGCAACTATTAGGTCAATGGCATGATCGGCGTATAAAAAGAGCTACTCAGAGTGGCAGGTCTCTCGAAAGTCAAGATGGGCAGAGGGGATTTTTTTTCCCCCCCCCCCCCCCCCCCCCCCCCCCCCCCAAAAACCATTCCCCATGCTGCGGCGAAAAATAGTGGAGCAATATCAGAAAGGAGTTTCTCAGAGAAAAATTGCAAAGAGTTTGACGTTATCATCATCTACAGTGCATTATATCATCCAAAGATTCAGAGAATCTGGAACAAGCTCTGTGCGTAAGGGTCAAGGCCGGAAAAACATACTGGATGCCTGTGATCTGACTTCGGCCCTAGACGGCACTGCATCACCATACAGGGAATGCTCTGTTAATGGAATCACAACATGGGCTAGGAATACCTTCCAGAAAACATGTCGGTGAACACAAATCCACCATGCATCTCCGGTGCCGGCTACTCCTTTTTGTCTTAACACTCTATAGGTCCAAAAAAAAGAGAAAAGACAAAGAAGCCATATCTAAACATAATCCAGAAGCGCAGGCGTTTTCTCTGGCCCAAGGCTCATTTAAAATGGACTGTGGCAAAGTGGGAAAACTGTTCTGTGGTCAGACAAAAGTTCTTTTTGGAAAACTGGGACACCATGCCATCCGGACTAAAGAGGACAAGGACAACCCAAGTTGTTATCAGCGCTCAGTTCAGAAGCATGCATCTCTGATGGTATGGGGTTGCAAGAGTGCGTGTGGCATGGGCAGCTTACACATATGGAAAGGCACCATCAATGCTGAAAGGTATATCCAAGTTCTTGAACAACATATGCTCCCATCCAGATGTCGTCTCTTTCAGGGAAGACCTTGCATTTTCCAACATGACAATGCCAGACCACATACTGCATCAATTACAACATCATGGCTGCGTAGAAGAAGGATCCGGGTACTGAAATGGCCAGCCTGCAGTCCAGATCTTTCACCATAGAAAACATTTGGCGCATCATAAAGAGGAAGATGCGACAAAGAAGACCTAAGACAGTTGAGCAACTAGAAGCCTGTAGTAGATCAAGAATGGGACAACATTCCTATTCCTAAACCTGAGCAACTTGTCTCCTCAGTCCCAGACGTTTGCAGACTGTTATAAAAAGAAGAGGGGATGCCACACAGTCGTTAACATGGCCTTGTCCCAACTTTTTTGAGATGTGTTGATGCCATGAAATTTAAAATCAACTTATTTTTCCCTTAAAATGATACATTTTCTCAGTTTAAACATTTGATATGTCATCTATGTTGTATTCTGAATAAAATATTGAAATTTGAAACTTCCACATCATTGCATTCTGTTTTTATTCACAATTTGTACTCCCAAACTTTTTTGGAATCAGGTTTGTACATTTATTATATATATAAAAATTCATGTCTGTGACTATAAGAACAACTTTAGAGAAGAACTAGAACCAATCATAAATTCAGAAACTCCACACTGCAGCCTAACCCAATTTAACACTGAATTTAGTAACGCAGAGGAAGCGTTTTAAAAGCATACAGTATTTGCCTTCTGTGTGGGAGACATTCATAACAGTGCAGAAGAACAGAGATTTATGTTTAGGAGAAGAACCAAAACTACTGTATATATGCGTCGCTCAGAACTCTCTGCAGAGAAATAAAATCAGCTTGATACATGCATCTGCACTGCAGTCTACAGAATATGTGTGTGTGAGGAAGTGTCTGTATCTACCAGGGGTGTTTTCTACAGAAGCCCTGCACAACATGGAGAAAAAAAAATTCAGGTGGAATTATTTTTATTTTTCTCTTATATTATTCCTGAACCTATGCCCAAATAATTTTTTTAATCAGTTTTTCCTCTCTTCAAAGCTTCCAGAGACCGAACAGAGCGCGAGAGGAGAGAGAGAGAGAGAAGCTTGTAACTTGCAGTACACAACCAGTCCATCAGTTTTTTTTGCCACTCATATTTGGTACTGCATGCTAATTATTAGCTGACCATCTTCTCTCTCTCTCTCTCCTGGTGCCATCTCTTGAGGGGAAAAACAGAGGGACAATTTTGAAAAGAGAAACAAAAAATGGTTTCTTTAGAGTTTTTGGGAGACAGGAGTTTTTCTTTTTTTTTTCTCCCCATTGTGATTCAGGGCTTCAAATTTTTCTTTGAGGAGGGAAGAGAGGCAGTTCCTTCCTCGCCAAAAAACAAAAACATCACAAAACATGAGATTGAGTAATGCATAGATCACAATTTTTTTTTTTCTTACGTAAGACTGCCCAACAGCAGCACATAAAGATGCTTCCAGCATGACATGAATGTGAGGGGCAGGGTTAACGAAAACTAAATATAATTAACTACAACTGAAACCATTCAAATATATATACTTTAAATGACATGAACATGAACTGAAAAAAAATTATAATAATCTTTTTATCAGCTAGATGCTGAGAGCAGACGTTCCCAGAACGTTGTAGGGTGGTTATTTTTAAAATAACCTAAAAATAGCTGATACAGAACATTCCCTAATGATTATTCTTAAGTTATTTTTATAAACCTGTGTAAACTATCTTTCCAGTCAAATGTTGCAGATATTTTTTTTGTGTAATGAGCACAGAGTCATGAAATTTGTTTAAATACAGCATTTACTAAAATACAGAAATTTGATCAATCAAAACAAGTTTTAAATTATAATATTAAGTATAGGGTTAAGCATAGAGTGATAACAGAAATCATAAATGTGTGGGTTTCATCTTCATTTACTGATCTGCAGGCGCTTCTCCAGCTCACACTTTCACCTGTCTTCCAGAGAGAGCCCCTCGCTCGAGGAATTTAAAAATGAATGGTCATTTCGTTTTACTGTCTGTCTGACTCGTTCGTTTATCAGTCTCTATATTGAATGATTACTTAAGGGATAGTTCACCCAAAAAATTTTCTGGGTCATTAATTCTGTCATTAATTACTCACACTCGTGTTGTTTGAAACCCGTAAGACATTTGTTCATCTTCGGAACACAAATTAAGATATTTTTGATGCATTCTGACAGCTCTCTGACCCTCCATAGACAGCAAGGGTACTACCATGATCAACATCCAGAAACGTAGCAAGGAGATCGGTAAAATAAGCCATGTGACACCAGGGGTAAACAGCGTATGTTGTTCTGTGTCAGCTGCGACCCGCGGATACGTCTTCTACGTGCTTTGATTTGAACGAAAACAACGTATGGTGCGGCTGACACAGAACAACATACGCTGTTTGCGTTCAGTGGATATTCTCCAAAATAGCGCTAGGGTGACAAAGGAGAGGAGACAAATTGTTGAATAAAGTCGTTATTTATTTTGTTTTCCTTTTGCGCACAGAAAGTATTCTCGTAGCTTCGCAATATTACTGGTTTGAATTTGAACCCTGATGTCACTGGCTTTGTTTTACCGAGTCCTTGGCTACGTTTCTGGACGTGATCTGGTAGTAACCCGTGCTGTCTCTAGGGAGGTCTGAGGGTCAGTGAGCTGTCAGAATGCATCAAAAATATCTCAATTTGTGTTCTGAAGATGAACGGAGGTATTACAGGTTTGGAACGACATGAGGGCGAGTAATTATGACAGAATTTTTTTTTTTGGGTGAACTAACCCTTTAAATCCAATGCAGTTATGAGAGTAAATATGATTTCAGAGGGATATGACATGCCTAACTGAAGATAACATGATGCTAATAGAGAAGTTTTTGTTTACATATTCAAAAGAAGAAAGTACAAAATGTACACTTCAGTGGTAAGAAATCACTGTAATTCAAGCAAGAACTTGTTCTATTAATATATCTCTATATATCTTATATATATATATTCATAGATATATTTGATTATATATTATATATAATAATATTATATATATATTAGATATATTATATATATTATACCAATTTATATATAAAAAAAATAAATCCAGCACCATTAATTAACAAAAGACTTTTATATTTAGTCACACCCCCACACACACACCCACACACATATATTATATATATAGATACGAATTCCATTATGGCCATTTTAGAAACCATAAATTGAGTGAAGTCATTTTTAGGTGGGCTGATTTTTATGTGATATAAAAAAAAATGTTATAAAAAAAAAAAAAAATAAAATAATACATAATAAATAAATACTATATTAATATAGATAATATATATATATTCAAATACAATCAGCACCAAATAAAAATGACTCAACTCAATTTATAGTTATATAAATATGACAGATATATATATATATATATAATATTAATATTATTAATATGTGTGGTGTGTGTGTGTCGTGGGAATAAATGGAAGTTCATTTTGAGTTGTGAAGATTTTTATTTGATGTCAAATAGGGGGACCCGTAATATGAACATTTAATGGACAAATTCGTACTCTGATTAATTTAATTAAAAAAATGGTTATAATACGGATTAGGCATCTTACAGTCATTTCATGTCACTATACTATACTGCGTACGCGAGTGTGCTGGATGCTACGATGTACAGCAGTGTAAGGTCATTGCGGAGTCAAGTGGGTTAGGGGGAATCTTATAATAATGTTATTGGCACATTAGAATAATGTTCTACAAAGCAAAAAAAGTTATAGTTAGGTTAAAATGGTTAGTTCACCCAAAAAGGAAAATTGGTCCATGTTTTACTCACGCTCAAGGCATCCTAGGTGTGTATGACTTTCTATGAGACGAATCCAGTTGGAGTTTTATTAAAAATGGTCTTTGAACTTCCAAGCTGTTTAATGGCAGTCAGCGGGTGTTGCAGTGCATCAGTCCAAAAGAAATGAAATAAAAAGCACCCATCCATAAAAAAAAATGTCTCACACGGCTCCGGGGAGTGAACAAAGGCCTCCTGTAGCAAATCGATGCGTTCCTGTAAGAATTTTAAATAAACATATTTAAAAACGTTAAGAAGCCTTAATCTAGCTGCGCTCACGGTTGTTACACGCGAAGCAGTTCTGGTAGGAATGACGTCTGAAGGTGGCCGTTGGCGCATGGCCACTCATAAGTGGAAGAAAAGGAAGTGCAGCGGAGAGATCGAAACAACATACAACGGTTCACGAATTAGAGTACAAAACAAGGATTTGTAAAGTAGAATGTTGGAGGATTTTGATAAAAGCCAAGATGAGACTGGTTTTCCTTTGCTAAAGTAAGGAGACTTTGCTTCCTTTGCTCCTGTAAACAAACGTTGGTTTCCAGTTTCTAGGAGCTCTCACCAGCGCATGCCGCAACGCCGCATCTTTACATCATCCTCCCGGAGCTGCTTCCGTGTACAACTGTTAGTGCAAGCTAGATTAAAGTGATTATTATGTTTTGAATATGGTATTTTTCTTAGAAAAACGCATCAATTCGCTACAGGAGGCCTTTGCTCACACCCTGGAGCCGTGTTGGGCACTTTTTATTATGAATGGATGCGCTTTATTTCACTTAATTTGGACTGACAAACTGCAACACCAGCTGACTGCCATTAAACATCTTGTAAGATCAAAGACCATTAAGAGAAATTGATTGGATTCATCTGAAAGAAGGAAGTCATATACACCTAGGATGGCTTGAGTAAATAATGGGCTAATTTTCATTTTTGGGTGAACTATCCCTTTAAGAAAACTTCCCTGGTTAATTAAAAACCAACCATAAAAAAACTAACGTTCTGGGAATATTCTGGGAACCAAAAATTGTTATCTGGGTTTCAAGCAACAAATCGGACACTAGCTGGTCTAACTTGGTTTTTGGAACACGTTACCAACATCTATAAGTACTTCAGCAGGGTGCTACACACCTAAAAGACGACAAACCTAAATATATGACAAAATCAACATTCCTCTACTGAAATGATACAGTTATCACTTCCCATGCTGAACTTTAAAACACAAATTAAATGCAAAATGCAAATTGGAAATAAATTTACATGATCAAAAGTCAGTATATTTCTTGCATCAAAAGTAAAATAGAGTACAGTGTGGATAGCACCACTTAATTACAGTTATGTCCAACAGAAGCGGAGCCAGGAGGCAATCTTTGGTGTGCACAGGTACGTTCTTTCACAGATTCATTTTGAAAACCAGCTCCGAACTGTGGTAACTATGAGCAGAATTTCAACACTGTCATCTAATGAGAATGTAGTACTCTCAGGCTATTTCAGGAGATGACTGGAAGAGATTAGGCTGCCAGCCCTAGTTTCATTTGACCAGAACACACTGACACATTCAACGTCATGAAAAAACACTGAAAAAAAAAAAAAAAAAGGACGACAGTACTGTGAAAAACAGAACAAGAAATTATATTAGTTGTTTTTTTTCCTATTTTACATGGTAAATGGAAGTGGTGAAAACATAAATATCTCCTCTTAAATTTCATCTGAGGGGCATCTCCTCAAAAAAAAGCCCTTTTCCAATTATATGCTAAGGAATCTCGGATTAAATTTAAATACTGGGAGATATTGGAAAGCGTACTTGATATCAAAATAATCCTGAAAGAAGAGACAAAATTAGAAATCAAGGCCAGCACCGCAGGCCAGCGCTGAGCCCTTAAAACATTATGATTAAATTTGATGGAAAATCAAATTGCAAAACAGCAGGAGATGACAGACATGAACCTGCTGAATTGTGATGCGACAAACTCAAGAGAGATCTTGGTTCTGGACATAAGGCAGATATATAGCGATATATATATATAATATATATATATATATACTACCAACATTTATATAAACATTCAAATAAATTGGTTGTCATTCTAATTTTTAAAATAATTCACTGTCTTTTAATGTATCATGTATTAATTTCGTATTAGGGTTATTTATTGTGAGTTTTATAATAATAAAGGCCTTCATTTGACATTATTGCATTCTAATTACCATTCCTGCCTTTTAATTTTGATAGGAGTTCTTTTATTTCCCGGAGCTTAATCGTCCGATTTTCTCATGTTCATAGCAGAGGAGAGGAGGCTGACATTTGCGCAGTCGGCAGCTGGCTGTTTTTCATGAATTGTACCAACCCTTATACCTGCGCTGTTATTATTTTGATGCACCACCCAAGACAAAAACTGAGACACTGCAACCACATAAAATACAAATGAGGGCTATATTTTCGATTCTTGTGTCATCAAATGCGATTGGAAATAAAAGAACACCAAACAAGTCATAGCAAGTGATGGCTGGTCAATTAAACAGAGAATCACTACTGAGCAGAATCCCTCAACTTAGTGCTTCAAAAATATGTCATGATAAGCGGCAAAAACATACACAAATATCCAAGATATATCGTAGACCCCAAAAAAATAAAGGCTCATGATCAATGAACATAACAGTGTCTTGATGAATAAAAAAAAAACTTTCTAGGGTTGCAAAAAGGTGGTAAATTTCCAGTAAATTCCGTAAACATTCCAGAAATTTTGGAAACTTTCCAGGATTTTTTTGGAATATTCCAGGGATTTTTGGAAAGTTTCCACCCCTTTGCAACCCTGTTTCACTCTCAATTTTTGGGAGATTTCATTACCTGAGTTATGAGTTTTCAGATAGGTTTAAATAACAATTTTGCTGTTTTTAAACCACTATAACGTATAATAAACAATGTATTTGCTACTTGGCATGCAAGCTATTTTTTTCGTTCCAGTTCTAGATGTCTCCTTTCCAAAAGGTTGCCAGTTAGAATAAAATAAAACAACTTTTTATTATTAATATTATTATTAACTCAGAAACAGAAGTAATTTAAAAATGTTTAAAAATTGTATTTCTGCTTGAATTTTCATTTTAATAGTCATGTACAATGCTCCCAATTGGGGGTTTTTTTTTTTTGTGTTACGGGGGAGATGCCACACGGAAAACCTCGACGGAGTTTACAAATTTAACAATATAAGAAACAGGTTCTGTTCTATTTACAACTTTTTAAATGCATTTTTTTTTTTTTTTTTTTCTTCTGAGAGTCACGCCTTCTGAATTTATACAGAATGTAGTTTCACGAGATTAGTCTAAAACATTTAATTGCAGAGTTAACTTACAAAACAAAAGAAACATCAAATCATGAAAAAATATACACACACATTGCTATCTGCCATTACAGCAGTTGGCGCTGAACATTAGCAAACTCTGTACTCTCATCTGTCATTTTTTCTGAATATTCTTGATAATCATTAGCTAACTGACTGTTGATATGGGCATCAGGGAACATGCAAGATATCGTCTCTATATGATATTATCGCTATATTGTGCCACCACAGTGTGCATGCAAAATGTCTGAAAGTGTATGGGATTTAGCAAGCACCACTAATAATAAAAAGGTGAAGAAATATAGAACAATCATAAATCTGCCCAGAACCGGCCACCCTCCAAAGTATCTGAGCAAAAAGACCCACAATAAAGGAGGCCATCAAGAGGCCCACGGCAAATGTTTCAAATAATGAGTAGGAGTTGCTTATAACGTTCATCTGGGAACAATGTGCACCATTCAATCAGATTTATAAGGTAAATCATTTATAAACCGAAGCCAACACAGGAGAATACATCATCTTTCTAAATATGCAAACTGTTCATCGCAACTTCAAAATAAAAGTGTAAACCCTCGCTCTGAGTTTGCATGTTTTGATGTCCAAATTTTCTTGTTTAAGGAATGACAGTGGCTGTAGCATTTCTATCATAAAGAAGTGGCCAAATATTAAAGTGGACATTTGAATTTAATGTGTAGTAAATATTAAAAAGGATTAGATTACGCACGCGGTAAAGTGTAAAAACAATTGTCAGGCAATTGGCGCCCCCCTGTAGGCATTTGATATTATACATAATGTACATAAGTTATGATTATATTGTTTTATTACATGTATTTTAACAGTTTTTCCCCCCGATAAAATCACTCGATTAATCGTCAGAATTAATTCAGACTCAATTACGAAAATAATCGTTACGGAAAGCCCTAATTTATTCGTTTTAAAATTATCTCTAACTTAGTAAATATGAAAATAAAAATAGTTCGAAATCAAGCATTTAAAGTTTGTTGATTGTGCATGTCTATACATATTTTTATGCTGTCTACAAATGCACACGTGACAAATGTTCATGAAACTAACCCCCGGTTTCACAGACAAGGCTTAAGCCTAGTCCTAGACTAAAACGTAAATCTGAGCTGTTTCAACTGAAAGAAACTTGCACCGACTGATCTTAAAACATGTCAGTGCCTTTGTTTTGTCTTAAGATGCACACCAGTAATGCTTTTTTCTAAAGCATGTTTATAAAAATTACTTACTGTAAAAAAAAAAGTCCTAATTGAACTATAGCCTAATCCTGGTTTAGGCTAAGCCCCGTCTATGAAACCGGGCCTAAATGTGTATTAGATAAATGAAATACTTTTTTAACTTACTAAAAATGATATTGCGGAATGCTGCAGAGATGAGGGGGGGCACCAAGTATATAGCATTTGCCTTTATATTACTAATAATAGAAAAGCAATTCTTATAATACTTTGCATACTTTTTACTTTCTTTGTTTAAAGATATATTATAATTTATTAGATATAACTGTTAAACAGAGACCGTAAATTATTTAAGATGGAAAATGGGAGCTCTGTGTCATGGCGGTCAAGATAAAGGTACTGTGTGCTGTCAAAAATAAAAGTCTCCCTTCGAGAGACCGGACGATGCCAATAATAATATATAAAAAAAAAAAAAATTTTATAATAAAAAAAAATATATATATCAAATATTATATATATATATACATATATCATATCAGATATCTCTCAATCATAGTTTCAAAATATATCTAAAATGCAAGGGGGGGGGAATAACTATAATGAAACAAAAAATAGGAATATGAAGATTTTCAGATAGATATATAGCATAGTCCAGAAAAATGTTTAATTGTAAAGAAATGCTGAAAATAAATATTAAGTTAAGGTATTTGGTGGTGTTTGGTGGGTAAAGTGCATGTGAATTGCTTGGGAAGATCATATTAGTGAATGCGCACATGTAGGATGCAGATGTAAAGGGACGAGCCTGCCAAAAAACATATTGCTGCACCACATTATAAACGATGTTAGGTAAAGGGATAGTTCACCCAAAAATTTCTTACCCCAGGGCATCCAAGATGTAGGTGACTTTGTTTCTTCAGTAGAACACATTTGATGATTTTTAGTCCAACCGTTGCAGTTATCAGGCGTATAATGCATTGCATGTAACAAAATCATTAGTTGTAAAAAAATATACACAGACAAAACCAAATTAAACCATGCGGCTCGTGACGACACATTGATGTACAAACACACGAAACGATTGGTTTGTGCCAGAAACCAAACAGTATTAATATCATATTTGACCTCTAATACACCAATGTCCCACTGCTTTGAGCGCGCGCACGGCATCCAGTGCATGAGGTGTGTACGCGCTCTGGCGTAGTTTACGCTAATAGGTGTTGTCGCGGGAGGAGCAAACGACAGACACAGTGGGGGTGGAGTCAGGCCTCTGAGAAGCTTTTATTAACAGAAAATAAACAAAGTGTCCAGAAAAAAGGGAATCAAGTGTCCAAAATAAACAGGGGATCGGGTGTCCTCGTCTGCTGCAGGGTTCGTTAAGGGAAGGGCAGTGATCAGGAAGGAAGGAAGGAAGGGTCCAGGTAAGAGGCGGAGTCCGGCGGCCGCACGCTCTCCCCTCTCCGGTCCGGGGCGCGAGGGGCGGCAGCTTCTTTCAGCGGCTTCGTCCTTCTCTGCCCACGGCGCTTGAAGGGACTAGACGGCCCGGCATCCTTGCCCGATGGCCGTGTAATGGGTGCGGTTCTCGTCCGGAATGCGGGTCCGGCACTATGGCGGCACGAGAGTCCCTCTACGCACCCATCCTGGACCCACGAGGACACCAGCGTGAATGCACGGGGAAGAGACAGGTCTCCCGAGGACAGGTGCTCTCTGCATGTAATCAGCGGCGTTATGAGGCCCATTCGGTCAGGTGTGCCCCATTCACACGCCGCCAGCCTGGCTATTTCAGGCCACTCCTCTCTCACGCACCCACTCATGTTGGGAGCCTAGCAAAGGGCGGCGATTAAGGAACGGGGTGATGCTGATAATTAGGGGGAGGCAGCCGACTCGTCACATTGTGTTGATATCCAGCCGAAGAGCAATCAATCATAACTTCAGGCGAGCAGGCTCAGAGGTTGGGAATATGTGGAAAGTCACCACTCTCGAATGAGTTCGCGCAAGAGAAAGTAATTTTTTTAGTTTTAAGTCGGTTTGAACAATCCGTATAAGCGCAAGTAAGTACCATTTTGAATAGCCGTCGTACCTACAATGACTGTGAACTGTGTAAACAATGAATGTATACGTGCGAGAGATCACTTCCGGCACTTGCTTAAACTACGCCAGAGCGCGTACACACCTCACACACCGGATGCCGTGTGCGTGCTCAAAGCAGTTGGACATAGTGGTGTATTAGAGGTAAAAAATTTCGGTTTCGGTTTCTGGCACAAACCGATCGTTTCGTGTCTTAGGACATCAATGTGTCGTCACGAGCCGCAGGGTTTAATTTGGATTTGTCTGTGCATGTTTTGTTTACACTCATAGATTTTGTTACAATTGCCATCCATTATACGACTGATAGACTACAACGGTTTGAGATAAAATCTTCGTTTGTGTTCTACTGAAAAAAACTAAGTCACCTACATCTTGATCCCGGGGGGGGTAAGCAGGATAAACAAAATTTTATTTGTTGGTGAACTATCACTTTAAGAAAATGCTGGCAGTAAGATACCCACACTTCAAAATAACAGTCATTATAATTTAGTGAAAGTTAACACACTTTCAGTATGTTTTTTAAAGATTGAATACTCAAAATAGTGTTGGCCAAAAAAAAAAAAAAATCGCGGAAGAAATTATTTAAATTATCTCCTTTTATATTCTACAGAACTAAGAAAGCCATGAGATTTTGGAACCACGTGAGGATTTTCTTTTTATATACTGTATATATATATATATAATATTATATTATATTATCACATACAGTGGGGCAAAAAGTATTTAGTAGCCACCAATTGTGCAAGTTCTCCCATTAAAAAGATGAGCGAGGCCTGTAATTTTCATCATAGGTATACCTCAACTAAGAGAGACAAAATGAGAAAAGAAAATCCAGAAAATCACATTGTAGGATTTTAAAGAATTTATTTGCAAATTATAGTGGAAAATAAGTATTTGGTCACCTACAAACAAGCAAGATTTCTGGCTCTCAAAGACCTGTAACTTCTTCTTTAAGAGGCTCCTCTGTCCTCACTCGTTACCTGTATTAATGGCATCTGTTTGAACTCGTTATCAGTATAAAAGACACCTGTCCACAACCTCAAACAGTCACACTCCAAACTCCACCATGGCCAAGACCAAAGAGCTGTCAAAGGACACCAGAAACAAAATTGTAGACCTGCACCAGGCTGGGAAGACTGAATCTGCCATAGGTTAGCAGCTTGGTGTGAAGAACTCAACTGTGGGAGCAATTATTAGAAAATGGAAGACAAACAAGGAAAGACATACAAGACCAATGATAATCTCCCTCGATCTGGGGCTCTACGCAAGATCTCACCCCGTGGGGGTCAAAATGATCACAAGAACTGTAAGCAAAAAACCCAGAACCACACGGGGGGACCTAGTGAATGACCTGCAGAGAGCTGGGACCAAAGTAACAAAGGCTACCATCAGTAACCAGGGACTCAAATCCTGCAGTGCCAGACGTGTCCCCCTGCTTAAGCCAGTACATGTCCAGGCCCGTCTGAAGTTTGCTAGAGAGCATTGGATGATCCAGAAGAGGATTGGGAGAATGTTATATGGTCAGATTAAACCAAAATAGAACTTTTTGGTAAAAACTCAAACTTGTCGTGTTTGGAGGAGAAAGAATGCTGAGTTGCATCCAAAGAACACCATACCTAATGTGAAGCATGGGGGTGGAAACATCATGCTTTGGGGCTGTTTTCTGCAAAGGGACCAGGACGACTGATCCGTGTAACGAAAGAATGAATGGGGCCATGTAAAGTGAGATTTTGAGTGAAAACCTCCTTACATCAGCAAGGGCATTGAAGATGAAAATGTGGCTGGGTCTTTCAGCATGAAAATGATCCCAAACACACCACCCGGGCAAAGAAGGAATGGCTTCGTAAGAAGCATTTCAAGGTCCTGGAGTGGACTAGCCAGTCTCCAGATCTCAACCCCATAGAAAAACTTTGGAGGGAGATGAAAATCCGTGTTGCCCAGCGACAGACCCAAAACAATACTGCTCTAGAGGAGATCTGCATGGAGGAATGGGCCACAATACCAGCAACAGTGTGTGAAAACCATGTGAAGACTTACAGAAAACGTTTGACCTCTGTCATTGCCAACAAAGGGTATATAACAAAGTATTGAGATGAATTTTTGTTATTGACCAAATACTTATTTTCCACCATAATTTGCAAATAAATCTTTAAAAATCCTACAATGTGATTTACTGTGATTCTCATTTTGTCTCTCATAGTTGAGCTATACCGATGATGAAAATTACAGGCCTCTCTCTCATCTTTTTAAGTGGGAGAGCTTGCACAATTGGTGGCTGACTATATACTTTTTTCCCCACTGTATATATATTATTATATTTTTTTTTCTTTCTTTCTGTGAACTGTTCCTTTAAGATTCTGGAGTATTTCTAGGTGACTAACCAAATGCAAGCAAATCTGTGACACTAACCATGTTAAAGGAGTAGTTCACTTTCAGAATGAAAATTCTGGCACCATTAATCACCACCCACTGGTTCCAAACCTGTATGACTTACTTTCTTCTTTGGTACACAAAAGAAGATATTTTAAAAAAATGTTGGGATCTGAACAGTTGATGAGCACCATTGACTTCCAAAGTATTTTTTTGTCCTACTATGGAAGTCAATGGTGCTCATCAACTGTTCGGATTTTCTTGCTTCCACTGAAGCACATAAGATGCACTTTGGAATATTCACAAATCATGCTGGTATAACATGGATCATCAGTTTTGACGTTTTGAGTCCATGTCAGTCTGAGCACAAGCTGTCATTTAAAACAAAACCAGGACATGCGAAAATAAAATAATTATAATTTTTATTTTATCTATCGTACGTCACTGTAAACTGCCAAAACTTATCATGGTACAAGGTATTATTGATACTGTAATCACCGAACTAACAAAACAAGCTGAAAGATCAAAGAACGAACTTTAGTTACTTGTCTGACCACCAAATTGGCCTTTTAAACTAAAAGATCTCAAAATAGCATTTAGCTAAGTGCTATTTAAATAAATACAAAAATAACATTGGCATTTTAATATAATTTGAATATAAAAGTCACTCTGTCTTAAATTCTGTTTTTACTCAAAACTGAAGTTTCTGTCATCATTTAATCAACGTCAAATCATTCCAAACATGTATGCATTTCTTTCTCATCTATTTTTTTTTTCATCCATACAATGAAACAGTTGTTTTAGACCCCAGAGACTTTCATTGTATGAGCAAAAACAGCTAAAACACATTTAGAAGAATATTCAACATATTCACACAGGTTTGGAACAACATGAGCTTGAGTAATTGATGGCAATTTAAATTTTTGGATTAATTATCCCTTTAAGAAACTGGACACTTAAACTAAATTAATGCAGCACTTAGTCCTAAAGCGAGCTCGGGCTGATAAGAAATTCCCCACAGAGCAGAAGGTTTGGTCTGTATCTGCACTTAGACTCAAGATCATGAAAGCGGGGCCTCACACTCCTTCAGGCTTTGGGGTTTAAGCAGGAGGTGGCAGTGTCGTGAGACAGGTTCGTTTTAAATTTGTTCAGACTTTCGGTGCATGTGACAAGACACTGGAGCAAAGTTACCTTCTGAGGCATTGCAGAATTAGTTACCCTTGAATATAACAATATCACAGAGCTGTGGGACACTCATGGGCCAGCACATGACACTGGTCATGTTATGTACATGCTAGTTATAAACGTATGCCACATTACTTAATACGTATTATTATCATCATTACTATTATTAAAAATCATATATTTTTATTGTTATGTATTCGATTTACTGGACTAATGGAAAATTAAATAAAAAATAAAAATATAAAATACATGGTTACTACATGGTTATATAAATCAAAACTTAAATTTCCAGCAAAATTAACTGGGTCGTTCCATGTCAAACATTGATTGTGATTTTAATTGTTTTGTTTGTTTGTTTTTTTAAAGAGAGAAAGAAAGAGAAATACATGCATTCATACATAAATACACTCAAAGAAGAAAGCCAAAATATTAAATTAAATGGCATTGTTAAATATTTCCTGAGTAATATATTAATCAAGTTACAGCAAGTTAGATGGCAAACATTATTATGCCATTTACACAGACATTATCAAACATTATTTATATATTTACTCATATGTGACCCTGGACCACAAAACCAAGTGTCAATTTTTCGAAATTGAGAATAGTACATCATCTGAAAGCTGGTAAGATTTCCATTGATGTATGGTTTGTTATGATAGGACAATATTTGGCCGAGATACAAGTAAAAAAAATCTAAATATTGAGAAAATCACTTATAAAGCTGTCCAAATAAAGTCCTTAGCAATGCATATTACTAATCATAACTGAAGTTTTGATACTTTCACGGTAGGAATTTACAAAATATCTTCATGGAACATGATCTTTACTATAATATCCTAATGATTTTTGGCATAAAAGAAAAATCGATAATTTTTGACCCATACAATGTTTTTTTTTGGCTATTGCTACAAATATAGCCATTGCTACTTATGACTGGTTTTGTGATCTAGGGTCACATATAGCTACACTGAGATCCCTGTATCTCTGGAACCGAACCATGTAGAGCCTTATAAATGAAGATGCCAAAAGTCAACAGTTGTTAAAGTAAACAGTTTTTTATCCCTCCCCTAATAGACCTACCTATGTCTGTGTAAAAATAAAATGACGCGATCATCTTTCTAAAGTAAGTTTCCCCTGTAATTTGGCTCCAAATCTTAGGTGAAGATTGCCATTTTGACCCGCCTTCTTCAAAATATACATCCATGACATTTAAAGGGGTCATATGACGTTGCTAAAAAATAACATTATTTGGTGTAAAGAAATGTTTATGCAGTTTAAGGTTCAAAAACACATTTCACTATAATGTCATTAACTCTATGCCCCGCCTTTCGGAAATGCATCGATTTTTACAAAGCTCATCGTTCTGAAAAGCGAGGTGTGCTCTGATTGGCCAGCTATCCAGTGCGTTGTTATTGGCTAAGCGTGTGACGGAAATGTCACGTCCCTTACTATATTGAGATGCCGTGTCCCGGCAGGACGAGACACCCACTAAACAAACAAAAACCCTTAAAACGGGCATTTGGTTGCCCTCCATTGGGACTCTTATGGATTATAGTGACTTATACTGTATTTTTACGCGTTGCGTATCGCGCCACGTAAACATAAAACCATGTCTGCATTTGTGATCAGAGAAATGACAAACAACAAGCGCTACTCTACACTGCTCAAAACTAGCATTTGAATTGTCAGTGGCAAATCCTTTAAATATGAAATGTACTTACAGTCTGTGAGTCAGAAGCACCAGACTGTTCTTGCAAAGTTGAAACTGCCCCACTTTATAGAAACAGCCCTTTTTGCAACCAGACTCATTGTCGTTCTACTCTTCGGCTCAGGAAACGTCCCCATAAATGCTGCATGTCTTCTTTTGGAAATCAACAATTCTTTTTCTTTCACAACACACACCCACAGCCGTCAACACGCGGCTAGAGTGATTGGGTATCTCGTCGAAGGGCTTCCGAACGGCTGTGGCAACCACATGTGACGCCCGGGCTGACTTCGCTTCGTCCACGGTGACAGCCGAATCCCGCGATCGACAGCGCGAAGTTTGAGGTATTTCCTCAGCGACCCGCGGATTCAGCTCTAGCATAGAACGATACGTCTCTTTTGGAAGACCAAACCCAGTGTTTCCGTGTAGCAACGAAACCCACAGCGCCGTCACGACATGGCGGCGCGGCAACAATACGTACAAGCGAGAATCAATTATTGCCTTCTTTTTCTTTGCGTGAACATTTGGGCGACATTTATGCAAATCTTCCCAGATAGTGATTTAGATATGTGGGGGCGTGTTAGAACGGGCTGTTTTAGGGGGGCGTGGCAGAGTTTTTTAACTTTGATAAAGAATATCTCTTTAGGTTTGAGAATTCGTCTTTGCAACTAGGATCTTATCTATTCACACACACGCTGTAACCTCCAAAGATAAAGGAACATTTGACATTGGCATCAAGGACCCCTTTAATATTTTGCGTTCATCACTATTATGTCTTTCTCCGAGAACAAAATTGCTTTCTAAATTGGTTGATTTATATATACTGCTATTAGTACATAAATATATACTCATCCACCCTCTCTACATTGCCTTTCATTTCCAAATAAAGCAGAACGAACACACGTCAGAATCCTTAAACAATCAAAAAAGAATTTTCACACAACACTAATTTGGTACTAATGTCATCATTCCGAGTGCTCCTGAGTATGGCGCTTAGCTGAGAGTTGGCTATGCTCAACAAACTGTATGGAGTCGAGTATAGTATAGTTTATGAATCTAGGTTCCCCGAGTGTGCCACTGTTATAAATTACCAGACATCAAAGAATAGCCAAAATTTCAACCTCTTAAATAAAGGCAGTTGGGCTAAGCGTATTCTACGGGTCCAATATCACCAGAGTCCATTTTGTATTCCATTGTTTTTGGGAAAAAAAAAGCGGGACTTAATGTAGTTTTCTAAGGGATTTAGCAGAAAACACTGCGTTTTTAGAGCTCATTTCCTCCACACTTTTATGAAGAATTCAGCAGCAGTTCACCAAAATATATCGTCGACATTTATTTAGTGTCCTGTTGTACACTTCATTATATCAGTGTTAATTTTGTTGACGAATAATTTGTCAACGACATTTTTTCACCGACGTCAACGAGATTGATAAACCTATTTGAATGACAAAACTTGATGGAAATCGTTGACATTTATCGTCAACGATCAAAAGGACGCATGTTTAGGAGGGATGACTTTGGATATGATCATTCAAACGATTGCCTGCCGGGTTTCGGAGTTAGATGCTACATACTAACCTCGGGACTAACGAAATACACTTGCTGCACGTCGCAAAAAACATTCAAAAATGTCAATATGTGGGAGTAAGAGAAGAGCAGACATATGGATAAATCTGACGACGCAAGAGAGAACTCAATTCGCTCCGGTTTTCTGCGCACAGACACTGAAGCGGTTCTCACAGCTAGGCCTGTCACGATAACATCTTTTTGTTGTGCGATATATTGCCCCAGAAATAATTGCGATAAGCGATATTTATTTAAAGACCATTTTATGCCACTGCATATATAATCATAATGTAGCAGCATAATAATGCAAGAAGGCCTACAACACACTTCCAAATGACAACAAACATAACATTTTTAAGAATATTAAGAACATGGAAATTAAGTATCAAAATATTAAATACCTAAAAAACTTGAATAA
Organism: Sinocyclocheilus anophthalmus; assembly: GCA_018155175.1. Classification (NCBI taxonomy): domain Eukaryota; kingdom Metazoa; phylum Chordata; class Actinopteri; order Cypriniformes; family Cyprinidae; genus Sinocyclocheilus; species Sinocyclocheilus anophthalmus. The sequence goes on along the minus strand of JADLZN010004291.1, from coordinate 158,208 downwards.
ATAGTAAATAAAAAATTTCTAACAAAAAGTGCAAACTAACAAATAGAAAAAAGAAAAATGCACAAAGAACTTGTATAGAGATTTTTCCATCTAAAGATTTTTCCCTGACCTTTTCTCAGTAAATTAAAGGTGCACACTATTGCTGAAAAACACAATCACTACTCAGCAGTCAGATGTCCATATGCACAAAGGCACAGATCCCTAAACAAGACTATATCTTCAGATGAAACTTTTTTTGTTGAAGCATTTTTTTAAATTTGAACTAGCACATCATGACTACACCACGGTATGTACGAGAAGGTGCAAAAGACACAGGCGCAAGTGAAATGTACAAAACAGGTGACATTAATTTGTTTGTAAATATAATGGGCGATATATTGCAAAAATGATTGAGGTCATGTACATATGTTGCGCAATAAGTCGATATATTAATTATTGCGACAGCTTCTCACGAGCAACAGCGAATACTCTTTTCGCGCGTCGCCTGTACGGAGAATTAACCACAAATGATGTCCGATTGTCCTTTTTGACGATTATTCACATAAACACAGTTTGTAGTGTCTTAAAGCTTACGTAAACGTAGGGGAGACTGTACAGGTACATTGCATCCTTTACAGCGAGCAGTCGGTTTTAAGAGCACAGCTAATTTCGTTTGCTATATTGTCCGATTCATTGTTTTTAATCAACACAAAAAAAGACCAGAAATCACGCACTGCTCTTGAATGAGACTTATACCCCTTAATATTAATCTAAATTTAATATCAACCTAATTAATGAAGTTTGGAGAATTTCGATAATCATTATCAATCAATGTAATTAAGAACCCATTATATTTTAGCCGACTAAATTTACTGTAGTTTTAGTCGACTAAAATCGTATGATATTTAGTAGACTAAAGCCTCGTGCACACGGGAACGATTATCGCGCGCACTTATTTGCGCGTCTTTTGTGTTCATACCCAAGCGATTTTCGCTGGCGATGAGCCGAGTGAACGTGCAATTCACTCCCTGACATTAGATGGCTCTTAATGAAAAACAGAAATACCCCGGACACATCGAATCCTATTTGATCTGCAATTAATTTCCATAACAACTCCCTCTTATCGAGACTTTTATAGTCACTGTCGCGTTTGTCATAAAGCCCTTTTTGTTCAGACACCAATGAGACCAGCTCTACATTCATCTTGCCTCGTCCTCTTTCTTGTTTTACTTACTCCTCTCGTTGTTAGGTTATCAATGTGTCTTCGGCCAAGACCGTTTTGGTGCTGGTGCCACCAGTCTTGTTACTGTACTTCAGCAGCTCCAGGCAGGTGAACAGAAGGGCCAAGTCCATTGGTCGTGGCCAAGTTTTTAGCGCGCGGTCAACGAAAAAAAAACGAGTTAGAACGATTTTTATTTTTTTTAATGACGCTTTTAACAGCCGCGCGTTTTGCGCGTCGGTGTGCCACTCACATTCGTCCGCCCTTTTTGATCCGAGGCGTTAAACAACGCTATGAATCGACCGCGATGTCTTTCCCGGTGTGCAACAGCCTTAAAACTAAAACAATTAAGAGGCTAAATAACGACTAAACTCAATGTCATGTTGAGTCAAAGACTATGAACTCCAACTCAATCAATTTGCTGTCGAAATTCCACCAGGTTTTTCAATTAGTTGTTCAGTACCTTTACCATATCCATGATTATTTATGGTATAAATATGACATTTTTGATTACCCTACAGTTACACCAGTAATTAACGTGTGGCGTTCATAAAAACAAATTATCATATTATCCAGTTTAAGAAACATTGACCTTACACACCTCATGCATGTCTGCAGTTTTCTTTCTATACTATATTTACATTCACACAGTTCACTGAGCATGTGCCACGCACCATTATTTGTCCTACTTTCCCCACAATAATGGTGGCAAATTTTGTGCAAGTTTACACCTTGACCCACGCTGATCGAGATGTCTGAATTCTTTGCCACGAAAGTCCATCTTACAAAATGCGAGTGATAAAAGTTAATGCAAATGCTGCTATCAAGTCTTAATAATTTTCTTGCTAGTGTCTTTTTCTTCCTTCCCCCACGTTATGGCCGACTTCAGCTGCTATAGTTTTTCGATTAATATTTGGTAATTTTTATATTGTTAAACAACTTCAACTGTTTTTGTTTTCTTCAAAATACTACTGATGACCTAATACATAATAATAATAAAGATTGTGGAAACAAAAATTTCAGACTTTCATCATTTAATGAGTTTTTTCTTCATTAATAATAGAGAACTTTTTCCGGGTGGGGCAAAATTACAAATGAATTTTATTCAGAAACTAACAACATATACATAAAAGTAATCAAATCACTGTATGAGCGGTTCAAATCCGAAAATTGTTTAAAGCATAAAACATCTGCTTTAAGTTGTTGATTTTTCCAAAAAAAAAACCGTGACAATCTTTTCATGTATTGTATTTCTTGTTTTTTGTTCTGGAGCAAAATAATATCGCATGTTCCCATGATTACACAAGACCCCTAAATGTCCTTTCGTGAAACATCTTCCACATATTTTACAACAAAATCAATTTATCATATTAAAACTTTCACCCCAAATCTAATTATTTGTAATTTTACGTTGTTTTTTTTTTGTTAATGTGCCACTATCCCACGTTTTGCCCATTTGTCAATATTTTTTTTTTTACTCATTTAAAACACAATCAAATTGAATATGCTCCCTTATTCTTTTATCTATTTTAATATGTACACGTCAAAATAAGCATGTTGTTAGAATTTTTACGTAACTATAAGGGTTACACTGAATGACAATGAAACATCATTTCAAACAAATTTTGACATTTTATTCTTCAAAAACTTATTTGAAACCTTAAATGTAGACACTTTACTTGCATTTAATGTGCTTTCTATGGACATAAAACAACTTTTGTCAATTTATTTTGATGCGGGCATCTTAACGTCTTTGACCCATGCATAAATTGCATTTTCTGTATTTTGAATAAACCGTTTTTTCATTTGTAATTTCAAAAGTAATTAAAAATCTTTTATCTTCACTCTAGACGAAGTTTGAAATCTCGCCTGCCTGCGAAGAATTTTTTAAAGTGGGACATGAAAGAATGAGATCTGAGAACGGCAGCAGGAAAAGAAAAATGACTTTAATTTGGGTCCGTTTGTCAAACAAAGCTATACGGCTTCAGAACAGTCAGATATTACAGACAAGTGGTGCAGATGGCTTTAACCATACTTCTATGGCGGTTCGTTTTGCAGCTTCAAAGCTGTAGTCACAAAGTCGTATTGGAAAAGAGTTAAGTGAAGATTCTTCAAAAACTCTTTTGTGTTTAACAGCAAAAAAATAGCATCATACAGCTTTGAAACAACAATTTCTATATTTAGGTAAACTATTCCTTAAAGTAATTGGCTTGAAACATAGATGAAAACGTCCTCAGTGAAGGCAGTTTACCTTGTGGTGCAGAGCTCGCAGGAGTCAACTGCTCTATTCTACTTCCTCTCCTTCCTTGTCTGCTTTTCTTGAATTCAGCCAAACAAGAGTACGATCTGAAAACAAAAGGGTCAGTGGGTTGAAAATTAGCCACTTGTTCCAAGTTTCATCTTCTGATACTGAAATGCAGTGGAAAATTACAGACCCTGGACGCCTTGCATGGAAAATCCCTAAATTTATTGCACAAAAGGGGGAAAGGCCGGCTTCTGAAAATGTCCATGAAAATTCTATTCTTAGATTAGAAACAGTTGGAGGGCAGACTGTGGGTTTTTGTTTGAGGAGCAAATCCTGACCAAAACAGCCGCGTAATAAAACCACAGCGTAAAAAGAGCATTAAAAATGTTGTATATCTGCTGCTTTGACACCTCCATAGTGATGTTGCATTCTTAAAGAGTCTCTGTGTTTTCAGATTTGAAAGGAAAAAAAATATATATCACTTTTGGAATTGATGTGGCTCCAAAGTTCTGAGAGCACGATGGAAACATGGGACTTTTTCCCTCTTGTAAACCTAGCTAGCAATAACGTTTCAAGTTTCATAATAAAAAGTTATGATTTCTAATAGGCTACAACAAAATCTGAATTTGCAAAAACTTGTGGAGTCCATCCTGTAATTAAAGAAAACGGGAAAACAGCAAATGCTAAGAAATTCATATACCTTTTCCAATTCAACTTTTCTTAAATCGTTATGCCGATAATATAATTTGTACTGAACTTGGCTGAATTTGGAATGAATCTTGTATTAAATTCTAAAAATGCACAAGTAGCATTTCCTTCTCTTTTGGAGGCCACTGAAAATATATTTCGTTTTTGACAATTGTTCATTAAAGGGATAGTTCACCTAAAAATAAAATAATGAAAATGCCATTTACTCACTGTCATGTTGTTTCAAACCTGCATGACTTGCTATCTTTTGTGGAACAATAATGTCTAATTTTATGTCCATACAATCAATGGGGTCCAAAGTTGTTTTGGAACTGTTTTAGCCCCACGAAATAGTGCGCATAACAGGAATAACATGAGGATGAGAACTTAGGGCTCGGCGATATAGCTAAAAAAATGATCAACGATATAATGTTTCATATCGTTCGGTATTGATAATTATTGACATTTTGTATAACCTTTTTTAAAACAAAGAGCAATAGAATTTTTTTTAATGTATTTAACCAAATCTTTTTTTAATGTACCCAATTTATTGCAGACAAACGAAAAAAAATGTGTTTGTCTTAACATTCAAACCCCCATAAACATTAACACATTATCTAATTTCTAATGTTTATATGCAGATTAAATAGGTATTAAGGAAACGCGTGTCCTTGTCTCCGGGCCAGAGGGCCCAATGACAAATATGCAGCACATATTGTCACGCATGGAAATAGCGGTCTATAAAACGGGCGTACGTCTAATTAACTCATATACTCAAACTTAATTTTGTAATTGCAGTACCAATTATGACAAACCCATCCACTATTTATGCCATTGCGTTCAATACAGACCAGATCGGCCATCACGCAGACTGCATTTAAAAACATAAGCCCGCAATGACAGGAAAAAACGTCACAATTTGGACGTTTTTCTAAAGGTTTCACCGGTTTTACTTTGCATTATTACATCTCTTGTTAGACCTGAGTGCGCAGTCCTATTTCAGTCTAAAAAATGCGCTAATATGGCTTCGTTGATGCTTGGTATTACGTTTTAAACCTAATGGCAAGATCTTCTACGCATTGAGCTTCCTATATTTTCTCTATATTTTGAATGCCTACCAGCAGCGGCCGCGTCTCGGCTGCTAAAACTTCAAATGCAACAACGTCACTTACATCATCATCACCGCATCTTGTGCGCCACTGATGACGCTCCCTGACGCGCACCTAACATTCAGATGCAAACGTTTATTTTAAATTCGACTAATGTTCATTTTTTTTATTCACAATCTCCTCGTCACAGAGCAACAGCACTCAATTCAGCATGTGTTCTGTGTGCTGTCTGCGTCACTCATAGCAAACATTTTTTCTATCGATATCGAAAAAGGTGTACCGTCGATAAATATCGATACCATTTTATCGCCCAGGCCTAAGTACATGACAGAAAGAGATGATGAGAAAACACCAGATCACAAAAGGACACATCTGTCTCATTTGTGTATACAGTACAAGTAAAGGTGACTTGTAAGAATTCAAAAATAAAGAGAACTTATAAAACTATATCTCCATATATAAAAATGGGTGTCCATCTAGAAAGCAAGTTAAAGGGTTAGTTCGCCCCAAGATGAAAATTATGTCATTAATTACTCACCCTCATGTCGTTCCAAACCCGTAAGACCACCGTTCATCTTTGGATCACAAATTAAGATATTTTTGATTATTGATTTACTACTGAGAGCTCTCTGACCCGCCCATAAACAGCACGCAACTTAAATTTCCCAGACCGAAACGTAGCATGACTCGTTAATACCTCCACATGTGACATCAGTGGTTCAGATATGAGAATACTTTTTGTGCGCAAAGACAACAAAAATAACAATTTATTTAACAATTCTTCTCCCCCGAGTTACGTCTTCTGCCATTTTGAAAAGTACCCAAGAACGTAATCGGCGTTGTTTACGTAAGGTAGAAAGCCCACTGACTTAATCTGCGTTTTACCTTAGGGGGGGAAGCGTGCGATGCATGAACTAATCTGCGTCGTTTACGTTAGGGGGGGAAGCCGCGTGCATGAAACATCGGCGTTTTTTCGTAAGGGAGACCGCCAGCAGCATGAATGTAATCCGGCGTTGTTTATCGTAGGGGGGAAGCGCGTGCTGACGTAATCGGCGTTGTTTACTAAGGGGAGAAAGCGCGCGCATGAACGTAATCGGCGTTGTTTACGTTACGGGGAACGGCCGTGCAGTGAACGGATCGGCGTTAGTATTAAGAAGGGAGAAGCGCTCGCATTGAAACGCGCCGTTGTTTTTACTGTTAAGGGGGAGAAGCGCGTGCATGACGTATCTGCGTGTTTACGTTAGGGGGGGAGCGCGTGCTGACGTAAGCGGCGTTGTTTACGTAAGGGAAAGTGCGTGCATGAATGTAATCGGCGTTGTTTACGTTAGGGGGGGGAAGCGCGTGCATGAACGTAATCGGCGTTGTTTACGTAAGGGGAGAAAGCGCGCGCATGAACGTAATCAGCGTTTTTTTCGTTTAGGGGGGACGCGGTGCATGAACGTATCGCGTTGTTTCAGTATGGGTGACAGCGCCGCAGGAATGTAAGTCCTTGTTTACGTTATGGGGGGAAAGCCGCATTCTGACTAAGCGGCGTTGTTACTTTAGGGGCGGAAGCGCGTTCATTACGTAATCGGCGTTGTTTCCAGTGAGGGGATAAAGCGCTTCGCATGAACGTATCGGCGTTGTTACGTTAGGGAGAAAGCGCACCGCATGTACTGTATCGGCGTTGTTTTACGTTTAAGGGGAGAAAGCGCTCGGTCTGACAATAAATCGGCGTTTTTACGAGGGGAGAAAGCGCGAGCAGGTGTAATCCGCGTTGTTTTCGTTAGGGTGGGGAACGCTGCATGACGTATCATTCTTGTTTCGTTAGAGGGAAAGTGTGCGCATGCCGTAACGGCGTCGTTTACAGTTAGGGGGGAAGCCGCGCGAATGAATTGATCGGCCGTCGTCTTGTACGTTGGTGAAGCGCTGCTGTCAGACCGTATTCGGCGCCGTTTACGTTGGGGGAAAGATGCGCGCATGCAACATCGGCGTCGTTTACGTTCGGCGGAAGCGCGCCGCAGGAATGTAATCAGCATTGTTTACGTTCTGGGGGGAAAGTGCGTGCATGAATGTAATCGGCGTTGTTTACGTTAGGGGGGAAAGCGCTCGCATGAACGTAATCGGCGTCGTTTACGTTAGGGGGGAAAGCGCGCGCATGAACCTCCTCGTCGTCGTTTAACGTTAGGGGGGCAAGTGCGCCATGAATTAATCGGCATCGTTTACGTTATGGCAGAAACGCTTCTGCATGAACGTATCGGCGTCGTTTATCTCGGGGGAGTGCGCGCGAGACAGTATCGCGTTGTTTACTTAGGAGGGAAAGCGCCATCGCATGAACGTAATCGGCGTTGTTTTACTGTTAGGAGTAGAGCGAGCGCATGAACGTATCGTCGTCGTTACGTTGGGGGGAAAGTGCGCGCATAAGTAATCGCGGTGTTTACGTTAGGGTGGAGCGCGCCATGGGGTAACTGTAATCGTCGTCGTTTACTGGTTTGGGGAAAGTGCACTCATGAATGTAATCGTCGTCGTTTCCGTTAGGGGGAAAAGTGCGCTCATGAACTAATCGGCGTCGTTTAGCGTGTTGGGGAAAGTGGGCGCATAGACGCGTAATCGTCGGTCGTTTACTTTATGGGGGGAACGCGCTCGCATGAATGTAATCGTGTCGTCTTTACGTTAGATTGGAAAGTGCGCAGGCGTGAATGAATCGTCGTTGGTTTACTTAGGGGAAATCGCTCCATGCGCGTGAGGACGACTCGGCGGTCGTTTACGTTATGGGGGGAAGTGCGCGCTGAACATATCGCGTCGTTTACTTTAGGGGAAAAGTGTGGCACATTGACGTAAATCGTCGTCGTTTACCCGTTAGGGGGGAAAGTGCGCGCCGAACGTAATCGGCTTGTTACGTAGGGGCGAAGACGCTCGCATGAACGTAATCTGCGTATGTTTATGTTGGTTAAAGTAGGTGCGTATGGTTTTGTGATACTTCCTCCAAATGGTGGATGACAGTAACTCGAAGGAGAAAAATTGTTGAATAAAGTCATTACTTTTGTTTTCTTTGCGCACAAAAAAAGTTTTCTCTTAGCTTCGCAAAATTAAAGTTGAGCCACGGATGTCACATGGGACTGTTTTACCGATTGTCCTTGCTACGTTTCTGGGCCTTGAACATTTCAGTTGCATTGCTGTCTATGGAGGGTCAGAGAGCTCTCAGATTCCATCAAAAATATCTTAACTTGTTTTCCGAAGATGAACGGAGGTCTTACGGGTTTGGAACGGCATGAGGGTGAGTAATTAATGACAATTTTCATTTTGGGGTGAACTAACCCTTTAATCTACGATGACAGCAGCAACTGTTAATCACGGTCAACACATTTGTACAGGTACCTGAAATACTGAAGAAAACAAAAATTATAATCTGCTGACACACTTTCTCCCCATTTCTACAAAATATTGAAATGGAGTCTTTTAGCACAGTTGTTCCATGCAATGCGACTTTGATGTAAATAGCCGTTTGCAGTTCATCGAATAGAAAGCTCCAAAATATTCTCACTTCCCTCATGTAGCTAGCAAAATGATTCAGACACCCAACACGTGTGACCATTACATATGACTGCTCAGCTGCTTTCCCTTCATGACACATGAACTAAATGCCATCTATTCTGCACCCACCGTCAGATCTGACTGATCACTACAATATTTGCAGTTGAGCTGTGAAAGAAGAAGAAGAAGAAATAAATCAATAGTGTGTGAAAGGAAAATGCCAGCTGGTAAGAGTGGCTTATCATTTAACAATATTTTATAGACACTGAGGAAATGTGCCGCGCTTCAAAACAGCTCGACTGATAAAAATATGTAAATATTTGAACGAACACAAAACAGCATGATGAAGTTTGTCTTAAAGGCAAACGAATCTACAAACACACAGCGGCTATGGTTAGTGTCGAATGCATCCTCGCAAGCAAAATTCATTGTAATTTCTTAATTTTTCGAAATATCTACCGACAGGTGGCGCTAATTTCGCTGCCAAAACGAAAACGGCATTTACATTCGAATTCAATCGGAAATAATGCCGTCTTTCACTAATCACACTTTCGTTACTCTCATCTGCGGCGAAGTTCAGTTCGTGGAGTTGTTCAGGGAACGACCGAAACAGTTCAAGCCAGCCTGTCTTTCCAGTCGCCGGAGAGAAGAGTGAAATTCACAGGAAAATTCAGCAAACATGGCTGCTGCGTGTGCTTTTTGTGTTTTCAGATTGTACCCTACCCCGTCTGATTTCAACTCCACAAATCTCCCGCAAAAGCCTCCGGTCGACCCGAACACATCCCCGGCAGCACCGAGCGAGCAATGCAACAATTCACCGCAACACAAACTCGCTGCAAAACTTTTATTTCCAAAGATTTTTTTTTTTTTTTACAAAAAAAATCAACAGATCATGCACTGCACGACACATCCAGATCACATTCGAGAGAACCGGGATGTGATCTTACCGCGCACACAAACATGAGCTCCGGGGGAATGCGATCGAAGGCGTCTCTGGTTTAGGTCGGGTGTATGGTTTGGTATCTCGTGGGGGGGTGCGTGGTAAGGGGGTAGTTAAAGACGTCGTTGTGGGTTGCTGCCACGGGTTGTCTCTTTACCGGAAGAGATCCCCGAAATGATTCGGGTCATGGGGACGAAAATGTGCGGATGAAGAAATCCTCCCCTTCGGATCTCAAAATGACGAAACGAGCGGGTCTTTCCGGGGCTAATTAACTCTCAATCTCTCTCTCTACTGCTCTCGCGTGCTCCTCCGCCTCTTCTAGAAACAGCTCCCAAATTTGATTTCAATGAATTAGTCTGTTATGTTCCTGATATGTCCAGGCCACTGGCGGCCGATGCTTCACTGCTGGTGCAGCTGGTGAGGTATATTAATGTTGCGGACACATTCATCCGCCATCATGCAAGGGCAGGTTCACAATTTGCAAATGCATTAATTTTACACAATGCCTTCATGTGGCTGATATCACGTCAGCTGGCCCATCTTTTGGGTTAGACGAGCAACTCAACTGTAGGCTTCCATGCAATAACACATCTGAGCATGCAGAGCAAGTTGTTTTTATTTTTGTGACCAAATTACTTTTTCATGTGCAACTGTTCTGTTAGACCCGCAAGGTGCTTGTTTCCCAGCGTGCGACCAGCGGTTGCATACATTTAGAACCACAAAGCCGTTTTGGCAATTTTAGTACCTATGTTTGGTTTGCTATAAAAATTGACAGAAGGGACCCAGACATGGATGTTTACCTAACGTGAAGATTAGCAGAGTGTTTTTTTTTTCTTTTTATTTCTTTTTTTTTTTGCAAAACCATGACAAAATTAAGACTGAAAAACACAATCAACAGGACTGTTTAATGTTTTTTGGTTCGATGCACACAGCTGGTTGTCAGTAAAAATATGAGCCAATAATCCTCCGATAACAGCCCAACCAAATGCTTTTTTTTAAGGTGTGATTTAAATTCAACTTCAGAAAAGATGATCCCATGTACTGCGGTGCTGCTTTCGTCATTTCTTGGTGTTTGCGGATGTGATGTAAATAAATCATAATGGCCATCATGAAAAAAGAGGTGACTTAGAAAAATGGAAAACCAAGGTAAGCCCTCCTTCAAGTATTTTTTTATGTAGATTGTTGCTCTCAAAGAGAGGCTTTCATATCTTCAAGGAAGTGACCATTGTGCCAAAACACAATATCAATCATTGGGTACAAAAATTAACTGTGAATGGGCTTTATGTAGTAGTTTGATGCTTATATAAAGCATAATGCTACATGTCGAACTACAAGAATCATTGTGTTGGCAACCAATGATGCCCTTAGCATCCTTGTGGTGTTTGTTATTAGTTAATATATATAGATATAGTTCTTCGTTCGTAGAAAGTCGACACTCTTTTCTGACTTTGTCTCAGGTTAGAGCCGGGAGGTCACTTGCCTGTATAGGTTTTCCCCCGGTTCTTGTAAATGGATAGCAGGGCTAAGGGCAATAAAAAAAGTTTAAAAGAGGAGAGAGTCCGTCTGCTATATGATAGTTAGCGTGTGGAGAATGTGTGAGGGGAAGGAGAATGTGCCGTAATAACTTCCCTTTTTTATGTTTTTAGATTTTTTATCTTATTTCAATCCATCTCACTTCTCAACAGGGTCCCGTCCCAGCCAGCCAAGCCTGAATGCTGCGTCCTGAAGGTGCTGTGGCGAGACGGTCTGGGATAGAAAAAACAAAAGATGTGATTGCATTCTCATGACATGGTGTACAAATTGGCCGAAGATTCGCATTTTCACAAAGTGACAAAAAATAGTGACACGTATGTGTTTCTAGTGAGTCCTCATATTTGAGACAGCTTCAAACCACTTCTGTAGTACTGATTAGCACCAAAACTGTAAGCTATTAAATTTTTTACTTACTCCTACCCGCAGACTTTTCAATTGTGTGCTTTCATATTTATTGAAGAGCAGAAAAGCAACAAGCACTCACATCAATCTCACTGGTGCTCGACTAGAAAACGAAGTGGAGGAACATTTTGGATGTAACTTGGCAGCACCAACAGCTCCAAAGTTATCAACTTTAGGTTTTTTTTTAAAAACTGTCGCCGATGCTATTGATGTTTCGAGCACGCAGGCTCTTCATCAGACAAATGAACAACACTGATATCCCAATCTTTATAGGCCAACCTCCAGGTGATCAAAGGTCACATGACCGTACCATATTATCATGATAATAATAATAATACCAAAACAATGACATAACAACCAAGGAGAAAACCCAAGAAAAAAAATAAATAAATGAACAAACAACAAAACAAAACATATAAAGCTATGCAAAATACACAAATATCATATGTTTTTCTTTTAGAACCCATAAAGTTTTAATTTATAATTAGATAGATCATGGGTACTAAGTCGTATTGAGACCCCCTTAAATTTTTCACTCTTTGTTATATTGGAGCAATTTGCTAAAATCATTTAAGTTAATTTGTTTTCCTCATTGTACACAGAGCACCCCATATTGACAGAAAAAAACACAGAATTGTTGACATTTTTTTGCAGATTTATTAAAAAAGAAAACTGAAATATCACATGGTCCTAAGTATTCAGACCCTTTTCTGTGACACTCATATAATTAACTCAGGGGCTGTCCATTTCTTCTGATCATCCTTGATATGGTTCTACACCTTCATTTGAGTCCAGTTGTGTTTGATTATACTGATTTGACTTGATTAGTAAAGCCACACACCTGTCTATATAAGATTTTACAGCTCACAGTGCATGTCAGAGCAATTGAGAATCATGAGGTCAAAGGAACTGACTGAAGAGTTCAGAGACAGAATTGTGGCAAAGCACAGGTCTGCCCAAGGTTACAAAAAAATTTCTGCTGCACGTAAGGTTCCCAAGAGCACAGTGGCCTCAATTCCTTAAAAAAAAATCCTTAAATGGAAGACGTTTGGGATTACCAGAACCCTTCCTAGAGCTGGCCGTCCAAACTGAGCTATTGGGGGAGAAGAGACTTGGTGAGAGAGGTAAAGAAGAACCCAAGATCACTGTGGCTGAGCTCCAGAGATGCCGTCGGGAGATGGGAGAAAGTTGTAGAAAATCAACAATCACTGCAGCCCTCCACCAGTCGGGACTTTATAGCAGAGTGGCCCGACGGAAGCCTCTCATCAGTGCAAGACACATGAAAACCCGCACGGAGGACTCCAAGATGGTGAGAAATAAAAATCTCTGGTCTGATGAGACCAAGATATAAATTTTTGGCCTTAATTCTAAGCGGTATGTGTGGATAAAACCAGGCACTAGAAAATGGCTCTCAATCACCTGGTCCTAATACAGGGCAAGATCCCAACATGAAGCATGGTGGTTGCGAGCATCATGCTAGTGGGGATGTTTTCATCTGCAGGACAGTACGCTGGTTGCAAAATGAGGGAAAGGGAGGAATGTGCGGCTAAGGTACAGGGGATACCTATGGACGAAACACGCATGTCTCCAGAGTGCTCAGTGACCCTCAGACTGTGCCTAAGTAGTTTACCATTCCCAACAAGACAATTTCCCTAAGCACACAGCTAAAATAACGACGGAGTGGCTTCACAACAACTCTGTGAATGTTCTTGAATGGCCCAGCCAGAGCCATGACTTAAACCCAATTGAGCATCTCTTGAGAGACCTAAACTTGGCTGTCCACCACCAGCACCAACGTTTATCATCCAACCTGACAGAACTGGAGAGATCTGCAAGGAGGAATGGCAGAGGATCCCCAAATCCAGGTGTGAAAATCTTGTTGCATCTTTCCCAAAAAGTCTCGTGGCTGTATTAGATCAAAAGGGTGTTTCTACTAAATGCTGAGCAAAGGGTCTGAATACTTAGACCATGTGATATTTCAGTTTTTCTTTTTTTAATAAATCTGCAAAAATGTCAACAATTCTTGTGTTTTTCTGTCAATATGGGGTGTCGTGTGTACATTAATGAGGAAAAAAAAGAAATGAACTTAAAGTGATTGTAAGCAAATGGCTGCAATAATAAAGAGTGAAACATTTTAAGGGGGTCTGAATACTTTCCGTCCCCACTGTATATAATACCCACTACATACATCCTATAATTAATAAAGATCACAAAACTTTTAATTGTCCGAAAGCAGTCCAAGAATGACTCGCGGATCGACACGAGGGGGTAAAGAGGTTGTGCAAAGCACATCTAAATATTTGCACAAAATGAGTAGTACGCTGGAGCCAGATGTGCCAACCTAGATTTCTCAAAATGAAAATAATACGTTTTCGGACCAGCTATATAACTTAAAGAAGAAATGGGTACTTATTTCCCAGATACAGTTGGTAGTCTTATGATCATAACTAAAATATTTAATACAACCATAAAATACATTAAACAATAATCTATATATACACACAAATATTGAAAAATCCTAAAACTTTATTTTCTGGTTAGGGAAAAAAGAGAGATGTTTGTAATCTCAAACACCATCTAAAGTAAAAAAAAAAAAACACTTTCCACAACATAGTTAAATGGTTAACTAGCTAAATGTGCTATTGGCTCCTTTCAGAAAACATCAGTTAAAAAATCCGCAAACAGTGAAGCAAATATTGACCACACCAACACTTCATGACTAAAGAATCCGAAAAACCCACGAAGAAACTAAATAATGATAATGAAGAACATGACTGTAAGAAGAAAAAAAAGGATGAGGTTGCTGGTTAGTGTAGGCGAGTAGATATATCAAGTGCCCAATTACAGCATATAAAACTCAATTTACAACATTTATAAAACATAATAAAAAATATTGTTATTCTGTGAACAGTTCTTGGAGTAAAAACCAATTTGAACTAGATGTTTGAAACCGTACAAAACCACAGCTTTTGCATTTGAATAACTCAAAACATTACAGTTACTACAATTGCAATTGTAGTCCCTTGGCAGCACCTGACGATCATTTGCATGGCGGGACAGCGATGTGGCCCAAATGGCCCATGCAGGCAAACGACCCATACAGGGAAATGACCAATACAATTAGAATTTCTAAGGCACTGTTTGCAGGGTCTCCAGCGGGACGTCCTAACAGTATGGTGACTATTGCTTGTGACACATTTGTCTCCATGTTTAAAGTTCTGTCTCACAGACAGTATTTGGGTTAAGATTCATTGAAAGTTCACATTCTAACATCACTGCTCATTAACTGTGCTACAATACTACCTTGAATATATTCATCTCCACACAACAACTTTATCAAGCTTCCTGATTTTATATTAGAAGAAATCTAGAAGAAAGACCCCCCTCCCCCCCTTATGCATACCAGTGACTAAAATATACATATTAGGTATGAGAGTGAGTTTTGATATTTGGATAGGGTAATGTTTTTGATTGGCCTTTGGGCTGGTTTTGTTACATTCGGAGAAGCCAAAAACATTAGTCAAGAGGATTGGGAAAAGTGTTTTTAATATGTGGGGGGGGCGCCGAAACAAAAAATAAAAACAAAGCAAACAATTTTACCCATAGAGACCCACAGGGACCATTACAGTTTTCATTAAAACCAGTCAAATTCCCATTATAACCTTAAACCCAGCCGCGCCGGCCCCCCCCCCCCCCCCAAGCAGGTTGATCTCCCTTTTGAGATAATCATTTAAAAATATAATTGAATGCAGCTCACTTACAGTTCACATTTACAGGAAGACTGAAGTATTTAAAGACTATCTTAGGAGAGTTAAATGGAATGATATTCAGAATTTCTCATTAGTTGATGTTGCTTGGATCAATTTTAAAGTTTTATTTTTTTAAGTAGTGGACAGATTTGCCCCCCTTAGACAGGTAAGAGTTAGGCAAAGATCTAGTCCTTGGATGGATCAGAAAATACTGGAAATATTAAAAAGTAGGAATAGGACTCTCTCGATTTATAGGAGAACTAAGAATCAGGAGGACTATAGGACAGACAAATATAAAAAGTAATTTTATTAAGGAACAAATACAAGAAAAAAAAGGGAGATCCTAAAAATGTGTGGAAGGTGCTGAGTAGGTTCCAATCAATTGGAAAATCGAAATTTTCTGTATCCAACGATTACATATTGATGGCAAGACAGAATTTGATAAAAGTAAAGTTGCTAATAAATTGAATTCATTATTTTCATTAATTGCAAATAGCTTAGTGGATAAACTTCCTCTGTCTAAGGGAATTTATGGGATTGATTTTGTTAAGAGATTTTATACAAAACAAGAGGTGTTGTCAGACTCTTTCTCTTTTACCAGTTACTTTAGATCAAATTACTAAAATGTTAGAGGAGCTTCAAGTGTATTAAGTCAACTGGGCTGGACGATATTCCAGCTAAATTTTTAAGAGATGCTGCAGATATTATAGCTCCAACTATTACACTTATTGATAACCTTTCCTTGGAAAATGGTATATTTCATCTGATATGAAGTTAGCTAAAATTATTCTGTTATTCAAAAAAGGTAACAGATACAATCCTGGAAATTACCGTCCAATCTCCATTCTTAGTGTGGCCTCAAACAAATTTATAAAATAGACTAAAATGGTATAAACAGATGTATTAATATGTATGCAAGAATTGTTTAATTTATGATTTTCAATCAGGTTTCAGATCCTATTCGACTGATACTTCTTTACTTTATTTAACAGATTTTATAAGAAAGCAGATTGATGAAGGTAAAATGCGTGGTTTGGTACTTTTGGATCATTAAAAAAAAGCAATACGCTTAGATAAATTAAGTGTCATAGGTTTTTCAAGTAAAGTGATAGCCTGGTTGAATTCTAATTTAACTGGGTGAGTTCAGAGGGTAGAAACTGATGGGGTTCTTTCTGATGAAACTATTGTTAAAAATGGAGTCCTTCAGGGAAGTGTTTTAGGCCCTCTTTTGTTTCTCTTATACATAAATGACATGCAAGCAGTTTGTGATTGTATTTTGTTTTTGTATGCCGAGGATTCTGCTTTATTGGTTTCAGACAGGGATGTTGGTAGGATACAAGTGAATTTAGGTGAGGAGCTTTGCATGGTAAGACACTGGCTTTCTGAAAACAAACTGTTATGGCATTTAAATAAAACGGAGTGAGTCTGATTTGCCACATAAAAACATTTTACAAAAAAAATATCAAAACAAACTGATAAGATTAGTTTTAGGGTTTAGTCGTTTTACACATGTTGATGTTTCCCATTTTAAGCATCTTGATTGGTTACCTATAGAAAGCACAATAGAACATATTAAAGTAAAAA
Organism: Sinocyclocheilus anophthalmus; assembly: GCA_018155175.1. NCBI lineage: Eukaryota > Metazoa > Chordata > Actinopteri > Cypriniformes > Cyprinidae > Sinocyclocheilus > Sinocyclocheilus anophthalmus. The sequence goes on along the minus strand of JADLZN010004291.1, from coordinate 141,248 downwards.
TGGTACATAAGAATATCAATAATAGAACTCCTTCGTATTTTAATGCCTTTTTTCCAGGGTAAAGGAGCAACATTGTTATAGGCAAAGTCTTATGGATATCACATTGTCGTTTTAAAACTATGTATGCGCGTATGTCTTTTGAATACTCTGGGGCACAAGTTTGGAATAAGTTACCTATTGATATTAAAGGTATTCTGAATATGGCTAGTTTTAGTTTAAAAGTTAAAAGTAGGCTATTTTATTGATGAATCTGTATTTGTATATGTTGTGTATGTGTTTAATTGTGATTGTAAATTTTGTTAATGTGTAATCTTATTATAATTTATGGATGTATATGCAATTTGCGGATTACATCATGTTTTCCTCCAGGAGATTTCTGTACTCAGTTCCATCTTTTCCAGTCTCTTCCACAGAGAAGTTTCCCCTTGGATGGTGTTCACAGCAACACAGGTTTTCACCAAACATGAATTTTGTAATCTTCCAGATTGTTTAGTCTTCAGTCCAGGATCACACCTCTTCAGTTCACAGCTTTACCACGTTTTCTGTTCTCCAGTGTATGAATGGCCGGCGATATAGCTGTCACACCTGTACTTCAATATTGTAAATATTTTTCAGAGTATTAGTGAGCCATGTTTAAAAGAAAAAAAAGGAATCTGCTATGTATTGACAATAACTTCACCCAGTTTAGTCAAAGCCAGTGGCCTATAGTGGTTCTCAACTCAGGTGCTGGTGTCCCACTGCTCTGCACATTTTGTATGTCTCCTTTATCTGGCACACTAAGTTTAACAAGTCCCCCCCCCTCCCAAGTTTATTTCTTGCCCCAAATTAAAGCAATTCACAGTGAAAGAAATTGGTAGATTATCGTGGGTGGATACCAATGTAAATATAATAGAATTACAAAAGCAATTATTAATATATTGATAAGTTATATTCAACTTTTAATTTAAAGTAATATAAATTAATACATAACAATACAAGCATGATAATATATAAAAATAGCTAAGCTTACATGTTTTCTTTTAAGCTCATTGAAGCTATATTTATACTTTTTTATTAAATAGATTCAGTTCACTTGGATTTTCTTATATCTGCCTTCTCAAACTTTAATGGCAACTGCTTTGTGCTTCCCTGCCTTGCAAATGCATTTAAATTCTTTCCATAATCAGAAATTCTCGATTCTCATGAGAAGTGAATGTCGACGTTCTTCATTTTTTGCGTGATTGGCTGTTCGCTGCAGATGTCACCCTTTCAGAGAATATTTATATCATGGCTTGTGAACCCGCTCAACCTGATCTAAACCAGGTTGGATTTATTTGGTTTTGGTCTCTAAATCTACTCTGAACCTTTGTTCAGCTACCTTTGTGTAACAGGCCTCGAGGGTTTTCACACCATTCCTCAAGTCTCTCCAGCACTGGATATCGCCCTTATTTAACTCAGCTAAATTAACTCATCAGCTCATCTGTGATAGTAGTGAGGAAGCTCCTCAAACCCCTCTGATGTTTTGAAAATCTCCCCTATATACCCTCATTCACTATTGCCACATCAGTCTACTAATATAGTCCACTGGAAAGAGTGAATGAAAATAAGTGAAATAAATTTGACACTAAATGAGTTCTTGTGTGTAGCCTGTGCTGCTGATGTTGATTTTTTTTTTTCATGTTGCAGTCTTATGCTAAAATATTAAAATATATAGATGTTTATTTTTATTTTTTTTAAGAAAAAGAAAGAAAGAAAAGCTGGAGCATCACACTGATTTACATGATCTTCCTATTGCTTAATATTGCAAACTGGCACTTGTTATCATTTTTAAAAAATATATATTACATAATCATAAACACATTGCATTGTAGCACAAATAGTTTTACCATTTACTGCACATTTGTTATTCATTAATGAATCATCTTGCACATTCACACAAAATAGCTTACTATTTTCACACACCTCTCTATATAAGGGCTAATAACAAGTGACAATGCATAAAACCAAACCATAAGGTCAGAGGACTTGTCTGCAGAGCTCATAGACAAATCTGGCTTTTGGTTTGCTATTTTGGTGTATTGAGTGTAAATTGATGTGATGGAAAAAAAAAAGTCTGCACAACACGCAAAGAAAAAAAAACTGTGAAAAGCACTATGCAAATGTTCATTTTATGTCACAGGCACCCAAATTATTACAGATCACAAATACACTAATGTCAAGATATCAATACTGTCATTCAATATAGGCATGTACTCCTTTTTAACAGTTTTGCCATTCTTTGCTTCTTTTTTTTTGGATTATATTATGCCTCACATGCAAAACGCTCAATTTGGGAATTTAGAGTGTTCATATGAAAATGTTAACTTCAGCAATGCTGATGTTCCAGTTGTCTACCACTAGGTGTCAATAAGCATGCTGCAGATCTATTAGACTTGCTGAAGCGGCCCATCGGATGAGGCGAGGAAGGCTGCATCTGAATTCAGAAACACATAAAAAGTTTCTGGTCGACTAGTAGTCGTTCATTTTAAGGGGTCATATGATGCATTTCAATGTTTCCTTTCTCTTTGGAGTGTTACAAGCTCTTGGTGCATAAAGAAGATCTGTAAAGTTGCAAAGGCTAAAGTCTCAAATCCAAAGAGATATTCTTTATAAAAGTTAAGACTTGTCCACACCCTCCTAAAACGGTTTTTTATTGTTTTGGTCCTCGTCGGCCGTGAGATTGCCATCACCATATGTTGAGGGCTAACCTTCGTCACACGCTTGAGGTATTCAGCCAATCACAACGCTCTGGATAGCTGGCCAATCAGCGTACACCTCGCTTTTCAGAACGATGAGCTTTAGAGGAGCAACAATAATGTACATTATGTGGAAAACAATGTGTTTTTTTAACCTTAAACCGCATAACCACATTGCGTAACACCAAATACACAACATAATGTTCTTTTTGGCAACATCATATGACCCCCTTTTTAATAAACCCTTTAAATCATGTAATGAGCCTTCAATTGACTACATGCCAATGAACTCTTGTCACAGCAAAAACAACCCAGTTCACCACACTAGCATTCAGTTGCTGCTGTGTTCACATTGCACGATGGCTCGGCGACAGGGGGTTTCACATTGCATGACTTCACAATCGGAAGAATCGCCGACAGCTCTGTCTGGTGCAGGGTTGCCAGGTTTTCACTACAAAACCCGCCCAATTACTACTCAAAACTAGCCTGAAATAGACCAATTGCTTTTGAGGGGGTCCCCCAGTAAAAATTGCGTTGAGGGGGTAAAATACAAATTTTTTTGGTGGGGTTCTCCTGGTACAATTCACATTCCAGGGCCTAAATATCACGTTATTGGGGTCGCTTCAACCTGCTGACATAAAAAACAACCGGTGGCAATCGCGGATTTGGCAACACTGGTCCGCAAACTACGTTTCATATAACTCCTCCCCGAACTTCCCGCTGCCCTGTATCTTGTTCTCTCATTGGCTGTAGGTCATCGCCGATGTGTTTTTGACTAAATGTAAAATGACTAAATGTTTTTCAGTCAGAACTCATTTCACACAGCGTGATTGTGAATTGCCGACAGCTCCAGATATTTAGCATATTTATCATATTTTTACGGGGCGCGACCTCTGTGATCCCCCTCGTTTCGCATATTTGATAATTCACACTGTGTGATTGTCACTCGCACGAACGAGCACCGATTTGCCTCCGATGTCGGGCATTTGTCGGCGATTTCGCAAAACCTGTCGGCGAGTGAATAATCTGGCTAAAATCGTGCAGTGTGAACTCGGCATTAGTCATTGTTTTCTTATTTGATTCAACATTTTATTATGAAACTTTTAAGGAAAGTATTATATGTGAAGATAAGAATTTCTTAGTATTTGGTTTCTCCCCCTTTTCTTCTCTTCAATCACAGCAGCATTCAAGCGGTCTCAGAAATGTGTGACTGTGTACATGAAGCCCAGCAGATGTCAGTAGCAAATCACAATGAATGTCACTAAAAGAAATGATTGAGCTATTTGGTGTTTCTGAAGTACTACTACTTATAAAAAGCCTGTGGTATTTTGCAAGAAGGGTTATATTTGTGTTTGGCAGAATGGGAGGTCAACACGCTTTCTTTTAGCATTACATACTTTTATCAACAGCTAATAGGATTTCTGCTGAATTCCACTCTATTCTTTTACATTTACTTTGAATTTGGACATAATAGGCCATGATATAACAAACAGTTGCAGTTGACATTTTATGACAATTCAGTTTACTTAATTACTTTGTGTTAGAGGTATTTTTGAATATACAACTATTTATACAAACACACTGGGGTCTTATAGTGGGTCATTCTGAACAGCCTGCAAGTAGAAGTTTGCAAACCCTACCTCTCTCGCTCTCGCTATCGCTCTCTCTCTATTCATTCATTCTTTTCTTTCTTTTCTTTTTTTCTTTAGCATATTCCGTGGGCAAGAATTATTTAAATTTTAATTATTTGACTCCACAATATCCGGAAGAAACACGCTGTAGTCTGAACAAGCCATTTGTTGTAAAGAGTTTTCTGTTAAAGAGAATATCTCCTTTTAGAGTATAGACTTTGAGCCTGGTAACCTTGCAGATCTTTTTTTTATCTCAAACAGACTTACACACTAACTAAAGTTGAAAAAATGAAAAAGCATAATAAGACCCCTTAAAGTCTTGAATACACTGTAAAAAATTACAGTGAATTTAACCGTGAAAGACTGCAAAAATGCTACAATAAAAACCTGTTAAATGGTTAACGGTAAATTCCCCTACTTTATACGGTGAAAAACTGTATTGGACATTACATGTACTGGACATTAATTTTGCGGTAGTATACCGTTTTTGGAAGTGAAAAATACCGTATAATTTACAGTGAATAACCGTAAATTGACATTCCCAGAATTCCCTGCGTTACATTTCAAATGTTGTTTTTTTGTTGAAATAACTATGTTTCTTCTTAGATTTTTCTTATCCGGTTTGTATATTAGGGTTGTGTGTTACACCTAATGTTGTTAAATTAATGTTTATTCCATTATTTCAGTTTCATGTGTGTCACCATGATGGTGTTTAGTTTTTGTGTGAATGACACTGTGCACCTTATATGTTTGTTATTATTTAAAGCTGCTTGTGATGGGCTTTGGTTCTCATCACCACCTGCATTTGGTGGTTATCAGTATATTACAAAGGTACAAAACAGATTTCAGTACTTCAATAGGTTGGTATATTAACATTATATCAGTTAATGAAATTACGGTATTTAACTGTAAATTTAAGTTAAAACTGTAAAATCTAAAACGTTGCTACCGTATTTTTTACGGTAAAATTCCGGCAACCACAGCTGCCGGTTTTTTACCATAAAATTTTACGGAATTTTTTTACAGTGTAGTTTTTGAGCTCTTTATCATGATTCATGTTTCACTGGACTTTGTATCACAAGTGCAGTGTTGTATCAGGTGCGTTACCGAGCAAGTTTACTACATCATGAAAGCCACTTCACAAGTTCGCACTTACATATAATTGGATTGAGCAAATAGTAAGCATGCTGTCCTGAGGGAGGGATCAGAGCTCGGAATGCAGCCTGAACCCAGAGAAATCCCCCAATCCCTAGTATGGGATGGTAATGTTTTAATAATGAGGAGTTGGGGTGGAGGAGGGATGCCAGAAAAATGTCATTGTAAGTTGGCTGTATATATACACATGTATTGAGCTAGTTAAGCTGATTATCTGAACGAGTTCCACCTGTGCCGAATTGGTTGATTATCTGATCATGCTCCTCCCGAACCTTGTTAATAAAACGTCATATGTGGAGCTGGTTACGTGATGAAAACATCAAAATGTTTTAATTTTACAAATCATGCACTATAGTAAAAGTGTATTGAGCTCATAACATAGTATTGTGCAAGGAGTCACACAAAAGTCTTTATTAATTGATAATATGCCCCTGTAATCATTTTTTGTGTAAAAATGAACAAAATTTGTATGGTGTTTTACTGGCACTAGTGTTCATTTCAGCTGGAAACTGCAACAAAGTTGTAAATGTTTTTTTTTTCTCCTGTATATCAGCACTGGGACGTTTTGCACTCCAATCGTCTGTGACATCAGATGTAAGCAGTCAGAGTTCAGTTTAATTCCAGTTTGTCTGTAGCTTGGTGACATACAAAGCTTGATCCTTTGGCTTCATTTGGAATGGCAAGCAATGCTGCTGAAGGCGTGGTGATATATCACATGCTCTAACCTGAAAGTAATGTTTTGTTGCAAATCGCCAGTAGGAAGATTTAATGTTGCCTTTGGTGAAGTATTTTCAATTTTAATGAATTAAAATTCTATAAACTTGCTTGCTTTTGACCTTATGTTACTTACTGATAGACAGCAGTGATGGGAAATCTGATTCAATCGAACCGGTTTAAAAAAAAGATTAAGTTAATATTTTACGTCATCACTTAATGACGTCACTAAGATGCATCTAACAACTCTGTGTAATACTATGTCATGCTGAAAAATTCAAATAAAGTCACATGCGAAATGCTTATTGCTGATTATTTTTTAATTCACTTACATTAATCGTGTTTGTTCTCAGTTTCATTAAGTGATTCAGTGATGTTTTACATGATTAAAATGGGGTAAGATGACTCCTAGATCATATAAAGATCATAGATGGTACAAAATCTCATCTCAACAACATTTGATGAATGCCTACACTCTTCAGATCATCAACATTTGCTAGATTTAGTCAGTTGAAACTGTTCTGTGGTTAACAGATCTAATTTTGTGTCTCTGGAAAATAGTTATCTGGGAAAAGTCACAGTTAATTGAGGTGAAAGCTTAGTCTGAAGAGGTTACACTATATTTACAGGGTGTTTGGAATGCACAGATTTAATTGTTTTTATGAACTCTGGTTCAGACATAGATGAAGTAGCAAGCTATGTCAACTTTTGTGAGAGAAATTAAAGAGATGCAACAGTGACCCACCTACAATTAGTACTTCAGCATTTGAAAAGCCGACATTTTTCATCTGCCTTTAATACAAGTCCGCCACATATTTTAGTTAGGAAACGTATTAATGATTTCAGTTTGGATTTTAGTATTGTAGGAGAGATTTTAGATTTTCTTGCTCAGAGAACACAGAGTGAAAGTAAATGATTGTCTCTCTGCAAGCGTAGTGTCATCCACATGGGTCACCTCAAGGATCTGTCCTCTCTCCTTTATTTATTGTGAGTACAAATATTTGTAAGTATACATTTTAGTAATAGACATATAGTAACATTTGCAGATGACTTTGTAATTGTTAGTTTATTAAGTAAGGAGGTTCTGTGGTTGATGTTTTTCTACCTGGTGTCAAGATGCTTTTTTAAAACTTAAATGTTCTCAAAAGAAATGACCTTTGATCTTACCTCGAGGAAGCAATCTATTCAGTATAAAAAACAGTTATAAATGGGATTTTTATGTTGCTTGTATGCTATAACCAAACTGCCTTCAGAACTTAACTGTGACGTAATTGGCTGAATATCAAAGTTTTTTTGTGTCTACTTGCTAATATATATATATTTACATGGGGTTATTATTCATAATTCCATGAATTTGATATATTTCAGACATTTTCACTTTTCATTAAAACCTATTGGTTATTTTAGTGAAATCATTCAATTTGCATGCATAATGTAGCTATTATGACATTTCTTCAATTAAAATATGGGCAATGAAATATGTAAATATCCACATGCATGTATATATGTCATATAATACATTTACCTTCCAGTTGAATCTCTTTTACTGGGATTCTCCTTTGTCTGTCATTGGTTATTCAGTTATTCAACTACAATTTAACAACACAATTTAAAAAATAATTTTTGATTTAGTATTTTACATTAATGAAACATGGCCTTTTTGAATAATTTTACAGTTTGTGCTATGATAACTAAATTAGCAAAAAATTATATTTATTTCCCTTAATAACATATTGACTGATGCATCATCATCCTGCACAAGCTAAGCTTACATCTAAATATGTTACAATTTAAAAGTACATTTAAAGTTACTTCTCTCGAAATAAAATGTTGCATGTTTTAATATTACTTGATAAAGAAAAAAAGTCAAAATAAGTCACTACAAGTGGGCATTCAATACAGTTAAGCACACCTCTCTTTCAATAGAGTCATAACTCTGTTTGTAGTCTGTTTTTGATACCTTTGCTGCAAAACGAATTTCCCCTTGAGAAAAAGTGAAGGAAAGAACAGAATGATAATCGATATTGAGAACTCTGCCTGCAGTGATGAACACAGACCACTAGAGGACAGTGAAATCCTTCTCTTCATATGATGCACATTCAGAACTCAGAAGGGCAGTATAGATTTGAATATAGTTATAGATTTGTAAGTTACTGCTGTTTTTTTTTTTTCTTCTTCTTCACCACATAATCTGGAGTACGTCCCCCACACATACACATACAGTGGTTGTTATATAACCAAACCCCTTCTGGAATAGATCTACTAGAAAACCATTAAGGAGTTCTCATTTAATGAGGTTAAACACAAGGGAGAAGCCCATTAGGGTAAAATAGTTACTAAATTGAACGTTACATTAGAGGTATAATTTACAATATTTTTTGTCATATTATAAAACATGCAATACATAGCACTAGCCTATTATTAGTGTTAACAAAAATGGAATAACCACAATGAGTAGACTAAACTCTTAAAAATATAGGTTCTTTGATGATTGGCATTCATGGTTTCACGAAGAACCTTTAACATCCATGCAATCTTTCCATTTCACAAAAGGTTCTTTATAGTAGAAACTGGAACTGGAACTGGAACTGAAAGGTTCTTTCGGGATCCAAATATTTTTCTTCTATGGCATCAGTGCAAAACCTTTACTTTGAAAAGTGTTAAAAGGCCAAAAGGTGCCATTCCTAAACCCCACGGCAACTGTTTTTACAGAGTTGTCATCAGTTCCATATCATCATGTCTTTAGTAAATGATTTCAAAAGATTCCCAAGACAATATCAGCAATTATAACATAATAAATTATAAACCGAATTCACATATTGATTAATGTGTCATAAGTATAACAATATACACAAAATAATCTAAATTACATAAAGACCTGCCCTGTGTTCTGAATCATGTAATCCAGTTCCCATGCAGCCTAGCATGAATAATGCAGTTACACTGCTTTAACCTAATAGCTATTTCCGATTTCTCTCAAGTAAACGTTATGTAACCGTACTTCAGTAATGTTTAGTTTCTGGGTCGAAGAAGCCCTATAAAGCAAGAGCTGGGATTTGTCTGATTAAAAAATGAGCCTCGTCAGGTGATATTGAATTAAAGACATCCATCAGGGATTGGATCCTGCGAGGCTTGGAAGGGAAATGGAACTTGAACATTGACATATTCCAAATGATGTACCTAAAATTGGAATCCCATTAGTGCAACGTGCAAAGGAACTCATCCCTCACAACATGCCGTGGCTTTAGGAAGAAAGCAAAGCAGCAATATGAAACCATAAAACCCAGAGACATGCCGCACATGATTTGAGGAATTATTATGATCAAGCATTTTTTGATGTTCATCACGAACAACATACTAATAATTTTGTTTTCCTTTATGGTCTCATCAGTTCTGTATTGTTGTAGCAGGTGTCAGACGATGATTAACCAATTTACCTTCCACACCTTCACATTACCTGATTGCATTCCACTCTCTACTGTGAAAGTAACAGGAAAGTAGAAGTTGGGACTTTCTCTCATGCCTGTTTTGGCATGTATTTAAAGGGGTCATATGATGCGATTTCAATTTGTCCTTTCTCTTTGGAGTGTTACAAGCTCTTGGTGCATAAAGAAGATCTGTAAAGTTACAAAGACTAAAGTCTCAAATCCAAAGAGATATTCCTTATAAAAGTTAAGAGTTAACCACGGCTACCTAAAACTGCTCGTTCTAACACGCCCCCACATATTTACATCACTATGTGGGAAGATTTGCATAACGCCGCCCAAATGTTCACGCAAAGAAAAAAGGCGTAACTTTTATTCTCGCTGTAGTATTGTTGCCGCCGCCGCCATGTCGCGAAGGTGCTGTGTTTCGTTGTGAAAGCGAAACTACTTTGGTTGGCCTTCCAAAAGAGTATGATATCTGCTTCGTCATGTCTGGAGCTGATCCATTCTGGTCGCTGAGGAATACATCAACTTCACGCTGTCTTTGATCGCCGTATCGGCTTATCACCGGTCATACATGTGGTTCCGCAAGCCCGCGACACCTCCTCGTCGAATCCGGCCACCCGCCGTTCTCAAGCCCGTACCGCCTGCCCGTCAACCGGCCTCACGCATACCTCGTCCTCCGCTCACTCAGGCCGAGGTGTGTGACGCTGGTGAGACGTTCATTGTGAAGCCGAAACTACTTTGTTTGGCCTTCCAAAATTGGACATGACTAGAAATCAGTGGTTATGTTGTATTTACAACACTGTTTCAGAACGCTTCGACCCAAATATTCAGATGTGTCCAGCTATCGAGCGCTAACCTTTTTTAGGGAGGACGTGTCCTGATCCTGGGAGAGTCTACTACAAAAAAAAAAATTGGGCCCCCGGGGCTTGTTTCTGACTCACAGACCTGTACGTACGGTTGTTTTTTTTTTTTTTTTATATTTAAAGAATTTGCCACTGATGATTCAAAGCGAGTTTTGGGCAGTGTGGAGTAGCTCTTGTTGTTTGTCATTTCTTTGATCATAAATGCAGACATGGTTTTATGTTTACGCAGTGCGATGCAACGCATTGAGTAAAAAGACAGTATAAGTCATTATAATCCATAATTATGTCCCCACTGGATGCAACAAATGCCTGGTTTATAATGGGTTTTAATGTTTTTGTCTTGTCGCTCTGGCCGGACAGGGCATCACAATATGGTAGGGGAGTAACATTTCCATCTCACGCTTGAGGTATTTGGCCAATCACAACGCACTGGATAGCTGGCCAATCAGAGTACAACTCGCTTTTCAGAACGATGAGCTTTGTAAAAAATCAACGCGTTTCAGAAAGGCGGGGCATGGAGGAGAAACAATAATGTACAGTATTGGAACATAAGGTTTTTTTGAACCTTAAACCGCATAAACACTGTCACAAATCAAGCCTCCGTGGCTCCCTCCGATCCCCACCAGAGGGAACCCTCACCGGAGTACTAACTGCTCCTTAGGACTTAATTTCCCATCACCCCATGCCTGACATTGATTACATGCACAGGTGCTGATCATTACCATGACTATATAGGCAGTGCCTACCTTACCCTCATTGCGAAGTCTTGTTTTTGCTACTGCTGACATTACTGAGCGTTCATACCTTGTTTGATTACCTGTTGCCTACCTGGATTGTTTAGACCTGTCTGATTGTTCGCTGCCCGCCTCTTTGATCTTGCTCTGTGTTTGGATTTACTCTCTCCTCTGTCTGCCGCCGTCCTCGACCCCTTTGCATGGACTCTGGTTATGATTCTGCGTTGCCTACGTTACCCCTGTATGCTGTTGACTGAACTTTGCCTGTCTGATTGTTAATAAAGCTGCACATGGATCCCAACGTCACTGAATCGTCATTACAGAAGACTTCGCCACAAGTCGATCCAGCGGCTTTCTATCATTTCACCACGGAGGTAACCACTCAAGCGTCAGTACTGGCTTCCCAGCAACAACAGCTTAACCGACTTACCTCACTCACAGAGGAGCTGGTAATGACTCTGCGAGCGCTGCGGATACCACCACCCGAGGAGAGTTCTCCGCCGTTTAACCCACCTCCACACGCTCCGGTAACGGCTGCCGTCACCACCAGCCCTCGCTTGGCATTTCCCGAAAAGTTTGATGGATCACCCACGAAGTGTAAGGGGTTTCTGCTCCAATGCTCGATGTTCGTTAATCAACAGCCCATGTTATACCCCACGGACAGTAGCCGCATTGCCTTTGTTTGTTCGCTCCTAACTGGTAGGGCGTTGGATTGGGCCACGGCGGTGTGGATTGAGGACCGCATCGTTTTCCCCTCATTTACCAGTTTCATTCAACGCTTCAAGGAGGTGTTTGAACACCCCGAGGGTGGCAAAGAGGTAGGCGAGCAGTTATTATCCCTCCGTCAAGGAAAAAGTTCAGCAGCTGACTACGCACTATCCTTCCGCACGCTCGCTGCTCAGACAGGGTGGTTGGATGATCCCCTCAAGCTCCTCTTCCGCAAGGGACTCAATGCCGATCTACAATCTGAACTGGCCTGCCGTGATGAGGGTAGCTCTCTGGGACAATTCATTGAGCTGGCGATTCGCATTGACAACCTCATCCGCTCTCGACGACCTCCTCGCTTCTCTCCGGCTCCCATGGCTATGAGGCATCTACCACCTGAGACTGAAGCGATGCAGATCGGTTATACTCATCTCAGTGCGGAGGAGAGAGAGAGACGCGTTTGCCAGAACCTCTGTCTATACTGCGGTATCTCTGGACATATGAGAGCTTCCTGCCCCACTCGACCATCTCGCAACCCTTCTGCGGTGAGTCAGACTTCCAATCTAACTACTGTATTACAAATACCAGTTACTTTAAGGGTTAATGGGGAGTTTATTGACACTATGGCTCTTATAGATTCTGGGGCAGCAGGAAATTTCATTGATTCCGAATTCACCAAAACTCATAAAATTCCCCTTGTTCCATGTGAATCTCGTTTGGCAGTGGCAGCATTAGACGGGCGTCCTTTGGGCTCTGGTCAGATTCAGTTCACCACAGAGGATTTATTGCTACGTACAGGAGCTCTCCACACAGAGACGATCCGTTTATTTGTTTTCCAATCCCCTCAGACACCCATTATCCTGGGACTGCCCTGGCTCGAGAAGCATAACCCGTGTATTTCCTGGTCCAAGAAACAGATAACCCAGTGGTCTGACTCCTGCCGCCAACATTGTCTGAACCTGACTCCTCACGAGACTGAGAGCAACCCAATCGCTGCACCCAAAATCCCCACGGAGTACCACGACTTAATCGAGGCGTTCAGCAAGGCCAAAGCATCTCAATTACCTCCCCATCGTTCAAGTGACTGTGCTATCAACCTTCTATCTGGTTCACATCCCCCAAAGGCCGAGTTTTTCCCCTGTCACAACCCGAGTCTGAAGCCATGGAATCATATATCAAGGAGGAGTTAACTAAGGGCTTCATTCGACCCTCCACCTCACCTGCTTCAGCCGGATTCTTCTTCGTTAAGAAGAAAGATGGAGGTCTCCGTCCTTGCATTGACTACCGTGGTCTAAATGAAATCACTGTCAAATTCCGTTACCCCCTACCACTAGTCCCAGCAGCCTTGGAACAACTGCGGATGGCCAAGTATTTCACCAAGTTGGACCTTCGCAGTGCTTACAATCTCATCCGTATCCGGGAGGGGGATGAGTGGAAGACGGCCTTCTCCACTACATCTGGGCACTACGAATATCTTGTTATGCCGTTCGGGCTGTCCAACAGTCCTTCATCAATGATGTGTTCCGAGACATGCTAAATCGTTGGGTCATCGTATATATGGATGATATCTTGATCTACTCGGACTCCTACAAGGATCACGTCAAGCATGTTCGTTCTGTTCTCCAGCGTCTCATTACCCATCAACTGTATGCCAAGTCTGAGAAATGTGAATTTCACCAGAGCACTGTGTCCTTCCTCGGGTATGTGATCAGCTCGGGAGGGGTAGCCATGGATGACAAGAAGGTGCAATCCGTGGTTAACTGGCCTCAGCCTGCCACTTTAAAGGAGTTGCAACGATTTCTGGGATTTGCTAATTTCTATCGACGATTCATTCGCAATTTCAGCACAATTGCAGCACCCATGACATCGATGATCAAGAAGGGGAGACATCGTCTCGTCTGGACCCCGGCCGCCAGGTCCGCATTCCAAGAACTCAAGGAGAGATTCACCACCGCTCCCATCCTGCATCATCCCAATCCTGATCAAGAGTTCATTGTGGAGGTGGATGCTTCCAGCACTGGTATCGGCGCTATTCTTTCTCAGCGACAGGGTACTCCTCCTAAACTGTTTCCTTGTGCATTCTTCTCCCGCAAACTCAGCCCTACAGAGCAGAATTACGATGTGGGCAATCGAGAACTCCTCGCTATGAAGGCAGCTTTGGAGGAGTGGCGCCATTGGCTCGAGGGAGCTAAGCACCCATTTACAGTGCTGACTGATCATCGCAATCTGGAGTTTTTGAGATCTGCCAAGAGACTCAATCACAGGCAGGCAAGATGGTCTTTGTTCTTTACACGATTCAACTTCACTGTGACATACTGCCCAGGTACTCAGAACACGAAAGCAGACGCTCTGTCAAGACTCTATGAGTTGTCCTTGCAACCACCTTCCTGTGAGTCCATTATCCCTTCTACCCTGGTTCTCGCTCCCATACAATGGGATATCATGACGGAGATCACAGAGGCTCAGGCCACCGACCCACCACCAGCCGAAAGCCCACCTAATCTCACTTACGTGCCGCGTGCCCTGCGTCAAAGAGTCATTCAATGGGTTCACTCGACTCCCAGTTCTGGTCATCCAGGTATCGCCGGCACTGTACAACTACTCACCAATCGCTTCTGGTGGCCCACTTTGCAGACAGAGACTATTGCATACATCCGGAACTGTCCCACATGCAATATAACCAAACCCTCTCACCAACTACCTGCAGGCCTCTTACAACCTCTACCCGTTCCACAACGCCCCTGGTCACATATAGCCATAGACTTTATCACTGATCTACCCTTGTCCAGGGGTCATACCACTATCCTCACAGTTATTGACCGTTTCTCAAAGACATGTCGCTTGATCCCTCTGCCCAAACTGCCCACTGCTCTGGAAATGGCTGAATCCTTATGCAATCACGTGTTCAGATTCTATGGTCTTCCTGAGGACATAGTCTCCGATAGGGGGCCACAATTCACCTCCCGAGTCTGGTCGGCCTTCTGTCAAAAGCTGAATATCAATGTCAGCCTCACCTCTGGTTATCACCCTCAGTCCAATGGCCAGGTGGAACGTTTAAATCAGGAGCTCACCCGCTACCTCCGCTCCTACTGCCACCAAAATCAGGCGGACTGGAGTCGTTATCTGTTCTGGGCCGAATATGCTCAGAACTCCCTACGCAAGCCGGCCACAGGCCTCACTCCTTTCCAATGTGTTCTGGGTTTCCAACCTCCCCTATTCCCATGGTCCGGGGAGCCTTCCGACTTACCTGCTGTTAACTCATGGCTCCAACGCAGCAAGGAGACCTGGAATGAGGCACATGTCCACCTTCAACGGGCCGTTCGACGAACAAGGGAACAAGCTGATCGTCATCGGTGTGCCAATCCCAACTATCAGCCGGTTCAGTGGGTCTGGCTGTCTACCCGTGATCTTCGTCTGAGGCTTCCTTGCAAGAAACTCAGTCCCAGGTTTGTGGGTCCATTCAGAATTGTCAGACAGATAACTCCTGTTTCATTTCGGTTGGCGTTGCCATCCAATTATCGTATCTCACCCACTTTTCATGTGTCTTTGCTTAAGCCTGCTGGTGGTTCGAGAGGAGCGGAGGACCAGGAGGAGGCTGGTGACCAGGGAGTCCCTCCCATCATCGTGGGCGGCGAGGAGGCGTATCAAGTTCACGAGATCCTGAATTCTCGTCGCCGGGGCAGGTTAATCCAGTATCTAGTGGATTGGGAGGGGTATGGTCCGGAGGAGCGGTCCGGGGTCGACGCAGAGGACATTCTGGATCCCTCTCTTACCACTGACTTCCATAGGACTCACCCAGATAAACCAGCCCCTCGAGCCCGTGGAAGGCCCCGGCGTCGTGTGCCTCCTCGCATCAGGAGCCGCTCGCAGGGGGGGGGCTCTGTCACAAATCAAGCCTCCGTGGCTCCCTCCGATCCCCACCAGAGGGAACCCTCACCGGAGTACTAACTGTTCCTTAGGACTTAATTTCCCATCACCCCATGCCTGACATTGATTACATGCACAGGTGCTGATCATTACCATGACTATTTAGGCAGTGCCTACCTTACCCTCATTGCAAAGTCTTGTTTTTGCTACTGCTGACATTACTGAGCGTTCATACCTTGTTTGATTACCTACCTAGATTGTTTAGACCTGTCTGATTGTTCGCTGCCCGCCTCTTTGATCTTGCTCTGTGTTTGGATTTACTCTCTCCTCTGTCTGCCGCCGGCCTCAACCCCTTTGCATGGACTCTGGTTACGATTCTGCCTTGCCTACGTTACCCCTGTATGCTGTTGACTGAACTTTGCCTGTCTAATTGTTAATAAAGCTGCACATGGATCCCAACGTCACTGAATCGTCATTACAAACACATTGCATTACACCAAATACACAACATAATGTTCTTTTTAGCAACATCATATGACCCCTTTAAAGTACACGTGTTTCATATCTCTGATAAGTGACAGTTTATTGAGACCACCTAATATTAGGTGTCTTTACCTACTAGTACTTACATCAAAAATAATGAATTGTTGAGTGTATTTATTGTATTCATGTTGAATTGCAAAACACTTTTGTGGGATACAGTTAAGGTTAAGAACCATTATGTAAAGAGCAATGTCTACCTGATTTAACCCATACAAATTTAAATGCAACCAATTAATTTAATTTCAATAAATCAGTTAATTTGATCATTTTAAGGGTACCATTTATTTTCCCCAGTGTATACAAAATTTTTTTAGAATTTGTTAGTTCCTTTATTCTTGTTTATCTATGATAAATTTCAAACTTTCTTTTTTTTTCTTTTTTTTAATTAATAGAAAACTGACATATATTGCACCAGTAAACTGTCACGGCAGAGAAGAGTCAGGATCCAAGTGCGAGTGCAAAAAGGTAAGGTTTATTTGTAATCACAAACGACGGAGACAATAAGGATAATCCTCGGGTTCAGGTCTGAATCAGAGCTCCACGGAGATATCCCTTCAACCACTGCGTTTGACCAAACCGAGGAGAAGGCTGAAGATCCGTACCCTGACTGAGCGAGAACTGGAAACAGAGAACTGACAGGGAGACAGGAACATGAGAATAACGAACCGACAAACACACATTGAACAGAGTGACCTATAAAGGACTCGCTAACGAGTTGCAGCTGGCGCGCTCTGATTGAGCGCCAGCTGCAATCACTAACGAATGACGTATGCACATACAACCACATGACAAGACGCAAAAGGACCGTCTGGACCCATGAACCGTGACAATAACAGATTCAACAACTACACTGAATTAAATCAAGAAAAAATATTTGCACCCCACCCCCAAATTTATTTATTTATTTATTTTTAATGTGATGACAATGAGGATTTTTTGCATACACACAAATTGTCCTTCTAAGATATTATTCCCTAGTCCCATCAGTAGCAGTGGTATTCTCCAGAGAGCACGGTGTGACTTGCCTTGCAAATCAAGTGTTATTTGAAAGTACAGCAAAGAACATCAGCATAAAATACAGCTCTTCTTTCCTCTACCTGTTCCACCTCTGCATCTCTCTTCAGGTGGTATATTACGTGTGGCTGTGTCGTTGTGATACCGCAGGTCTTACTCATCAAATCTTTAGTTTCGCTTGCATGAGTTGATGATGGAGCGATGCACATATGCATGACATGAATGTGAAGCACTTTTGCACTAACAGCATGTCTATATAAAGGCAGTAGAAAATAAAGGCAAATAATGGTCAGCAGAGGACAGTCTGTGGACTGCACTGATGGTGGGAATTTATATCTGCCAGCACCGTGAAATAAGATTTAGAGCTGAAATTCACCAAAACAGAACACATATTCTTATACATGAGCACTCTTTGAAAAATTACAAATCAAAGTACAAAATGTTCCATATAAAAAAAGTACACTTTAGCATGCTTTTGAGAAGAGTACAGTTAAACAATTTAGTGTGAAATTACAGTACATTCCAGTTATTGCATTACTTTCACAGTAATTTCACAGAGGGACTTCTCTTGTATCTAACTGCGCTCTCAGAAATTTCTTGACGACAAACAGTTGTTACGGAAGTACACTCAGATCACAGAGATGCAGGTAAGTAGGAATTTATTGACAACAATAGTGAGCTCAGCAGGAAATCAGGAGGGTATACTGTGTAATGATACTGGAGTCGAGAGGACGAGGAGTATAATGAAAGTCTCTATCTAACAGAACCAGGAGTTTGGGAAGGAGCTGATGACCAGAGGCTCAGAGACGAGGAAGGACTAGGACGAGGAGAACATGCTGGAGAAACAACAGGTGAGTTCAGGAACAGACACTCGGGTAAGGAGAATAGCTTAGAAGCTACTGGCATATAGTCCGTTATGTGTTAACGAGACCAGACACTGGAGTGAGGTGCTGAGTGTACTTTTGAAGCCAGTCTGATGAGCGTGCAGATGGAAGGCAGGTGCATGTGATTAGTACTCGGGTGAGAGAGTGCGCTGGGACTGCCTGGCTGATTAGTGACAACAGTATCATACTAACCCCTTGTCCAAATACCCACACTTGCGGTCTTGGCCAATTGAGAGCGCATGCGCGCGACAGGAAGTGAGTGCACAAGACTGTCCCAGGTCTTAAAAACGGCAAAGCGCAGTACTCTTAACGCACACTATCTCGAATACCGCTCCGGAGCGCTATTCGTGGCTTAGTGTATCCCATCATTCATCATGTTCTGGAAATAAATCGTGAGACTTTTTGCCAAGAAAGCGAAAGGTCACGGAAACCTTTCGGATGGAAGTTAAATATTACTATAATTAATTACTATTACATATAATTTGGTAGAAAAAGTGTTTTTACGTTTTATTGGTGCAAAGATGAGTAGTGTTGATATTTATTTTGTACAGCATTTGCAGCTGCTTTTTATCACTTAATTAGAAGCACCACAAATTAAAATTATGTCATTTTATAGGGACTACTGAACAGACATTTAAATGCAAAGTATTTAAAATTTAAATTAAAATAAAGCTATGTAAACACTTGCATTTTTACAACACTACAAGTGTGTCCCATCGGGTACACTCTTAAAAATAAAGGTGCTTCAAAAGGTTCTTCAAGCGATGCCAAAGAAGAACCATTTTGGGTTCCACAAAGAACCATTCAGTCAAAGGTTCTTTAAGAACCATCTCTTTCTTACCTTTTTGTAATCTGACGAACCTTCTTTCACCATAAAGAATCTTTTGTGAAACAGAAAGGTTTTTCAGATATTAAAGGTTCTTTATGGAACTGTTTAGATAAAAAAGGTTTTTATGGCATCGTGAAGCACCTTTATTTTTAAGAGTGTATATTTAAAAGTTCGACACACACTTGTGGTCTTCATGCTCACTTGAACACTTGGGCCAAATACAGGAAATACGCCATATAAGTAGTCAAGTGCAAAGACCGCAAGTGTGGGTATTTGGACAAGGCAATAGTGTCAAGCTAATATACTATGAAGGCACCCGCATGCAATGCAGCATGAATAGATCATGCAGTAGAGGTTTTTATTTGTGCTATTGGACTTATTTTTGGTTCACTTTTAGCAGTTTGTGTTGTTGGTTTATGTTGCAAGTGTTGTTTTAATTTGTTGAGTGTTACCATCGTTGTGTTTTGTATGTCGAGTATTGATGTCACAAGTTTCTCAGCAGTTGCTTCATTGTGAAAGATATAAACAATATCTTCAATCATTCCTATATTCCTTGAATCATAAATAAACAAATCATTTTTAAAAAAAAAATACTTGTTCATTTACCAAAACAATATAATAGAAACAGATTGAAACGTGTTCCCTTATCGTAATTAAATTGACCCCACACTGTTGAACCTTTAACCAACCCTTAAACCTACCCATACCACCAAACCTGTCCCTAACCTGACCCGTATCACACCTCAATTTCAGCAAAAGTGTTGTGCATTAACACAAGCTTTTAATCATTTTATAACATCTGTTAAAATCATTTGTAGATTTTCAATAAGTGCTTGATCATATGAATTGAAAGTTTAATGACATTTGTAAGCATTTTAACTTGCATGAAATAATGATTTGTTAATCATTATGCAATGTTTAATAAGTTTATTAGAAAACATTCACTAGCATATTATCTCACGTTTCTAACTCTTAGAATATATTAATGATACATTAAGCATTATATAATGCTTGCTAATTATTTATTAATGAAAGTTTTTGATATTGCTATACCTCTTCCGGCATAGTCATTTCTTAAGAGATTAATAAAGTCTTATCTTACAGCAAATCTGCAGTTGTACTTCTAAGTGTGTGTTCATGCATGTCTCTTCTTATGAAACACTGCAGCTCCTCGTCATTCAGAGAGTCTCTTCAGTATCCTGCAGCATGCAGCCAGCTTCAGGTGCTCTATTATAAAATGTCATCTTTATGTGCGCCTGCAGTCACAAAACACAAACAAAAGACAAAATACTGCCCAAATATATATATATGTATGTTTTATCTGTTACATACTCCAGTCAGTCTTGAGCAAATAGCCTATAGCACAATGGTTATTTGTACATTGCACATCACATGCATTTTCACCCTTACATGCTTTTATGTTCATTATTAGAGTGAGCAAAAGAAGAAAATTACAGGATTACTTACGATGCATTTCATAGACAGTTAATAATCTATATGAATGCAGCAACAATTTGCAATCTTCATTTTAACTACTGGGTTGCTGGAAGTTAAACCTCCCACTGAGTGCAATAAATGTTATCTTTCAGGCGTCTTCAGTTTGTTCTGCTAACAGATGATATTGGGCAGAACAGGCAGAAATATCTAATACTTGGAAAGCAACATGGTTTCACAACCTAAGTTACTTAATGATTCACTAAACTGACAAGAGCAGGAGAGAGAATATGACCTGGTGTTACATATTAGATTTTAGAGCCAAGGAATTTGGAACCTTGAAATCTGATTTTCTTGTGGTCACCAAGACACGTAGTGGGTCATATAACCACATTCCCTTAGGAACTGGATTCTTTCTCTGCACCACTGAACCTTCCTATAGGCCTTTTCTCAGGAAGGAGTCACACTAAATCACACTACATCAGACTGGTTCCTGTTGAGTGGATGTAACTGTCATAATAAATAAATGGTCACTTAAGTGTACTTAAAGAGTACACTTGTCAAGGAATTGACAAGTATAAACCAATTGCATGACAACACTTGCATGACTATATTTCTGTAAAAAGTGTAATATATTGCATATATTATATATATTACTCTACAGTATATTTCAATTAATTGTTTTAATAACCTTCTTCATGCTTTAAAGAAGTGCACTTATTTGGATGTGTTGACTAACGTAGTAAAGCACTTGTAAATGTAAAGATTGAAGACCTGCTTAAGTGGGTCAGAAATCAAATTGCATTTCATATAAATTTTAAACTATAATGTATTTTCATTTAATTGTATTTAACATGCACTGAAATGTCTGAAAACATCACACTCAGTTCACAACTAAGTACATTCTGTTCAAGTACATTATTTCCGTAAAAAGTACTCTTTTTAAAAATGTGCTGAAGTGTTCTTCTTTTTCACAAGGGTGTTCATTAAGATCATCTGAACTGCTGGATGTCATACTACTTTGTGTAGCTGTTTAAATGAGGGAGAATTTACAATGGTATCACAATTATTTGTTCCATAAAACATCCGGAAACACTTTAGTATAGGGACCAATTCTCACTATTAACTAGTTGCTTATTAGCAGTGTTGGGAAGGTTACTTTGGAAATGTAATAGGTTACAGATTACAAGTTACCATACTTAAAATGTAATAAGTAGTGTAACTTTTCAATTACTTTGTTAAAGTAATGTAACTGATTACTTTTTGATTGCTTTTCTAAATTTCTAACAAATGTTTTCAACTTTTTCAAACATTTAAACCAGGCAGGGTTAACCTTACAGTAGTATTCAACTGATTACTGTCAGACTTTCGAAATCCTTTATCACTTGACATTAGATTATATTTCATTTTGAAAGTAGCCTGGATGCAAAAATTCACTTTTACATGGTGTTTGCATATAAATGTATCTTAGCAGTGTGTGGACACAACCACCCTACAATGATAAAAATCCATTCACTCCTTTTTTTTAATCCCCAAAATCCTAAATAGTCTCAATTATCAAGCCGTTTTGATTTTTATGAGCAGTATGATGTCATATTGTTCAGGCCCCGTCCACAACTGCTGATGTACTGTCCAATATTAGCATATTTTCGCCCTCAGCCAGTTGTACAAGTCCATCGTTTTCTCCACGCTCCAGCAGCTGTAGCGACAATGTCTTGTAAGCAATGCAGGTGTTTTGTAGTTTTGTGATGTAGAAGAACATAAGAATCTTAATTTTCTCCCGACATCAGAGCCACTAAGGACGCAGTGCATTAGTGTTGTTTTTAATGGTTATGCGCCACTAAATACACCAAAATTTGTTTATATCTGCGCAAATAATTTTACCCCAGACTGCTTTCCGAACAAGGGACAGTTCAAGGCAGGTTTTGTTAAAAAGTTAAAACTCATGGATAGATCAGTACCCATTGTTTGTGATCCAGCTGCACCTCCAGAATAAGTAAGTCCCACACTTTATATTTCTTCTTATTATTTGCAAATCGCCTTTGCTCTTTCACAGAAGAAAGGGGCGTGTGAGCAGAGCTCATTAGCATTTAAAGGGGCATGCCCCAAAATGAGTCGCTGTGAACAGAGCAAGGTAAAAACGGTGTTGTTTTACACGACCGCTGAGGAATTTTAACCAAAGTATGTTATAGACTTTTCCTGAAGACCCTAAAGAATCATACCAACAAAATGGGCATCCAATGTCCCCTTTAAAGCACAGCCACCACAAAATCAGACTTACTTTGAGATCATTCTGAGGTTAAATACATATTTAAAATCATAACAATAAATATTTTATTAGCTATGATACCGTTTTTGAAATCAAAAGCTATGACAGTAAACACTGGAATCTAACAATGCCTTGGAAAAAAAACAGTTAATCTTTAAAAAATGAAGCATAGCTATATATAAACCCATATAGGAAATAAAAGAGTTATCGAATAAGCATGTGTTCTATTCTGTGTCCTGAAACATTGGTGTCTCATATTTTGGAGCAGTCACTGCAATTTATGAAAGAACTCAATTAAATCTGTATGTGGGAGTGTGTGTGAAAAAATCAGATGTAACCCCGTTTGTAATCCTTAACATTTTCATAAGTAACTGTAATTTAATTACATATTTTTTCTCAGTAACTGTAACCGATTACAATTACTTTTATTTTGTAAATAAATTACGTAATTCCGTTACATGTAACTAGTTACTCCCCAACACTGCTTATTAGCATGCGTATTACTAGCATTTGGTGTTTATTAGTACTTATAAAGCACATCTTCTGCATGAGCATATTCTACATCCCTAATCCTACCCAATTCCTAAACTTAACATCTACCTTACTAATTATTAATAAGCAGTTAATTAGGAGTTTATTGAGGCAAAAGTATTAGTTAATGGTTGTTTAATATTGAGAACTGGACCTTAAAATAAAATGTGACCTAACAACCTCACTGTGAGTCAATGAATTTGGTTAATAACTAATACATTTTATGCTTACATTAAAAGAATAGTTCACCCCCAAAATTAAAATGGTGTAATTACCATTCTGTAATTACATACAAAAAAATCAGTAATTAATAAAAGTAGTCCACACAACTTATTCCTACTAATTAATTTTTGAGAGCCGAAAAATCTTTTTAGCTACGGATGGCACTAGTTTTCTAAACAATGTTTAGGTGACAATTACTTAGCAATCTCATCTCACTGTCAAAATGATACTACAATCGGTAGGTGTGTGGCTCGCGGTCTGACCAAATCAAGTAAGTGTGTGTGCATTCAGTTTCAACAAGCCTGCCAGCTTTTGGCTTTTCAGGACGACGTTAATTGATGGACTGGAGTGGTGTGGATTGCTTGTGGATTATTGTGATGTTTTTATCAGCTGTTTGGACTCTCATTCTGACGGCACCCATTCACTGCAGAGGATCCATTGGTGAGCATGTGATGTGATGCTAAATTTCTCCAAATATGATGAAGAAACATCATCTATCACAATAATCTACATCTTGAATGGACTGAGGGTGAGTACATTTTCAGCAAATGTCATTTTTGCTTGAACTATTCCTTTAATATTTGAATTTTCTCACCCAAGCAAGGAAATTTGTAGCTGCTGAAGTCACTGGAATTAATAAACTGTTTGCAGAACATTAAAATATTGTTTGACTTCTAAAAGAAAGGTTATATTACATCTTAGAGAAACTGAATGCAAGACTCCCAGAGATCAAATGTTCTGTCCTTTTTTAGCCTGCCAATGACGCAAGTGATTTGTACAACAGGCGTGAGTATTGATTTAAAGACAATTTAACATCTGAAAATTGCAGAGAGGAAGAAGGATAATTTTGTGCTTAACAGATACTTGACATACTACAACAATATAATTTTACCACAATGTATTATATATTGGGATGGAATTGCACACACTTTCCTTAACTTACTTGAGACTCACACTGAGCCAGTAACCATGGTGTGAATCTATAATATCTGGTCACAGAGGCTGCCACATTTTCTCTGGAAAAATGGGATCTCTCAGTTGGATTTACAGAAAGGCGTGAGCGGAACTCAATTCTCCTGTGAATGTGCGTCATACCAGAGTCATAGTGAATTTATACCCAGACTTGCAGATAAATTAGGAATATGTTCTACTTCTACATAACACTGAACCAATTTGTGCTCATTCTTTTAGCCTGAAACTGAGGTGTTCAGAAATGCACAAACCTCTTAAATATCTGTTTAATCTGCCGTTTTATAATTAACATTTTTTTATGCAAAATGTCAAACAGTTAAACGGGCACAAATGAACATGCGTGAGAGAATGCAAAAGAGAATGCATTTGTTTTGTATTGTTTTAACTGTGCTTAATTGAATATCATCTGCATAATGTTGGTTCTGTTTAGTTATGTTTTGGTTCAATCTCCCCCTGTTTCAGTATGCCTGCCAGTTTCCTCTTGTTAGTTTCTTTGGGTTTTGATTAATTAGCTCCAAACCTGTTCTGTTTATCCCTGATTATGTTTCCCATGTATTTAAGCCCTCAGTTTACCTCAGTTCTCTGTCCGGTATTGTTTGTATTGCGCAAGCAACATCAGCCGGGAATACTGGAGTATGAGGGCATGGAGGGAAGCCCTGCCCACACTCCCACTGCTGAGAGTGAGCTGCAACTTGCCTCTGGAAACTATTTAGAGGAATGTATGGACATTTTTAAGGAGGATTTCATTGATTTGTTTAGGGAGGCAATACCCTATGTTCCTGAGTCTCCTATTTTTCTCTGTGGTTCCGCCCTGCTCTGAATCTCCTGAACCTCCTGTGTCTCCTGAGCTTCCTGTGTCTCCTGAGTTCCCACCAAGCCTCCCTCTCCCACCTCCTCCCCTAAAATCAGCCATTTCCTCAGTCCTGTCTCCATTGGTTCCTGTCAGTCCATCAGCTCACCCTCAGTCAGTGCCATCCGGGCACTCTGATTCGACCTTGGGCCTTCCAGTCTCCAGCTCCGCCTAGGCGTGAGGACCCCCTGTCTCCACCTCCAGCCTCCGTGTCCCGGACTGCACCTTGGCCCTCCAACGCATCAGCTCCACCTTGTCTCCTTGCTCCCTCATCTCTACCGTGGCCCGTCATCCCATTGGCTCCACCAGTCTCCCTTGTCCCTCTGGCTCCACCTTGGTCAGTCATAACCTTCCTCCACTATGGGATTTCCACTCCCTGCTTTCGTCTCTTCCCGCCGTCCCTCTTGCTCTGTCTGGCTCCTCCTTCCCTCCAGCTCTACCATTATCAACAGTTGCTCCAGCTCCACCACGGTCTTCCGAGTCCCCACCTCTGCCACAGTCACATAAGCTGTCAGTTCCACCGTGGCCCTCCAGGCCTGTGGTGTCACCCTGGTTCCATGTCTGCTCAGCTCCACCTGGGTCTCCACCTCCAGTGGCTCCGTCTCCATTGCTTGTCCCCATGGTGTCGTCAAGGCCTTCTCCACCACGGCTCCTCCCTCCCTCAACTCCACCCTGGGGCCTCGTCCTGGCTGGTCTCTGGATTAACATCTGGCTTCTCCTGCTTCTGGCTCTTCCCTGGCTCCTCCCACCATCTTTGCCTCCCTGGCTTCCCCATCCATCTCCTCCCTTTGTCTCCTGCCCTCTGCCCGCTCCGCGTCCTCCTCCAGAGCCCCCAACCCGTCCTCCTCTATTGGACTTCCACGGCGCAAGGACATGCCTTCAGGGAGGGGGTAGTTCTGTTACATGTTGGTTCTGTTTCGGTTCAGTCTCACCCTGCTTCAGTATGCCTGCTTGTTTTCCCTTGTTAGTTTCTATGGTTTTTGATTAATTAGCTCCACACCTGTTTTATTTCTTCCTGATTATGTTCCCCATGTATTTAAGCCCACAGTTTTCCTCAGTTCTCTGTCCGGTGTTGTTTGTATTGTTGCTGTTTTTTCCCCTGCATTTTCTCCATGGATTTATTAAAAGTACTTTTGGAGTCTACTCTTTTGTCATGAGCTTTATATTAACAGCTACTTTGCAACAGAGGAAACAGAGCATTTGATAAAAATACAACGCCTTCTGTTGCAGAACCATGCTGACTGTCCAATGTCTCTACTGCAGTTTGTCAAGACTCAAGCTTGTTTCACTAATGATTGTGTGGTCATATTGTGGCTTTGTCACTTCACTTTCAGTCTTTTATGGTGAAATAGCTATTTTTTCATGTTTATAGTGACCATGGAGAATGAACTGTTACTTTAATCAGTAGTGGCCTACGTAACATAAAGGTCCTCAGCTGGTGCTCAAAAGTGAGTCCCGTCTCATCATGATGCATGCACACATGCAACTTTAGCATTGCTTACAAACTCATTTTACAATATCCGTTCACTGTTAATGCACAGAAATCTTAATTTAGTCAGCAGAAGTACCTGCGTTGTGACAGCACGAAAATGTTGTTTTGGGTGCAATTTATTGTCACTATTCCCCTGATGGGGCAGATTTCTTTGCAGAATCATGGGTTATTCAGGTTTTTATCAGGAATTCCACTGGCCTGATATCTTTAACAAATGCATATACCATCAATTATCAACCTCGTCCCAGAAGGTCTATCTGTAATCATTAAAAATCAAATCCCCAAAAGAGAAAATTAATAGGATTTTTTTTTTTACTTCCAGAACTTGAACGTTGTAGTCTATACTTCTAGCAAAAATAAAACATGTACTATAGCAAAATTAAGCTGTTTGTTAACTGCACTGAGTTGGTTACATAAAGCAAAACAAGAAAACTGCCTAAAGTGTGCATTCTTGGGGAAGCTGAGGGAAATCAGAATTTTAGTTTATCTTATCTATATATATATATATGTATATATAGATATATATATATATATATTAATATATAATATATATACCTGGGTACGGAAATAATTCAGACCCCCTTAAATTTTTCACTTTTTTTTATATTGCAGCCATTTGCTAAAATCATTTAGGTTAAATTTTTTTTCTCATTAATGTACACACAGCACCGCATATTGACAGAAAAACACAGAATTGTTGACATTTTTGCTGATTTATTAAAAAAGAAAACTGAAATATCACATGGTCCTAATATCAGACCCGTTTCTGTGACACTCATTATTTACTCATGTCTGTCCATTTCTTCTGATATCCTTGAGATGGTTCTACACCTTCATTTGGGTCCAGCTGTGTTTGATTATACTGATTGGACTTGATTAGTAAAGTCACACACCTGTCTATATAAGATCTTACCTCACAGTGCATGTCAGAGCAAATGAGAATCATGAGGTCAAAGGAACTGCCTGAAGAGCTCAGAGACAAAATTGTGGCAAGGCACAGATCTGGCAAAGGTTACAAAAAAAATTTCTGCTGCACTTAAGGTTCCTAAGAGCACAGTGGCTTCCATAATCCTTAAATGGAAGACGTTGAACCCTTCCTAGAGCTGGCCGTCCGTCAAACTGAGCTATCGGGGGAGAAGAGCCTTTGTGAGAGAGGTAAAGAAGAACCCAAAGATCACTGTGGCTGAGCTCCAGAGATGCAGTCGGGAGATGGGAAAAAGTTGTAGAAAGTCAACCATCACTGCAGCCCTCCACCAGTCGGGGCTTTATGGCAGAGTGGCCCGATGGAAGCCTCTCCTCAGTGCAAGACACATGAAAGCCCGCATGGAGTTTGCTAAAAAAACACCTGAAGGACTCCAAGATGGTGAGAATTAAGATTCTCTGGTCTGATGAGACCAAGATAGAACTTTTTGGCCTTAATTCTAAGTGGTATGTTTGGAGAAAACCAGGCACTGCTCATCACCTGTCCAATACAGTCCCAACAGTGAAGCATGGTGGTGGTGGCAGCATCATGCTGTGGGGGTGTTTTTCAGCTGCAGGGACAGGATGACTGGTTGCAATCGAGGGAAAGACGAAAGATGGCCCTCCAGGAGCATGATCGGACACCCATGCTTTAAATCAAGTAAACCTGAAAAATGTGTGCTTGAATCTTATCCTTTCACAGGAAATTCACTCTGAAAGATGCCCTTAGATCTGTTTTGTCTCACCCTTCTCACCCCTGAGTATGCATCTCTGCAAATATCTATGTTTTTGCTTTATAAGACTTTATAAAATAAAAAGGAGTTTATCTTTTAACTGTTGCATTGTTTTCATTAATTGTGTTGCGCTCCATCTTGTATCATGCATTAACGACACCCGAAGCACTGGACTCCAGTAAGAGATCAAATAATGCAATCAACAGAACCTGTACGTTTTCATAAAGTTGCTGTAATTAATCTGAGAATTACTTAGGTTTATCCTAAATTGTCAACATTTTAGGATTACACTTACATATAGATGACACAAACTGGACCTGGACATCACTATTTTCTTGCAGGACAAATCCCCCTGATCAGACTGAGAGACACTTTTCACTTAAAAAATCTGAAGTCCTTATTCCCTCCCCTGTCACATAATCCACTTCTTGAGGTATTAATAGCATAGGAACAATTACAATGAGGGGATAGAGTACTTTCAACATTTATACAGACATGTTATGCAACTGTCTGACGTAGGACCACAGGCCAGAAAATGAGCTGCATTCCTAGCGAGTCAAACTCCTGTGGAGAGGCCTGGCTGAAGGATGTGAATCTAACCTGGCCTGGCAGAGTTTTTCTTGAGCAAGGCCAGAGCTCAAGTGTGAGGTTACTGGGTTAGCATGGTGAACCAGGAATCTCCAGAAACTCAAATCAAACTCATGATGATGACATATAACACATTTGTTGTTATTGTTGTTTTTGAATGAATTAGTAATAAATAAATAAAAATTAAAAAAAATTAAAAGTGGCGGCTGTCAAATCATTTTAATCTGGTACAGTTTCATCATTCACAATAAAAGTTTCTTTGTGTTGATAATATCCATGGCGCGAATGAGGGTGGCATGCTCATGATCATTCACCTTCCTCCTCCAAGCAGAAATGAATCCCTCAATTGGGTTGAGGAAAAGGGAGTTTGGTGGGAGATATAGGGTCATGAACCTAGAATGAGCCTGAAACCATTCCCGGAGCAGCTGTGCATGATGGAAACTAAAACTGTCCCACACAATAATTTGATATCTTAACCCAGACAGGCCTGCTCAAGAATATTTTAAAAAGCTCAGGTTTAGTATTGTATGAGCCAATAACTTGTCCATGGTCTACCACACCACCTTCACGTATAGACACACACCAGTCACTTGGACGGTTGCCCATTGCCCAATAAGCTTAATGTCAATAAGCATATGTCATTCCTTGCCCGGACCATTTACACACACGTCTGCGACCGACCAACACCATGTTGTCTCCTGTAAATTCTGAGTGTAAAACAGAGTAATAAAAATGGCAAAATGTATGACATTTACAATATGAGCAATTCTGTAGAGTTAATGATAACACTTTATGATGAGTATACACAACTAAAGTACTTACAAATCATTAATAAAACTATTAGTTTATAATTTATTCATTGTTTATATATTGTAGCCTCTACATTGTTAATATAGGTCTTGAAGTCTCTACTAACAAGCTGATAAGTTGAAGGGAGCTGGGGGTACTCCAGGACCAGAGTTGGGAACCACTTGTCAGCAATAATGTCCTGGACTTAATTTGAAACAACAGAGCACATCTGTCTGCCTGCATTCCTTTGATGCCTAGCTTTCGGTTGTGGCCAATGCCCAGCTGTCTATTAAGGCCCATGTATACCAATCTCTTTGTTGAGTCCCATGCCCACCTCTTTGATAAGGTCCATGCCCAGCTCTCTGTTGAGATCCATGACCACTTCTTTTTTTAGGTCCATGCCCAGCTCTTTGTTGAGGCCAATAGCAAGCTCTCTTTTGAGGCCAATGGCCACCTCTTGTTGAGGTACATGCCCAGTTTTTTTTAAGGTCCTTGCCCACCTCTTTGATGAGGTACATGCCCAGTTTTTTTAGGCCCTTGCACACCTCTTTGTTGAGGTACATGCCCGTCTTTTTTGAGGCACATGTCGCCCTCACCTCTTTGTTGGGGCCAATGACCACCTCTTTTTTGAGGTCCATGCCCAGTTTTTTGTTAAAGCCCATGTCCACCTCTTTGTTGAGGCCAATGTCAGGTTCTCTTTTGAGGTAAATGTCCACCTCTTTGTTGAGATCCATGCACAGCTCTCTGTTGAGGTCCATGACCACCTCTTTTTTGAGGTCCATGCCTAGCTTTTTGTTGAGGCCCATGCCCACCTCTTTTTTGAAGTCCATGCCCAGCTCTCTGTTGATTCCCACCTTATATGGTTTGCAATTTTGATTGGTCTATTCTGATTGAAAATGAATACAGCAATCACTGTAGTTTATACTTTGCCAATACAACAATAGCCAACATTTTCAAAATCTATAAACATACCAAATTATTTATTGGTGAACCATTAAGATCAGTTGGAGTAAATGATAGAGTAACTGAATGAGAAGAGATGCAAAAAATTTAGAGTTAACTGAATGAAGAGATTCAAATGAAAATTTGATAGGATGCACTATAAAATGCAAGTAGTTAAAAAAACAAATGGTCTCTTAATTATATGAATATACCATTAATTATATAAATGAATGAAATAGTAATGTATTACATTATTTGATGTCTTTACAAATAAAAATGTCACAATTAAAGCTTTTTTACCTAAATGTGCAAACGGTTCTATTGAACACCTGTGGCCTGTTGCAAGAAGCTAGCTAACTCTGAGTTTCAGAGTAGGTTTAGAGTTGACAAAAACATATCTAAACCTGGTTGGATTTGTATGTGCAGTGTACAGCCAATCACACTAAACATGGAGAATGTCAGTTTGATTTACTTGCCACAAGAGTATGTCAATCTGCTTACAGCTGATGTGGTTTATGATTTCTAACCTAGAAAAAAAACCAGCTCCGGAGCAGGTTAGCTGTGTAGCATAAGTTCCCGTGGCGATGAACACTGGTAAAACTCAATCCACCTTCTTGAGACGGAAAAATTGAGTTTGCTTTAATTAATCTCAAACTTAAATTGAAACTGGCTTTGTGCAATAGGCTTCAGTGGTTTCACAAATGAGTTTCACATGCTCATTCTGGTTAACTACCTGCTGAACTCAAAATATATTTGCTCTGTCACACGCATCATACCAGCGCACCATCCTGAAATGCAGAAACCCAAAGCAGAAACAAATGAAAGGAGAGCGAGTCATTCAGTTGGTTAAAGGTGGTCAGGCTTTAAAAAAAATTTCCGCTGCCTTCTGCTATACACAGATATGTTTATTTTCCAGAGGTTTTGCTTTCCTGTCAGCAGTAATGCAGTAATCTCTGCTGTTATCCTACATTAGGCAGATAAATGAGAGAATGACTGCAGGTTACAGCCTGCAGGGACAGTTAAAAATACTCATGCTACTATCTAAAGATGTACCTTTATTTACATTTTATGTGTTCCATGTATATAGATTACAGTAGTGATGCACTTACTGTAGCTACAAAAACATTTTAGCATGTTGTTCTATTTTAAACAGCAGTCACATTGTCGTAACAAATTTTATTCAATAAAATAAATAAGGCAAGGGTTGATATTTTGTAAATGCTAGGCCTATGATAAAATTACTAGCGACAGATTGAAAGGGATGAACAAATGGACAGATCATTTAGAGCTGGCATAATTGTATTGTTTATGCTAAGTGCTGCTTAAACACAAGGTAACGATGACCTTCAATGCCTGATGGATGGGATCCAACTATTGGACACAGTACTATATTAACATATAAATAGTTTGTTAGTATGTTGGTCTCTTCAGGGTTTGTATAAAAATGTTTGAGATCTATTGACATTTTGTGGCCTTAGATAATGCCTGTGAGGTACAAAGCGCTCACATTTACAGAACACTTCAAATTCTCAGAGTGCAGAATCCTGTGTGCCAGCAGATTACAGCTCTATTACATTCACTTCATAATCTTCCTTTCTGACAAAGAGTGATGTTTATCCTTGCTTGGTCCAGATTATGATTTTCATTTTTAAACAGGGACTCAATTGGGTGGGTGATTATTTTGATGCTTTCTGTGTGATTATTTTGATTCACAGATGATCAATTTGATATCCTTCAAAGGGATTTTAGTTCTAAATATAGACTGATATTTCAAATTACTATAATAGGACTGAAGACATAGATGTGCATTTTGCAGTCATGTCACTTTATGATTTTAGCAAAGTTCAACCGGTTGATCATGACGCCGCAGCCAGCTTGAATCTCAGTTACAATGCCCTACATTGTATTTGCTGAATGAAAAAATGCAATGTTTTCTCTTTCTTCTGTGGGTGTTTTACAACATCAAAATGACCACAGAAAATTACAGATTTTGTGAAAAAAGCTTAATTATTTATTAGTTAATTTACATGAATTTTGAGTATTTGATCATATTTTCCCATTCCGTTGCAGACTGAAAGTTAAATGATACATTTTGAATAATTCTTTGACAAACTTGACATTTAACTTTTAACAGATGTTTTTATTTTGATAGAGTATAAAAATGTTCATTCTTATTTTGTGAAGAAAAAAAAAAATTATAGAGGCCACGTTCGCATGAATTTACGGCGGTGAGGACACCGGCATTATAATAAACTCAAAACCCACATTCACCCGTAACTTTTCAGACCCATCACAAGCACAACCGCATTTGGAAAACATGTGATGTGGGACGGAACAGCACGTTCATACAGACAGTATTCCAAATGCAACTGTAAGCTGCTGTGTGAATGCTACATTTCGAGACTCACACCTGTAAAGAGAATGCGGTTGTCAATCCCAAAAACTGATAGTGTGAACATAACCTATGTGATGGTGTCACATTTGGAGGTAAGAATGAGGCAAGGACTCGAATGCAGAATGCATGGGTTTTATTAAATAATAAATGAAACAAAAACAAACAAAACAACCCCATGGCGGAAATCTTAACTGCAGGGAACATATGTCGACGAACTAGCACAGGGCAGAAAATAGGGAGAATAAATAGGAAAGCAAACAATGAGGGAAATAGGGGATGACAGGTGGAGCGACTGAAGCAATAATCAGGTATCAAGATGGGCAGGGTTACACAGTAGACATGAGAGCACATGGCACATAGAAACAAAACAAAGCCATGTGCTCACACAAAACATAATAAGAACATGCGGCCAATGAGAACTCATGACCATGCCCGTTTCTAGGCATAGGCAAGCTAGGTGGTCGCCTAGGGCGCCACCAGCTGAAGGGCGCCAATGAGCGCACGTACTGGCAGTTTTAGCAGGGTTGTGATAAAGAGTGGCAGGGCTACCCTGAAGTATGATTGCAGCCCCCACATCATTCCCCCAACATCACTGGGCTAGAGTACTGTCAATCTGAAGATGCATGTATGCCATTGGATCAGAGCGCTGTCAATATCTGCCTGATGCTCTGCCCTGCATGCAAAGTTTGCATTTGGAGCTCAACAACGCCATTAGATCAGTGGGATCTGTCAGTGCTTTGGCAAGGTAACAATTTAAAAAAATTTTTTTTGCCATGCAATAAAGCTAAATTCAAAGACCAATTTAAAATATTGGTACAGTAAAAAGTGCACAAAATGAGTAATTTGTTCAGTTGAGAAATCGCTGCAAAATTGCCCAACGTCCTGCGTTTTTGGGGCTATTTCCCATATAAACATTTAATCGTCCATTAAAATATTGGTAATAGTAAACTTAGCTAATCACAGTATATATACATCCTTTATTAAACCGCTTTGTTGAATTATTGCATCCTTACGGAAGTGTAGAAATGCTGAATCAATTAATTCTAACTTAATGGGAGCATGTCATACACAGAGGGCGAGAGTTCCTAAATTAAAAGCGAATGTTCAACGGTCAATGATATTAAGGATAAAATAATCCGGATCTGCTTCTAGTGCTTTTATGTGACTATGTATCAAGTTTTAATTTAGTTTGGGATAACAAAGGGTTTTTTTATATGTGTCTTGTAGGTGAAATAATATGAAAAAACTGACATTTAATCAACGTTTCAAACAACAACAAAAACCGAATTAAAACAACAAAACCATACTTGCTACAGTCATCACTTTTCACCCCTTTGGAATTCTTTAAAATACAGACAGGTCATGATTAAAAAATTTGTTCAACTCGACGCAATATTTAATGTCCATGCAGTTATTTATTTAGCGTGTAGGCATGTAATAATCAGGATGACTACACATTATCTGGTCCCACTTTATATTAAGTGGCCATAACTACCATGTACTTACATCAAAAAATAAGTACAAAGTACTTATTATTGTGTTCATATTGTATTGCAGAACAATTTTGCTGCTGTTGAGGTGGGATACGGGTAAGGTTAGTGACAGGTTTGGTGGTATGGGTAGGTTTAATGGTGGGTTTAAGGGATGGGTCAACAGTGTAATTATTAATGTAATTACTGAAATTAATTACAGATGTAATTACTTGCAGGCATTTTTATTATATAAGTGCAATGTAAAAACATGTACACAATATGTACATTGTACCAAATGACTAATTTAAAGTAAGTACAAGTGATAAGGCCACTTATAAAAGTGGGACCCCTTATCCTACATATGTTCCCTTGTTTTACATTCTATCTTTTCTAAAAAGCCTTGCTTAGGATCATTACAATAGAGCTAATGAATTTCTGCATCAGAGTGTTGATATCTCGTGATCATTATCTAGTCTTGTGTAAATACTCCATATAGTTAAGCTGCAAACGAACTCCTTGTTACAAATAGGGTAAAAAAACCATTCACTTCTTTCAACACAAACCTGCTTTGTAAAGTTATTCCTGACTTGTCTCATTCTCAGCAAATCCAATAGTCCTCAGGAAACTTTATGTTGTAACAGAAACTAGGGACTTCTACTTATAGAAAAGCTCTAAATACGGCTAGATCTACTTACTTTTCATCTATTTTAGTAGAAAACAAACACAACCCAGGCATTTATTTAATACAGTGGCTTAATTAACAAAAAATGAAGCATCAACAGCACAGCCATTTCCCAGCAGCACAGCAGTTATGACTTTATGAATTCTTAATTCCCAATATCAATACTATTATAACATCCTAACCATTGCGCTGTCCCTACAGTTCACATAGCACGAGATTGCACTATAGAGCCCTGAGGAACAAAGTCGACTCATTCTCTGCTATAGAGAGGAGAAGTGTAAAATCTTTGTCAAATCATTAACCAACAACATGTATTTTTGACCAATTCCATCTAACTACTACAATAAAGAGTTGCTTCCAGAAGTCAAGATCCCCTTCGAAATTATAATTTATCGATGTCATTAGGATCTGTATCGAAATCTTCAAAAATCTGTTTGTAGCCCCTCCTTAAAATACCCCCAACTTGAGTCCTAGAGAATTAGCATCAGTTCGTAGCCAGTGAATGAAGACATGTAATCCTATCAATCATAAGTACAGTATGGAGTACCCCAACACCATTACGGGCACTGCTTTTCAAGCGTGTACAGTACGCCTTGGAGACATCATCGAAACGTGTGTGCGTTCACTGTTTATGCTGATGAATACGCAGCTCTATCTTACTTTGCGGCCCACGAAACATACATTCCAAAACTAATGAAATGCCAGAGTTTATATAACAATCATGCATGACCTAGTTATGTCCTACTGCCTAATTTCTTAAAAAAAAAAACAGTGTTAATTATTGTGCCAAACCTCTCCCACATGTAATGATCTAGAACATTGTCTAACACTTGATGGCTGCTCTGTCAATTCTTTTTCATCAGTTAGGAACCTAGGTGTGCTATTCGATAGCAATCTTTCCTTTGATTGAAAACCATGTGTCAACTTTGCATTTTTCCATCATAAAATATATTTCCAAATTATGACCTATGCTCCTCAGGTCAAGATGCAAAGCATTCAGTTGGGTGTTCATCTTCAGGTCTGATTATGTATGGCTTTATGGTTTTGGTGCATCTGCAGGCTTATACAAAACTCCAGCTGGTTCAAATGCATCAGCTAGAGTTCTTACTAGAACCAGGAAGTTTGACCATATTAGCCCGGTTCTGTCAACTTTGCACTGGCTACCTATTAAACATCGTTTAGATTTTAAAATCTTGCTAATTACTCATAAAGCCCTTAATGGTTTAGTTCCACAGTAATTGAGCATTACAGTCCTTCACGTCCACTGTGAACTCAAAACTCTGGCCATTTGATAATACTTAGAATATCAAAGTCAACTGCGGGTGGCAGATCCTATTCCTATTTAGTGCCCAAACTCTGGAACAACCTACCTAACATTATTCAGGAGGCAGACACACTCTGTCAGATTAAATCTAGATTAAAAGACCCATCTCTTTAACCTGGCATAAACACATAACACACTATCACATTCTCTATTTCCAAATCTGTTTAAGCTGCATTAATTAGGACAACCGAACCGGGAACACTTCCCATAACACCTAATGTACTTGCTACATCGTTAGAAGAATGGCATCTATGCTAATATTAGTCTCTTTCATTCTTATTCCGAGGTCACCGTAGCCACCCAGATCCAGTCCATATCCAGACCAGATGGTGGATCAGTACCTTGAGATGACCTCTACAGCCCTGAATGTCAGCTGAGAGCATGTCAACCTGATCGCGCCCCATAGACCAGATCCCCTTGTTAAGACCTCTCAATAATGGCATCGGGTCCAAGACCACGGGACCCGACAACTCCCTCTAACACCATCCTGACCTGTGTTTCGCTGGAATTAACACATCATGCTGGTTTCGGCTTGTCCATAGGAGAACGTGCCACCAACTGATCTGGTTTTTTTCCCTTTCTGTCACCCGATGAGTTGTAGTTCCCTGGCAACTGTCACCTTTGTCTTGCCGATTGGGGACGCTTGACGGATTGCACAGACACTATTGTAAGAGATAGAGCTGACTTGATTATGACATCACTGAATTCAATGATGAACTGAATTTAACTGAAAATTTAGTGTTTACTATTGTCATTTTGCATTAATGACAAACTATTTTCCTGTTTGACACTGAAAAGCTGCTTTGACAAATACAAATAGCCCATAATAACTGTACATAGTTTTTGTTTCAAAGAGCGAGAGCAGCGATAGGATAGAGAGAGAGAGAGAGAGAGAAGAGACACATCCACATTTTATGTATCCTGGTGTATTTTGCAATAACAACGATTCTACACTGTCTACGTTATCCTTTTAACTGCATTTTATAAATTTTACTGTTCAAATTAATTCCTCAGATTCCTCCTGTTTGATATTCTTTTCATCTAGCATACCTCACCATGTGCCTGCCTGAGACACAACATTGTCAACCCTGCTTGACCTTGAAACAACACATATGGATTGAAGAAATGAGAGCAGAGGCTTTGTGCTCCATCTCTCACAGGCTCCACTCTCAACCCCAAAAGCAAGCTCACCAGCAGGAGATAAAAATAGGCAACACGCATTGTGACTGCTCTACAGCTGAGCTTTATTTAGATGTATGTAGGGCAGATTCAGATCTTAGAAAGATAAATGAAGGTGTGCTACATCACACAGGTTAGCTGCTAAGAGCGGAGACGGACATGGTGAGAAGAGAGTTGTTCATCTCTAATTTAACAGGTGGACGGGCATCAAGGATTCATTCAGAATTGAAGGGTTGCTGACTGATTTATTGCAGAGTTTAAGATCAGCTTTCCAGTTCAAACGCAACATGCCTTTGAGTAGACAGTTCTTTACACTGATCTGTGTTATTATTTGTGAAAGGACTTGATTTATAACCACACACAAAAAAAGTGTACTCTATTTCAGGCAAATATTGATTATGAAATATCCATTTTCCCCCTTTGAGGTTCATTTATAAAGTTAAGTTTAAATGTAGTAATAAAGAAAAGCTCAGATTTAGGGTTGTTTCACTTTAAAGACTTTATCTCCAATGTGCATAAAGACCATGTAAACTCTGAATTTATATTCTCACCAGAAGCCTATTTTACAGGATGCTTCATTTGAAATTTGGTGTGACTTATTTTCCTCCAGTATACAGTGCAGTGGAATTCCCATTCAAGTTTCTCCTTGACAATATGTATCTACAGTAAATACATATTATACAGGGTAACTATTGATATTGCGTACCATAGATATTGAGAAACATATGACTAATAGCCCATATGAATGTCACACAACATATGGGATATGGCTTCTATATTTAGCACCACGCTAGCCTTGTGGATTTTATATAGTCCGGTTTTGTGGCTGGCCAATCTTCACAGCTACATGTGCGGAATACGAAATGATTCTGATGAGTCATTCCACTGCAGATCCTTACATTTCTGCTTGGGTCTGCTGACTGACGTCAAGGGCTGGGTGTGGATGGAGAAGTCATAGACAATATGCTATGCAGATAGTGAGAAGAAATAAAACAAAAAATAAATAAACAGGGATTTGCTTTGTTGAAAATTTACAGCAAGCTATGAAAAAAAAAACATGACTTGTGGGTTTGTCATTACTGAACCTAATTGAGCTAACGCATGGGGTATAAGAATAGCTGCTAAATATTGTAAAATCCTTGTAATTTTATTGAGTGCATGAAAGATAATGGCAGAAGTGTAGTTAGTATATTAAAAGATTACACTGGAAATTTCAGTTAGACATATAAATAGACATTATTATTAGTGTAATTACTGCTTAATATCTTTTACTGATTCATCTTTGGTTTGTTTTAAATCCAGGACGAGATGTCATTTGTATGCATTAAAACAGTCAGCAATATTTTTAAAAGTGATCAAAGCAATGAGGCACTGAAATATATGAACAGAAAAATACTAAAAATAAGCCTCAATCCCTCAATCCCTTATCTGGGTTGGTATTACCCAATCATTATTGCCTCATTGTTTTTAGTGCATTTTAAGTCGTTTTAAAGGCTGTTGTTTGCTTAGGTCTGTTTTTATTACCACAAAAAAATATATATTATCTGAATATGTCTTTGTAATTATTATTTGAAGTAACAAAACCATGGTTAATTTGTGGTTACCATGACTACAAGAACCATGATTTTTTGTTTTTTCGTAGTAAAACCATAGTTAATTTGTGTTAGGGAACATGGAACTCAAGACCATATTAATCGCTTTGGTGTGGTGAATTTTACCGCGTAAAACACGTTATTATGTCAACAAGCCACAAAGGGTTTTACGATTATAACCTCCTGAAACTGAAAGTTATGCACGGGCTTCATTTTGGGCTTTTTTTTTTGTTTTTTGTTTTCGGCGCCCGCTGCGATGTTGTTTGCCCCGGCATAGTTGTCCTCAGTCAGCTGCAAACAATGCGCAGATTCGGGAATGGCGCGTCACGTGTGCTTATACTGCCTATACTATGTTTATCATAAAATTCATTTTTTATTATTATACATATATATTATATATGTGTTAATGTTTAGATTTTTATTTATGTATATGCATATGTTAATATTAATAAAAAAAGTCAAATGGGGATGGGCCCCATGGATTTGGTGCCCTACGCAAACTGCGTACTCTGCGTATAGGGAGCGGTGGTACTGTTACCGCTCATCCCTTACCACTCAAGGTTGTGAGAAAACACTCAGATCACAAAACATCCAGTTTTAAAAGAACACACTCCAGTCAGTTTCAAAAATGTCTTTCCTTTTCGTTTCAATTGGTTTTCTTCTCGCTCGGAGGGACTCGATTTATCGCTCCTTTTGTAAGCAGGCTGTAAACATCCTGTCTCAAAACATGGGGATTTTGAGCCAGTGTCAATGACAGAACCACGCCCAAGAGAGATAGAGGACTCCATTCGATACTGGACCTGAGACCCATCAACAGATCACTTCACAAGCATGTGTTCAGGATGACAACTCTGAAGCAAATCCTGGCACAAATCTGTCCCAGGGACTAGTTTGCATCCATAGATCTGAAAGATGCATACTTTCATATTCAAATAGCACCACGTCACAGATGCTTTCTGAGGTTTGCTTTCGAGGGCACGACATACCAGTACTCATTGCTCCCATTGGGGCTCGCTTTAGCATGTTCTCAGAGCGAAAGGTATGCGCATTCTAAACTATCTGGATGATTGGCTGATTTTAGTCCATTCACGAGATGTGCTTATCAGTGATACGGACACATTGCTTCGCCATCTCGAGTCACCAGGCTGCGGGTGAATATGCAGAAGAGCATGTTCACCCTAAGTCAGTCTATAGCATATCTAGGTGTGTGTTTCAACTCGGTGGAGATGCGAGCCCTCCTCTCTCAAAAGTGCATAACGACCATTAGATCAGATTCCCTTGGGGGAATTCAGAGGCTTCTGGGACTTATGGCGTTGGCCTCATCAGTTTGCCACCTGGGTCTTCTGCGCGGCCACAACAGTTGTGGCTAAAAACTCGTGCTCCATAGAGAGCATAGACCACGGGTCGTATGCACATTGTGGTCACACACATCTGCGTCAGCGCTCTGAGATTGTGGCGCGACCCAGAAATGTTCTGCCGGGGGGTTCCCCTGGGACTGGTGACAGCATGCACTGTAATTATGACAGATGCGTCGATCTCAGGCTTGGGAGCAGTGTGCGAGGGTTTACCGATTTCAGGCCTGTGGTCAGTCTCAGAGCAGGTGGCACATAAACCGCTTGGAACTGAAGGCAGTGTCCTTAGCATTAGTGGCCTTTCTGCCGCAGCTGGAACATGATGATTTGCATGACAATATGTCTGTGGTTTTGTACATAAATCGCCATGGCCGCATGCCAGAGCCCTTTTCAACCAGGCTGCGAGTCTTCTATTATCTACTCTCCATCAGATTGGCACATATCCCCGGTCTCCTAAACAGCAGAGCGAACATGCTTTCGAGGAATGGAATTCCTCAAGGGGAGTAGAGAATGTACATCTGAGATCGGTTCGGATTATTTGGGATGACTTCGGGAGGGCGGAGGTGGATCTATGCAGGACAAGTTGGAACACACATTGCCCGTTGGTATTGTGCAAAATCAGGGAAGAGATAGTGTCGGTGATCGTCATTGCACCGGACTGGCCAAATCAACCTCAGTTTCCGGACCTCAGGGAGATGCTGGTGGCTCCCCCTTGGCGAATCCCCCTTAGGAGGGACCTGCTGTCTCAAGCAAACGGCTCAATATATAGAATAATAACAGCCCGGAGCTGTGGAGCCTTAATGGGTGCTTCTCAATTCTTGTTTGTGCATCCTCGTTTCCTTTCCTTGCGTCTTAGCTCCACCCCTTCAGGATTCGAGGGAAGGACGCAAAGAAAAGACGTGAGGAATTGAATCAAGTGAAATGTTATATCCTCGCTCTCTTTAGCGTCACTTCAAAGCATCATCAGCTGCGCTAAAGGGATCTGCCCTTATGTTGTTTAAGTTTGTTATTTAAGACATTCATAATAAATATCAATAAAGCAAGATGCCCTGTTTGCAATATATGACATGTATGGTTTATTTAAACTACAAGGTAAAATATAAATTAAAATTATTACAACAGATGTGAAGAGGGAGGAGAATTTATATGTGAGTCAGGTTTTTCGATGAAAAACACTTCCGCAAAGGATACACCTGTATATCCTCGCTCATAGCTCCTCTGGAAGCCTCCTCACTCCTCTATCCTCACCTTCTCGCGGTGCAATTGCAGAATTGAGATGTCCTACAAGATGGCTGAGCTCTATCGGTGTACGGGTGATAGGATAGAGGACGAAGGAGCGAGGAAACAAGGAGGGATATTGAGAAGCACCCCATGAGCTAAGCGCCCTGCCTCCCCATGTGCTTGAATCTTGTGCACCTTCTTCTAGGCATCTGCACCCTAACTTAATAATCAGTAACTAAGCAAAGAACCTTCCAGAAATAGAAAAAAAGTTAAAAGAATTCCCCCAACAATAATCAAATGGTGCATTTTGGTGGTATTTATTTTTTCCTGTGAGCGTGAGTCATTCTATAATCTGCAGAATAACTGGAAGTGCCTTCTTGTCACACAAAAGCAAACTTATTCATCTGCTCATGACATGTAAATCCGATGGAGGAAGCCTGCATCCTGAAATAAACTCTGATTTTCTTACCTGTACTGGTAGCCACACTAACCATTCTAAGAGCAGGAAATGGACTGACAATCTACAGTAAATATGGACAATAGATAGAATTACAAGTGGGAAGAAATCCCAGAAAATGTGCACTGGTGGCTAGCTTTATGCATTGAAAAAGGCATGTGTTTATGCAAGGAATTGGAGTTGTGGCCTAATGTTTAGAGAGTCTGACTTGTAACCCAAAGGTCATGGGTTCGGGACTCAGTACCGAGGAGATTGTAGGTGGGGGGAGTAAATGTACCAGTGCTCCTCTTCCACCTTCAATACCATGACTGAGGTGAGACCATTGAGCAAGGCACCGAACCCCCAACTGCTCCTGTGTGTGTGTGTGTGCGTGTTCGTGTTCACTACTCACTGCTGTCCATATTGCACTTGGATGGGTAATGCAAAACACAAATTCTGAGTATGGGACACCATACTTGGCTATACACACGCGCACACACACACACACACTTTGAATAATTGACAGTGGACAATTTTTAACTAATGAAAGTTACTGCACACCTACACTCTTAAAAGGTTTCAAAGGGGTTTTTCACAGTGACGCTAAATAAATACCTTTTTTGGTTTCCAAAAGCAGCTTACAGTGATCAATTCTTAAAAGAACATTTTTTTCTTAGTGTAAAAAAAGTAATAATCCAAAGAACCAGTATCCACTATAAAGAATCTTTTGTGTAATGGAAAGATTCTATGGATGTTAAAGGTTCTTCATTGAACCATAGATGCCAATAAATGCAAAATCTATTTTTTAAAGTGTAAGGTGAAAGATCAGTCTTTCAAAAATTTTGGTCACGTGTTGACCATTTTCAATGCCACACTTGGTCAATATGTGACCAAAACGTTTGCCTTGTTTCTTTCAGTAAACCTTATGCATTTGATTTCTGGTGGAGTGTGCAGACTTTTTTCAGTCTTTTGATTTTTGGAAATCTTTTTGGATATTTCGTTTGGATATTTTTGAAGGCACAGTGCATTTCTGGCTGATATTAAGGGCCCTATCATACACCCGGCACAAAGGCGCGGCACACGTGTTTTTGCTAGTTTCAGCCCGACGAAGCTATCATTTTCACGTCCAGCATCACATTGTTTAAATAGCAAATGCATTTGCGCCCATTTGTGCTGGTCTAAAAAAGAGGTGTGTTGAGCATCTGAAAATAGACTGCGCCATAGACCAACTCAAACCTGGTCTAAAGTCTGGCGCCATATTTTTTCTTTGTTCGATTTACAGGAGGTTTAGTAATATGTACCTATAGGCGGGTGCACAACGCACGTACACTTTGCTTATTACACATACAGGGCACACAAAATGAAAACTTACATTCCGCCATGTAAATAGCAAACTCGACATGGCGTGAGCGCAACTAGCTTTTAAAGGGGATGGGAAATGAGACTCTGATTGGTTTATTGCACGTTACGCCCAAAAAACACCCATTACTCATTAAGAGAATAGGGACAACCCTGTTTAGACCATGCGCCCGGGCGCGTCGACTGTTTTCCCGTCGATAAACTAGCAAAAGTGAAAAGTGCACCTGCGCCACCATCCTCCAGGGGATCTGGTAGTTCTGGGTCATGCCCTTTGGTGTATCGAAAATTCCCGCCATGTTCGAAAGACTGATTGGCTCCAGTTCCCAGGAACCAATGTGTTGCTACCTGCCACAGATTTTAAAGGGGCTCTTCACAACCTTTAGGCAGTCATACAGGTCTTCATTCACCCAAAGAAGTACAGCCTTCCACAACAGGACACTGTGTTCCTGGGACATATGATTGGAACATATGGTGTGACATCTGACCCTGGGAAGGATTGCAGCAGTTTCCTGGGACTAGCCTCATATTAAAGGCATTTCTTTTTACCTTGGACAGCAGCCAGTATGTTAGTGGGACAGGGCTAATTCACTCAGCTCAGAGAGGAGCTCAGGGTGGCAGAGGAGTTTACAATATTATGAATGTTTACTAACGTATTGTGTTTACTAGATTGCAGTGCTGGGTAGATCACTCACCAAATAATCCCTTTGATATTTCACTGCCTATTTTGCAGTTTTGAGGAACCCTGATCAGAATTCATTTGCACCAGCGCCTTAAAAACCATGAAACGTTTTACTGTCTGTAAAAAGATTGCAATTTTAAAAGCAATGTCTACTCTTCATTTAATGCCCATGAATGTAGAGAGTGTAAAGCA
This sequence comes from Sinocyclocheilus anophthalmus, assembly GCA_018155175.1. Taxonomy (NCBI): domain Eukaryota; kingdom Metazoa; phylum Chordata; class Actinopteri; order Cypriniformes; family Cyprinidae; genus Sinocyclocheilus; species Sinocyclocheilus anophthalmus. The sequence goes on along the minus strand of JADLZN010004291.1, from coordinate 96,498 downwards.
CTTAATCAGAGGCATTTTAAGCATTACTTTTGCATGTTTCCACTCTCAGTATAGCTTTTGTGCCATGAACTTGTAGATATATACCTGAAGGAAAATGATGAAGAGAATACAAAATGTTTTGTAGCATCAAAAATCACTCACTTTTTCTTACATATTTCTGATTTAGCTGCACAGGAATTTATGCAACAAATTAATCAGATTTTAATTATGTCAGTGTCTCTTGTCCATCGTTCCATTTGACAAATTTGGGACCCAATCTTGAAAACAATGAGCAGAAAAGCATCATATTTTGAGAGTGACTTTCCAATTGTCATGCTAATTGAATACAAACTAAATTCTCAATAAGTCTCTTACGTACCAGTTCTGCTAATGTTACATATATTCTAAACAGGAATGACATTCTAAATAATGTCCTTTGTAATGATTGCTCTGTTAGTGGATTCAAGTTACAGGCACTCACCATCAAGAAAATTACTTCTTCTTTTTTACCACTGAGAACTTTAGGATTGTCCTTGGTCTTTATGTTCATGAATTTTAGACTGCCGATCCCAGTGGTACTTCACAAGGTAAAAACACAACATGTTTGGGCTATATTGGGTTCTAGCCCATCTTCACTCAAAACTGCAGTCATCACTTCAGTCAAGTCAGCTATCAATTTTATTTCGGTCAAGTGCAATAAAAGAACTTGATTACACAGAAGTCTTATGCCCACTTGTTGAAGACCTGGAAACTCTTAAAAATCATGGTGTATACATTGAAGAATGACATGCTGACATGTTGGCACATTGGTCATCTACAGGTCAGAATTATTGCCCCCTTGGTTAAATATTAGCAAAGAAGGCCGTGAACTACTTAAAAAGAAGCTGGGACTAAGATCCTGACTTTACCAGTTCTCTTGTGAACCCTACTGACATTGCTAACCTACCAGATAATGTCAGATCGGAGGTTTGATGGATTTTGATCTCAGCTTGTTCCTGACTGCGTGAGCTGTTTTAACCTGTGTGGAGTGACCGTCTGCCTGGATTCTTACCTCTTCCTGTTCTTGTGGACTGTTCCTAGTTGTGTAAAGTGTTCGCCAGCCTGGACTCTGACATCAGCCTGTTCCTGTCTATGTGAGCTGTTTCCACCTATGTGGTGTGGTCACCTGCTTGGACTCTGAGCTCTGCTTGTGTGGTTTAGCGACCTGTCTGGACTCTGATCTTCTGGTACTACTCAATAAATGTGTAAATTTGAGTCGCATTTCTGTATTTGAGTCCTTTCTTCCAGAGAACCCTGACAGATAAGCCCACACTGAATATTGTCTCCCTTGTGATGACATCAGCACCTAGCACAGCTAAGACAGAGATACTCAATGGACAGCATGGCCAGACCCTTTTGAGATCCCTACTTTTCCTGTAAACACTGAATGCAGGATTATGGAAAATCTACTGTACATGCAAGATCAGATATATTTAAAAGTGTCTGGAAAGCTTAAGCATGAAATAAGCATGAGCTGCTGATAAAAAAAGACACCCTTGTCCTACACAGCCTAGGGTGGAAAAATTGAAATTACCGAGGAGAATATTTGGAAATATGCATAAATGGATGGGAAAGGAGAGGATAACAGCCTCAGAGAAGTATCAAAAGACCCAGGTGGTTTGAAATCAATTTTCTACCTAACTTTCCTGATGGTGAAGGTAAGATCAGCATGCAATACAAAAGGAAAGCGATAGTAGTGACAAATGTACAAAAACTAATGATCCATGTTTCAGATTGATATGTAATTCATTCATATTTGTAGATTTCGGTACTAAAGTGATTGCTTAATTTCAGTCTGTTCTAGATATTGGCTGAGTTCAATCACATATCTGGCAAAAACCTGCAAAATGACTCAAAACATGAGACAATCCTGCAACAAACTAAAAAATGACATAAGTTTCTCAGATACACCCCAACGCTTTGCCTTTTTTAAGGCTTTTTTTTATTTGTTTGTTTGTTTGCTCTGTTGTGTATAAGTGAATTTTACAAGACATGCTTTGTCAGCAATTTTGATTGTTATGATCTGGTTACTTAATGAAATGCAAACAGTTTTTAAACCAATGTTGAGATCCGGCAAGAAAAGTTAGGAAGGAATTAAAAACAGACAGGGAAATAGAAACAAGCTAAGACATCCTGCACTTCAGTTAGCATATTGATGGTGATCCCTGAGGACTCTTGGATCATGCCTATCTCACTGTACCTTGATGCCACAATCACTGCAATAATTTCGGAAGGTCCATTTGTAGTGGATGACCTGTAAAATCTTTGCCAAGTCATGTGCCTGCTTTCTGGGCTAATTTATGCACTGAAATTAGAGTATCATCCAGCACAGAAAACACCTTTGATTTCGTTCAAAGGGTGATTTTGTCACCTGGACACAAGGCCTTCAAACCTAAAATACAATCCACGGAAAACGTACTGTATTGTTATACATAGCACTAAATGATGTATTTTGTTTTCTGCTGGAAAAAGAACTCTTTGTATAACAATGTTAAGTGGTTTAGATTAGAGGTCAGACATGTATAGAAAACAAGGAAAAATGTTTACAGAGTCAAAAGTGTTCTTTATTTCTACATTTCACCACTTCTTTTGTGAAAGGCAATTCTTCAGTGATTCTGTGTGACCAACCAAATGTACAATTCCATAACTGATAAGAGACATTGATCTATTTTTCAATTTTTTTTTTATTTTGCAGATTTAAGTTGCTGATTTGACAGCATAGATTAAAAAATAATTACCTTGTTTTATGGGACAAATAAATGACAGTGTTGTTCCAACAATCTGTTTACTCTCTTTGTATAAACAACTTAAGAGTTATGAATAAATTTCTTTGCTTGAGGAATTTAAGTCAGTCACACACAGTTTCCACACATTTGGATAGTAATGTGAACAAGTAGACTCATTATGCAAGCTGCTTTGTGTACTAAGCATAACGTAAATCTTTAAGTTGACTGAATTATGTACAACTTGTCAAATTGACTGAAATTGATCATACTCAGGTCGTCTGATTGTCAGGGTCCTGTCACAGCGATCTGGTTTAGGCCTATTTGGTAATTTGGTGTGATAGGGCTCTGACAGTCCCTGTGTCCTGTTTGTGTGAGGGGGCGCGGTTTCTCGGTTGCTCGAACTACGCACTCTTCCCTGTGTATCCTGATTTGTGAACGCGGGGTTCTGGCGGGCTCGGGTCGTGTTCCCTCTCGTCTTTGTTACTTGTTGTCTGTGAAGATTCGTGTGGTGTTCGAATCTTGGCACTGGTTTCAAGTTCAGTTCCGGTTTTCGTGCTAGGGTTTTGGACATTCACGCTCCATGTATAGCCTTTCTTGTGAGCGCACGGCGGAGTGTTTATTCATTCACCGAGCGCTCGTGTCTTACGCCATTGTGTGTCTCTTATGTGAGCACATGGGGTTTGTTTTGTTATTTGTGCCATGTGCTCGTGTCTGTTCTCTACTCCTCCTCTCTCATTACCTGATCGTTGATTAATTTGCCCCAGCTGTTTACCTGATTGGTTTTTCCTTTTAGGATCCCTGTGTTTTCTGCTCTGGGCTCGTTTGTCTCACGTTTGTACCTGTTCATGCCTGTGATCTCTGTCTGCCCTGTGCCCAGTTTATGTCCCGTTTTCAGCATTTATGTTACTCTGGCTTTTTCCCCTTTGGGGTGGTTTCAGTTGTGATTTTGTGATTTATAAATAAAAAGACCCCATCTGCCTGCATTTGAGTCTACGCCTCTCCCGAACCATGACACTGATAACCTATACAAATACACAAGTCACCTATACAAAGTGGTAGCAAGCTTTATCAATGATGAACTAATTTGCTTGATAAATTGGAGGCAATCAGTTTCCAAGTAAACTTATTATATTTTACAGTGTTAGTAACATAATCTATTACATTACACATTATTAACTTTTTGGTTACATTTAGATTACTTTTGACCTAACTCATTTTCAATGTTAAAAGGATAATCTTGTACCACGTTGATATAAAAATACAAAGAAAATAAAAATGTTCCATTCTTTGTTTTCAACAGAATGAAGTACATTAAACATTACATTCTTGATACGTCAGGGTTTCCCTTACTGGGGTTCATGAGGGCAGGGTTTATCTGGGTTTGTGATGTCACGAACCCAGGAAGTAACTTGTTGTAGTCCCTACTAGCCATTTTTGTAGGCATTAAACTGGCAGAATTTTAAAAGATGATATCTCCGTTTGCATTGATATTTCAGCTTCGTAACTTTGCAGATATTGTTTATGCTCAAACAGCAACATTACACACTAACTAATGTTAAAAAAGTGAAATCTCAATGAACCACCCCTTTAATTAAGGTGACCATGGCAACTGAGGAGTGGCAGGAAAAGAACAAAGGAAAACAGGACCTAAAGAAAATAGAAAAAAAAGGAAACCAAAACAAACTGAAACGTGACAACAAAGGAAAGGCGCGTCGTCATGCTAAATAAAGTCAAAGAGGCGGTAGCTCATTGAGTCTGAACCTGCAGAAGGCCTCCGTGGCCATACTGCGGAAAATAGGAGCACAGAGAGTCAAACCGACCACCATGGCCGTGCAGAAGGAACCAGGAGCAGAGGGAGTACAGACGACCACCGCGGCCATATCAGAGGAGACAGGAGCACAGGGAGCACCGTGGGAGTATTGAAGGAGCCAGGTGGCCTCCAGATTGGGCTCCAGGGTTTGAGTGGGCTCCAGGATGAGCTCCAGTTGAGGAGCAGGGAACACTGGAGGGCGCTCTTAAGGAGCGAGCATTGGGAGGTGCTCTGGAGGATCAGTCACTGGGGGCGCTCTGGAGGAGTGGACACTGGAGAGAGGATAGGAGTTGAAAACTCTGGAGGAAGCACCATATCAAGGAGCTTTGAGAGGCGCGCTGGAGCCGGGAACTTGGGTATGAGCGCCAACTGAGTCCTCAATGAGTCCTCAATTGTTAAATACCGAGTTATCAGCAATGGCTGATCTTCATATAAACCGGGTGGGGTATTCAACATGTTGAATATTTATGATTCGCGATCGGGGTGCCTTCGACGTTCTTATGAGCAGATTCAGTCACTCTTAACACAGCTCACACCACAGGAAAATCTGATAAGATAATCTTTAGGACCCCCAAGATAATCAGGACATTACCTAGGATTGTCAGAAGGGGAGAAATCGGCCCAAAATCAGCCCGATTATCTTGTGGTGTGTACCAAGATTTATATTGTTGGAATCCTTGGCACACAATGGACAAAACGTCTGGATTTCAATTTGCTGTGGATTCACAATGGATTTGATCTTCATATTGGCAACATTTTCGGGTATTCTGGATATTTTGAAAAAAATACTTTTGCGAACTAGTCCTAGGTTTTTCACCCAATCGGAACCATACTAGTACAGAAAGATTCTCTGGAGAGTAAATATCAAAAAGGGTGTAACTTGGGACTCCACTGTGCAAAGCGGAGCCAAAATGTCGAAGGGGTGTGTGGTGCAGAAAAAGGCGCCGTGTATATACCAAAAACTCGTGTGACATTTGAGTAGATGACCAGGTGATTTTAAACCAAGATGGACAAAGTGTAGGGAGATCGCACCATAGGTGGAGCTATAACGTTCACTTCAAAGCCTTCAAATCTTATATTATATGGTAAATTATGTTAATGCAGAAAAGTTAATATTTTCAAATATACACTAGATCTTCCCATTGTACAATGATCTCCTCATTATGAACAACTTTTGTCACGGTTCACTACTGTGAGGAGCACGGAGAAGCAGAGTCAAATTCAAAAACTTATGACTTTAATAATATATAGGGAAACAGAAAACACACGTAGCAAGGAGGTTGACATCAACATTTCAGACAAGGAGAACAGAACGGGCTTAGAACAAATAGGCAGACAACGAAGGGGCAGATGGGCAGAGAGGTGAGGAGGATAACTATAATGAGAAAAACACCTGGAAAAACTATAGAACCAATGTGCGTCAAGTACATGTCGGTGAAGTATTTTTTAAAATGAGTTGAACGCAGATGAACGCCACCACAAAGTTGTTATTATGAGTGGGAAACTCAAAATTTTCTTTAAGCCCCGAGTTTCTGATTTGGGGGCGTGTCAATGAGAAACATGACGGAATCGATGGATGCAACTGCAGTTGACGGTAAATTTTTGTTTAAATCGATAGTTTAGTTGTCCTATAAACTTAAATTGGTCATGTTCTTCTTACGCAGCTGAAATCCAAGTAAAAAAAAACCTGTTGTATTTTCTTGTAATTTATTAAAATTAGGTACACTGCCATCTTTTGCCGACTAAACTGACTTGAACGCACCTGACGTCGTAATTACGACTTGTCAGCTCGAAAGTACGAACGTCCCAGGAGGACTTGAACGCAGGCATAACTGGGGGAACTAGGAACAGGGGACCAATAAGGACAAACAGGAAACTAAATGGGAAAATGGTGTGACACTTGGCATGTGGGACACTGCTGTCAATCAAATGTTCTTAAATATTTGACATTATAAAAAAACCTACTTTTGCGAACTTCTAATCTGAACATAGGTGGGAGCTATAACAGTCAAACTGTAAAAATCATCACATGTATATGGGTCAAATTACCTTGGTTGCCAAAGATGATTTTTTTAATCATTAATTTAGTGGTACAGGCTTTTGCATCTGAACTCTTAATTGTTTTATATATATATATATATACTGGCTGTGTGTGTGTGTGCGATTTAAATGCCTTAAAGCACTTGAAAACCCCAATAATCGCCGCTTGCAGCTATCTTTTATTTTATTTTTATTTATTTATTTTATTAGAGATTTCGTGATTGTTGTTATATGGGGGATCTAATATATTCATATGATTTCTGGGATTCCATGATATGGCATTTCGTGCTGCTTTATGTGCTTATATCGTGATGATTTCTAATCCTACTATGTGATCAAAGTTCATAGTGTGGAAAGAAAAGAGACATGAGAATAAGAGCTGAACAAAAAAATTTTTATTCCATTGTACAATTGAAGTAATTTTGTACAGTTCTTTGTAACAGGTGATAGGTCCAAATAACAGAATCACCAACATCACAATAACTCATCAGATGAAGATCTCTGGGAGGAGTAAAAAAAAAAAAAAATAAAAAAAACTTAAATCATCTCAATTTTTACCGGTTAACGAGTGCAATTGTGCTAATATAGGGGTGATATGCTCTCTTTTTTTCCTGGTCAATTAACGAGTCACAACATTATCAATATAGGAGAGCAATATTGAGGAGAGTGAAATAAGATGACTTCAGATTTGTTTTCATTTAACTGAAGAAATTTTTCACCCATCCAAACTTTGATGTAATTTACGCAAGCTAACAGGGTGGATAAGGAATTCATACCAGGTTTTATTGGTAGGTATAATTGAGTGTTAATTATATAAATATGATAGGGGACCTTATGATACTCAAAGATGGACCAGAGAGGGAGCATATATAAAGCAAATAAAATCAGGCCCAAAATAGAATTAAATCAACAAAGACATCCATTTAATGCCAATGCACTGTAAAGGCTCAAACTGTGACAAACAAAGGAAGTGGAAAATCCTACACAGGAAAATTAGGATTTCGAGCAGGCATCAAACGTTATGCACCCTTCAGAAAACTGCCAACAAGCCTGTGAGACCCAAGAGAAGAAACCCCAACTGGAACATGATATGTGGAAATTGCAGCGACATACACTTTCAATGTGGATGCTGCCTTGTCCTCATCCAGCAATTGTTGAAGAAAGCTCAGGACTTTTGCTATGTCACACATCACAGGATCGACCCTACGTACTTGACACCATGAAGAAATCACCTTCCAACGGGAAGCATAGATCTTTTGTGTGGAAAAAAGCCCTTGCATTGGAAACGGTGTGAAGAATGGCAGGGTTACAGTGCTCTCGAGAAGAGTTTAACCCAGTGGCCAGACCCAAAGCTGTAGGTGAGCTGGATCCGGATGCCAGATGCTGCCCTCCAACTGGGAGAGAAGGTCCTTCCGGGGGGAAGCCTCCAGGGTTTGCCGATCAGAAGTTTCAGTAACAACGGAAACCATGGTCTAGCTGGCTATCGTGGTGCCACGAGCAACACGCTGTGCTTGCACAGGGAGATCCTGTGTAATACCTCCCATAACATAGAAATAGGGGGAAATGCATAAAAAAGGCATTTCGGCCATTTGTGATACAGTGTGTTCTGGCCCAAGGGACTGGACGCTTCTGTCCTTGCAAACCATAAGCGATAATGAGTGGTCATCTCTGAAGCAAAAGGATCAACCTCTGCTCTTCCAAACCGTAGCTAGTTCTCCAGCACTACATCTGGATGAAGCCTCCATTCTCCTGGTTGCAGATGAGTCCTGGAGAGAGCATCTGCTGTCTGTGTTACATGCTCCCAAAATATGATCCTGTGGGATTTTGTGCCACCCTGGTGGTTCAGATGTAAGACTGTTAAGGTATTGTCCGACCGAACTAGGACATGGCACCCAGCTAGGACTGGCAAGAAATGCTTTAGAGCCATGTACACTGCACAGAGTTCCAGCAGGTTGATATGTTCTGTGGTCTGAGTCTTTGTCCAACGACAACAAGCACCCTCTGATTCCACGTTGCTCCCCACCCCGTGAGAGAAGCATCGGTTATGACCAACTCCTGTTGAGAAGGAACAACACCCAGAGGCACTCCTGCCTTCAGAAATTCCAATGGTCTCCACCGCCTTAATGCATGCATGCAAACGTGAGAAATTATACGCACATGGTTGCGATGTATGGTGGGATGTAGCCTCAAACTGTTGTTGCATATCTGGAGTGGTCTGAGGTGAAGTAAGCCCAATGGAACCACCATTGTGGCAGCAGTTAGTATCCCTATCAGCCTCAAGACCACTCTGTACTGCAAAGACGCACCTATGTGATAATGCGTCAACAGTTGCAATATGGTCATCATCCACTCCTGAGACTGGGTGGCAGACATTAGATGGGAATTCAACGTCATTCCTATGAATGTTGTGGTATGTGATGGAATCAGGCAGCGTTTCTTTTCGATCACAGAAAAGCCCAGCCTCTGCACATGTTCCAGAAGTAGTCTGGAGTCTTGCACAACCTGATGTTTTGTGAGGGCACACAGAAGCCTGTCGTCCAGATAGGGAAGATGTATACCTCTCATCCAAAGAGAAGACAGAGCTGCACTCACACATCTTCTGAAAATGCGAAGAGCAAGGGACGCCCCAAAAGGTAGAACTGTGAACTGGTATGTTCATCTCTGGAAACTGAAACAAAGTAACTTCCAGTGACGAACAGCGACTGGAACATGAAAGTATGCATCTTTCAGGTCGACATTCACAAACCAGTCACCTCTTGCCATGGCCCAAAGAAAATTGGCTGTGCGCAGCATTCGAAAAGGAAGAACCTTCAGATACATATCCAGATGTCTGAAATTGAGAATTGGGCAGAAACCACCATCCTTCTTTGGAACAAGAAAATACGTCTTCTCATTACGTTATCCACACAAACCAGTTACAGCGTTTGAAGTTTGTTTTCATGGGATTTCCAAGCAGGAAGAAGAAAACTCAATTAGTCTATGTGCACATGTAGTGGCACAAACAACTATAATGTGTGTTCTCCTCAATAGGCCTCATTCATGAAACACGAGCAGAATAAATGTTTGTGTGAATCATTCGTAAAGCTGTTCTGATGTAAATTTTCAGATTCATAAAAGTGTTTGTATTTTCAAAATGTTAGTTGGTACCAAATAAATTTACACCTGCTCCTTGCCATGTGTAAATGGTGCGTAAAACGTCCTGTGTTCTTTTTGGCAAACTGATGACACTGAATTTTGATGCACTGCCATCATAATATTGTACAAGTTTGTTTGCTCTGCTCTGCTATTCATTTTTGTATGTAGCTGAGAGTTGATAAACTGTTTAGCTTTGGGTAAAACGCAACGCTTGTCACTGTCACTTTTTACCCAGCCGTCCAATCAGTGGACGGGACAAATACTACACCGACCAATCATCCTACTTGTACAACAACTGAACAACAATAGAAAAATTAACATGGCTGGTTACTGCATTTTTATATTAGTAATCTTCTTCAAAAACGTATTGCCTGGATCTTTCCACATCATAGCAACCAAAGCGACAGATGGAAAAACCTGTGCCACCAAAGCATTCTCAAGCGGCCAACAGATGCGTCATTTTAAGAAGATAGCCTGTATTTTTCAGCACACTACAATACTCATTGGTGGGACACCCGTTATGACCTATTTATTGTTAGGCATTGGCCATCGTCTTTTTGCATTTTTGCATATACGGAGCCAAACTCAGAACGTAGACCCCGAAGAGGACTGCGTTCATGGACACGCAGATTTGGGTAGCTGGAATATAGGCGGGGTTATGGTAATTGTGAATGGAGGTGTGCACAAGCGCCCTAATTTACGAGATTGGAATTCATTAACATACACATGTTTAACTATCAAATCGGATGTTTTTACGAAGCGTTTGTGAGGAGGAGAGTTTTCGGGAAGGTCCGTTTTACGCACAAACTACTCCTATATTTACGAGTGTTTCATGAATGAGGCCCATTGCATATTAACACAATTACAAATTGAAAATACCAGAGGTGTAGTATGGAGAAATGTAAATTAGTTATGTACTGGGATCTTTTGGGTGACTTGTAGTGGTACTGGTATCAAAGTATAGCAACTACTCTTTACTCCATTGCATTTGTAATGAGTGTTGCAGTTACACATTACAGTTTGCATGGACCTAGTTTTTCTGCAGAAGTTTATTTCTGCTATAAAAGACGTGATACTGCCTATTACAGAAATTACTGCATTTTGTGTGTTTTGCCCTTACTCACCCAAACTTGTTAACAAGGCTACTTTATGTGAATGCGATTTCCTTAGCAAGTATTTGTGAATCACCTGTGTTTTATACATGAGATGAGGACATGACTGTAGCTGGCAATGAGGCCCAAACCAGCACATCAACTGCAAGAAGGCTTCGGCCTTTTAATTTTACTTAACATTATTTTATTCATCCATTATACTGAAGAGACCTAAGATAGGAAGACATTCTCAAAAAAAAACTAGACCATGAGGGAGACACACCCCTCAGCAGCAGAACAGAATTATTCATAATATAAATGACTGCTGTAAAATTGAGACATTTTTACCAATCACATTGAGACAATTTAAATGATACCAAACATGAAAAGTTTAAAATCATAAATTCTTACAATATAATAACCACAATATGTAAGTATAATAACTTGAGTTCTTGACACTTCTAAGTCAACGTTCAGTGACCTGGGCCATATTCCCAGGAGGGAAGGAGGGGGGGCTTAAGGATGGATGAAGGGACATTTGAGCAAATGGTTTTCTTTGAGATCTTCTCTCCAGATTAGTGAATTTTATGGTTTTGCTGCATGACATCTGTTTTGTGTGAGTTGCTGAGGTTTGGTTTCATGGGGGATCATTTTGGATCTTATAAAAAGTATCCAGGAAGTCACAAAGAACCTCAAGGAACTTTATCATCAGAAAATTACAGGGCAAAAATTGGATTCACGGCAGAAGCGATTGTACAGGAAGTGTCTGTTGCCATTATTGCTGCTAATTTGGGTGTTCAAATTATTGACTGCCTTTTCACTTAAGGACACTTGGTGGTATATACGTTTCTTTATTAACTACATGCAAGATGTATCTCTTTGTTTTTAGTACATGAAGGTTCATTTTTATGCATTTATACATATTGGCTAAGATCTGATTACATTTAAAATGTAATTCAGAGCAGGGGCAAACACTTTCATAGAATGTGTTTCTGCCCCAGATTACATAGATATTGTTAATTAACACAACAATGCTCAACAACAAACGTTGACCAGAGTCTGGAATTCACTGCATGTCTCTAGAGGCACGCTACCTTAGAAACACTACCCTTTAGATACACTCATGAATGAATCAGAAAGCACTGCTCCATTTTTTTCTCAGTAATGGAAGTTTACTTCCTTGGGCTGTTGGCTACTAACCCTTTTACTTATTATGCAAGTTTCTCCTTGTGTGAAAGTGACATCTAAATAACCACTTATTCCCCAGCCTCAGTTCTGCAGTTGGAGGAGCTTTGGGATTACTCTTATAAAACAGGACCCACTCTTGCCCTTACCATTAAACCTACCCCCAACACTACCTATATCCCTAAATATAATACAATAATCACATATTTGGGACAAATATGACCAAAGGCTTGTTAATATGCAGTAGCTTAATGCAGTTACAATTCTAAAATGAAATAAACAGGTTTAACAAAGTTTACAAACAAGTTAATGACACAAATAAATACTCTTATGTTTAATCATTAGGGGTTTTCACACATTCAGTTAAATTATCATATTTACTTTTCTGGTAGATGCACCACATCTGCTTTTTTTTTTTTTGCATAATAGTATACAACTGCAGAGTCATAGTGATGATGAATGGAAAAGCTAGGATGCCTTTTTGAAAATATAGTTCTCATGCATGCAAGACTGAAAAAGCAGCAAGAAGGTAATTGAAGTTTACTTCCTAGAGAGAGAGAGAGAGAGAGAGAGAGAAAAAACTTTTCAAATTATTCAGTGCATGAGTAAAATGAACAAATAATTTGCAACCAATTCAGATTGGTATACCAACCGTTTGGCCACCATGTCATGCATTAAAATTGATTAGTGCACACTTCACTGTGGATTATTCCAAATCCATATATATATATCTTACTGCAGTGTTCGTGTGAAGATTTCTATTTGCAAAGCACAAAACTCACAAATAAGAATGTATACCCTATAATGCCCTAGAATGGTTTCATTCAGCGGTTCCCAAACCGGGGTCCGCAAACTGACCACCAGGGGTGTGCGAGAGAATGATTTTTATGATCTGTGTGCAAACATGCAGATCTGTCCATCTCACTAAAAAGGGGTAGGAAATAATCATATTTTTTATTTATAACTCAAATTTGATGTTTTATAATGTATAGCAGTGGCGGGTAGCACTGTCACTCCCACTTTAGCGTGTTAAATTTTATGTACAGTAACAGGGCTCAACTTTAAAGGATTAGTTCACATCCAGAATGAAAATTAGGTCATCATTTACTTACCCTTCACTTGTTCCAAACATGTACAATTTTCTTTATTCTGGGGAACACAAAAGAAGATATTCTGAAAATGTGCATATCAAACAGTGATGAGCCCCTGATGCCATAGTAGGGAAAAAAAATAAAAAATACGGAAGTCAATGGTGCTCATCAACATGGAACAAGTGGAGGGTGAATAAAGGATGACAGAATTTTCATTCTGGAAGTGAACAAAACCTTTAATGCTTGTCCGGGATAAGTGGATATTTTGAAGGAGCAAGTAAAGAGAATTTTGCTTGCCCGACTAGACGACTAATCTGATTTAAACATCTAATTAGGGAAGCACTGAAATGTCAAGCAAGATGATTATAATTTATTACATTGGTGTAAACAATTACACCTTCTCGAGCTATCAATGTGGCAATATTTGTTTTTTAAATATACAGAGTTCCAAGTACCACAAAACTGCTCATCCCCACAGCCATGTACAGAGGGAAACTGCTTTATGTTGAGGTCAAATACAGGTTTTTCTACCATTTAAAATACAATAATGCATTCATAACTAGCAAATATAAAATGCAGAATAAGTATTATAAAACATATAATGAAAGTAGTTGGAGTTACCCTGGAGTTGTGTCACTGGTGTTACCATTTAACAAAAATATTTTATTTTGAAATAAAAATCACACTTATGACATCACTTGACTTCCTCCTATTTCCTGAAGATCTATGAAAAAAGGCCACCATGATAAGTCCACTGTCTCTTTTCAGTTATCACAAATGTTCTCATTTATCTCATGATTTCATATGAAGCTTTTAGCTGAACTCACTGGCATGACCTACAGTGGGGGAAAAAAGTATTTAGTCAGCCACCAATTGTGCAAGTTCTCCCACTTAAAAAGATGAGCGAGGCCTGTAATTTTCATCATAGGTATACCTCAATATGAGAGACAAAATGAGGGGAAAAAAATCCAGAAAATCACATTGTGGATTTTTAAAGAATTGATTGGCAAATTATGGTGGAAAATAAGTATTTGGTCAATAACAAAAATTTCATCTCAATACTTTGTTATAAACACTTTGTTGGCAATGACAGAGGTCAAACGTATTCTGTAAGTCTTCACAAGGTTTTCACACATGTTGCTGGTATTTTGGCCCATTCCTACATGCAGATCTCCTCTAGAGCAGTAAAGTTTTGGGGCTGTCGCTGGGCAACACGGATTTTCAACTCCCTCCAAAGATTTCTATGGGGTTGAGATCTGGAGACATGCTAGGCCACTCCAGGACCTTGAAATGATTCTTACGAAGCCACTCCTTCGTTGCCCGGGCGGTGCGTTTGGGATCATTGTCATGCTGAAAGAAACAGCCACGTTTCATCTTCAATGCCCTAGCTGATGGAAGGAGGTTTTCACTCAAAATCTCACGATACATGGCCCCATTCATTCTTTCGAATACACGGATCAGTCGTCCTGGTCCCTATGCAGAAAAACAGCCCCAAAGCATGATGTTTCCACCCATGCTTCACAGTAGGTATGGTGTTCTTTGGGTGCAACTCAGCATTCTTTCTCCTCCAAATACGACAAGTTGAGTTTTTACCAAAAAAGTTCTATTTTGGTTTCATCTGAACATATGACATTCTCCCAATCCTCTTCATCCAAATGCTCTCTAGCAAACTTAAGACAGGCTTGGACATGTACTGGCTTAAGCAGGAGAACACGTCTGGCACTGCAGGATTTGAATCCCTGGCAGCGCAGTGTGTTACTGATGGTAGCCTTTGTACTTTGGTCCCAGCTCTCTGCAGGTAATTCACTAGGTCCCCCCGTGTGGTTCTGGGATTATTTTGACCCCACGGGGTGAGATCTTTCGTGGAGCCCCAGATCGAGGGAGATTTTCAGTGGTCTTGTATGTCTTCCATTTTTCTAATAATTGCTCCCACAGTTGATTTATTCACACCGAGCTGCTTACCTATTGCAGATTCCGTCTTCCCAGCCTGGTGCAGGTCTACATTTTTGTTTCTGGTGTCCTTTGACAGCACTTTGGTCTTGGCCATGGTGGAGTTTAGAGTGTGACTGTTTGAGGTTGTGGACAGAGGTCTTTTATACTGATAACGAGTTCAAACAGATGCCATTAATACAGGTAACGAGTGGAGGACAGAGGAGCCTCTTAAAGAAGAAGTTACAGGTCTGTGAGAGCCAGAAATCTTACTTGTTTGTAGGTGACCAAATACTTATTTTACCGAGGAATTTACCAATTAATTCTTTAAAAATCCTACAATGTGATTTTCTGGATTTTTTTTCCTCATTTTGTCTCTCACAGTTGAGGTATACCTATGATGAAAATTACAGGCCTCTCTCATCTTTTTAAGTGGGAGAACTTGCACAATTGGTGGCTGACTAAATACTTTTTTGCCCCACTGTACTTTACTGTTAGGGAATTGTAAAAAAAACAAACAAAAAAAACAGAATGCACATGGATTAAACTATTCAATTTAGTGAGTATACCATGATTGACATAATTTTGTAAAATGCATTTTTCATGAAAATTGTCACTGGTGTTGTCTTCCTTATGGGTAACACCAGTGAAGTTAAATGTTGTTTATGTTCTTTTACTAACTGCTTTCACTAATTGCCAAATGTATGCCAATTATAACAATTTAGTCTCATCAACTTATAGTTAAGGAAAAACTATCTTTGGTCTCATGTATATCATTGGTGATTCATTGTATCACTGGTGTTACTGTGTTTTTTTCTGTCACATTAAATAAAATGTGTCACGTGTGAAATGATAATAATTTTACATCCATTGAATTCTGCTACACTCACTTAAGATTTAAATGATTGCATAATTACTGGTTTATAACTGTTTTTCAAATATTTTCATTGTTATAGCAAATACATGGTTGTGCAAATTAACTAACATCACTCACACTTTTAACAAACCTGATTAAAATAAAAAAAATTTGCATTATCATTATTTTTCTGTAACTCTAATTACATATGCTGAAAAAAAATTAGAAATACTATTTCATAAAAACCTTTAATATTGCCAAAGAAGTAAGGTAACACCAGTGACACATATTTTTTTTTACATGTGGTCTTTAAATAAATGCACAAAAAACATAAATTATTAATCTGTTATTTATGTGTATTCATAAAGTCAAAAGTTAATCTAATGATGTGGTCTGAGTTTAAATGATAAAACATTACAGCATTACAGTCGTGCATTTCTGAGCAAAACACAGCTTCGTTTCGTTACTGAATGATTCAGCGTTTTTGTGCCGGTTTCCATGGTGACGCGTCGATTCATCGCTTTGTTGAGAATGTCTTGTGTGTTAACCGTGAACATATTCTGGGTTGACTGAACTTACTCCCGGACGCGTTTTTTGAACCACATACCTCGAGTAAGCAAGGTTTGGGTTAATCAACCGAGAGATCAGGTTATATGTGACGGTAAGTTAACCTTGCTTTCTGGAATACACCCCCAGAACATGATGGAAAAAATGACACCTGGGCCCGTATTTTTAAAGATTCTAAGAATCCTCTCAGAGAGCTCCTAGTTTATCTTAAAAAATGTCTACGTAGGAGTCTTAGCTTAAGAGCAATTCAGCGAGTGAGGAAAAGGCAAAAATTTCATCTTTAGTGAGGAGGTGGGGCTGACCCCGTTGCTACGTATGACAGTCTTTGGAAGACTGTGATTGGATGGTTGTCCAAGAAGAATAAAAAAGTGCTTTAGGCTTTATTATAAGCCTTCACTTTGAAAAAAAAAATTACAGGCGTTAATTTTCTGTTTACCGACTCTCTCCACCACCACACTGTGTACAGCAATGTTCAAACAGCAGCGAATACGTTGTCAGTCCGGTATTTGAGTATTTAACACGGTCGTTCACACAATAAGTTATTAAGGGGGTGGCAACGTTCTATAACCGAAATACACCCGTCATTTTCAGGACTCACAAACGTGTAGCGTCTGGGACAATCCAACCACACTACTATTCATCTTTTTTATAACAATCTCTTGTACCTCAGTTAACAAGCCAATACGAGGACCCATGAACCCTTCCCCCCGGAATCCGTAACACCCCAGGAAGTCGAACAGGCCCCTTTGTTGCATGGCAACCAACGCTGATATCACTGGTTTTATGCCAAAAATATGTAAAGCAGGGAAAATCCCTGCATGTCCAAAGGAAAAGCAGAGTAGAAATGGACTGGGTTCTAGTTAATTCATAGAAAAACCGATATTTGAATGAACACACATATTTCTTAAGGCCATTGAGTATATTATTGTCATTGTGTATTAATCTGTTGTATTATAGAATATTTTTTTCATGCTTACGATAAACCACTCATTCATATTAGTAACTTTACCTTGTTTAGTATCTATGAATTTTCCTTCTTATGATCAAAACAAGCGTGTATATTATATGCTGACACCTATGCAACATATTGATGTTCTAAGAATTTTTACTAATTTGTGCCTCAACACCCAAGCGAATTACATATGCAAAATACCATGCTTACAGACAAAGAGTCATAAAACTCCCCAGTATTTCCAACCTCCCGCTTGGGATTTCAGCCTTCCTCATTGGACAAACACATCTTGAGAGGCGTGAATCTCTGCAGGCTTTAAAAGGCCACACTCCAGGGGACCCGCCACAGTCGGTGGTTCGGTCGGATGCTAAGATGAAGATGTGAGGAAACGCTTCAGGATACCAAAGCATTTTTGCCAGGCCTTTCTTCGGCCTAGTCCTTCCCATTCATCAAGTGACACTGACTCAAACTAGCTCTTTCTCATCAACAAACTTCAGCAAGATCTTGGGCCTTAAGATTTGCATCAGGAATCTCTTTCAGACCGCCGAGACTCGCAAGTATCAAACTTAGTCTTATTAATTGATACATTAAGTATCAGTTACACCTTTTACAAAGGTGTGTTTGAACTAAGAATCGGACGTTTCCCTCAGGCTTAGATCTGCCTGAAATGCAAAAGTGTCCATAACATCATTCTTATGCCTTTTCTGTGCGAGTAAACTTTAACCCTTTCCTATAACAAAAGGTATGTGTGGGTGTGGTGGGTGTACTGGTGCCTTTAGACCAGTTTAGGTGTGTATGAGGCGTTAGGACCCGTTTATGTGTTTATGTATGTTAGACTAGTTAAGTGTTTATGTAGTTAATAAAACCTTACTTGTATCACACTTGACGTGTTCAGTGTTTGCTCATAACCGGAGTCAATAATCATGCAGATTTACGTTACAAGCTTATAGAATTGTACAGTAAGAAAGTTATTTCCCTTAACCAGGAAATTAACGTTCTTAGAATTGACAAGACAGCTGACCCTTAGAGGTCAGCTAAATATTTACAGCGGATCTAAAATATTCATAATAAATTATAACTAGTTATGGTTAATTATTCATATTTCCCCATGAGCTGATTCGCTACAACCGCCATTCTCAGAAACACGCGCGTATGAACTAGACAACTTGTAGTACAGTGCGAGAAACCTGTGCATGTGTGTTTTCACTCTGGGTAAGTTACAGCGACAGAGAAATGAGCTGTGCATCATCTGAAGGTTTTAGATCCAGTCACTGTTCTCTAATGCACTGGAGCAGTTTCCGTCAGTTTTGTGTTCTGTGCGTGACTCAAATTCAGTGTCATGCGCGAGATGCAGAAAAGGACGCGATTGCAGATTGCATTCATACAGACAGTATCCGAGACGCTACTGTAGGCCTACAGTAAGCTGCTGTTTGAACGAGACATTTCGAGACTGTAAGGAAATGCGGTTGTCAATCCCTAAAACTGACAGTGTGAACGTGGCCACAGTTAATGTAGTGATTACTTTCATTTCTGGCGCTATGGCATTTTTAAACTGTGTCGGAGAAGTTAGTGTGTCACAAACATGATCACTGCACGATCTAATGTGTAGTATCTTATTAACTCACTGTCATGCATTGTGTGCAAATATGCATTTCTTCACCCTCTTCACGTTTCGTTGATGTATCCCCACCACTTTTTTGCTAAAGAAACTCTTTAGCCTCTTAAAAGTCCTCATCAGTACTCATAACAATTTTGGACCTGCTGCTAAAGTAAACAATCTCTCTGAGAGCAGCTCGGAAGAGAGGGGCGGGGTCAGCAGAGCTCATTAACATTTAAAGGAAAATGCTACAAATCTGTAGGTGTTTTTTTTACACTACCATTGAGAAATTTTAACTAAACTATGTTACAGACTTTTCATTAAGACCCTAAAGAATCATATCAACTTGTGGAAAATGGGCATCCTATGACCCCTTTAAAGCTCTTTTAAGGGTTAAGATGCTTTCTGAATTACTTTTTTTCTTTACTAGGAACTTTTCTTTAATTTTAAGAGGAAATACCCACATTTCTAAGAATTTTCTTAGAATACAAGGAGCAACTCTTAGCACTAAGATCTTTCATGAATACGGGCCCTGTTTTTTTTTCACAGAATTAATAAATTCTCTAATTAATTATCTAATTAACTCCACACTGCTGTTATTTTGAACACACCCCTTTGAATGCATTAGTCAGTTACTCAGAACAAGCAGCACACATGTCATGTCAGTTGGGTCTGTTGTTTTTCTATTACACTACTACATCCACAAGTAAATTACTTGCGATGCAGAAATATCACTACTGCTAATAGCAGTGGTTCATCAGGTTACTGATGTTGTACCGCTATTGTTTTTCTGTAGATGGAAGCAGTGCAGCAGAGGGGGTGATTGAGAACAGCCTCCTCCCTAGAGAAAAGTCATTTAATGGTTACAAATTCATACTGATAAGCTGATGAGCATCAAAAATAAATAAAATTCAATGTACAGCAGTTAATTAAAAACCATTCATATATCTGTTGTAATTCGTTTGTTATTTGATAATGAAACTATCTTTATATTATAAAATGTTAACCAAAGATGTATTGGTTTTGAACTATGTGAATCACAGTCAGTTCAGTTGATAAGAAAATACTGTATTATCGGTCATGTAACATAATAAATTAAGATACTGTTCAAGTTGTTTTGTCAACAGGAAAAATAAATAAAATTCATATATAGAATGGTCCTAAAATTTATACTTTAAGGTATTGTATTAAAATTAGAAATTTCAGTATTGTATGAAATAGTTTATTTTTCATTTCGGTTACACTTTATTTTGAGTCCACTTTAGACATTCTACTAACTATAAGTAACTTTGCAACTACATGTCAACTAATTCTCATTAATTTGCAACTACATGTCTACTAACTCTCAGACTAGACTGTTAGGTTAGGTTTAGGGTTAGTAGAATAAGTTGACATATACTAACAAAGTTTATTATATTCAGTATGTTGTATGTTGTGGACCCATCAAAATAAAGTGTTAAGAGTATTAGTAGACTGTCTGCTTAATGTATTCTAATGACATTTATTAGTTAAGGACATAATTAGTTGACATGAAGTTGCAAAGTTACTTATAGTTAGTATAATTTCTAAAGTGGACTATCAAAATAAAGTGTTACCTTCATTTCTAGTATTTTTATTTAAATGGCAAAATCATTTTTCCTGTTCAACACATGGAATGCACTTGTTCTAAAAATGCAGATATGTCTAAAACACAAAACAAAACAAAAATGATGTGAGAATTTGTCTCATAAGTCCACAGCAAACCACTGCAGTTAACATACTGGTTTAGAAAACTCTTCAGTTTAATCAGTATTGGGTGTATGCATATTATAATTTAGAGATACATTGTCCCCAAATGTAAACTTCATTTAATAAAACCTCCATATGAGGACATTCATGGACTCATTTTACAATTTTAGTTATATAAAAGTACAAATATTTTTATAAAAACAATAGAAGTTTAAGGTCCCATTTAGATATCTATAATGCATAAATGCGTGTGTTGTGTAATGCTAGTCTCATGGGAGGTGCTCATCTGCAGAAGAGAGGAAACACAGCAATCTGATGACCAATTTCTCCAGAGTCCCAAACGAGACGCTCCCTGCAGAAAACAGAATCTGCAAAATGCAAACATCAATTCCTTCCTCTGAGCTCACAGCATTACCTGTGATTTTCTTGGATCTTAAAAACAGCTTTTACATAATGCTGTATCATATTTCTCAACCATTAAGTCTCAGCTGTTCCGAAAACTATTATCCTGAGGGAAAGTCTCCGTTCTTTTCATCTCCCATTTATATAGAAAAATAAAAAAAATGATCTGGAGGCTTTTAATAGGACATTTCTAAACACTCTAATGAGAAAATAACATGCCCAATTGCAAAGTGTGCTAATTAGAAAACATTAAAGGAAGTCTTGGCTTTACTGCAAGTTAAGCACAATCATATGCCATTGACAGAGCATTAAGCTCTATGAC
Organism: Sinocyclocheilus anophthalmus; assembly: GCA_018155175.1. Lineage (NCBI taxonomy): Eukaryota > Metazoa > Chordata > Actinopteri > Cypriniformes > Cyprinidae > Sinocyclocheilus > Sinocyclocheilus anophthalmus. Next base: position 75,049 of record JADLZN010004291.1, on the reverse strand, counting down.
GGGCATGATGTTGATTATCCCATATAAAATTTGGATTAGCAGTGTTGTTTCCTGTTTTTATAATAATAATAATTATTATTATTTCAGAATGGTACAAAACATGTTAAAGGTCTTGGCATTTGCTATGTGCAAAAATATGTGGGGAAAAAAGGGGAAGCAAAATTAATCTAGTGTACTGTAAATGCTTGTTACTGCACCCGAAAGCTCCTTTTTTGAGATATCAACCTCAAATTTGGAAAACAACTTGTTTAGATTTATAGCTTTCACTTTCGTGCCGATCAAGTCAATTAGTAAAAGAAAAACATTGGTTTGGGAAAGTATAATGTTTTTCTTTTGTGTGTGGTTGGGTGTGTGTGTGTTGTACACTTTCATAAAAATTACTTTATTTTTTCCATGCTGGTTTCGTGTCTTTTTTCATAATTAGGAATGGTTCCTGTTTCTGTAAGTGTTGCTTCCCTTGTCCCTCAGGTGATCTTGCCATATGCTACCCTTGTGATACGTAGGCTTGTTTGAGATTAGCAAAATCTGCACAGAACCGATCACCGGGTATCACCGCGAGATGCATGCCGGTTAGAAAAGTGTCCGAGTTATGTCCGACTTGCTCTGATGTCATGCTGACGTGTGCCAAAAAATTCTCACGTGAATATTCTCAAACACTATGACAGTGCGATCTCTGTGTGAGATATGTGATTGTTGTAATAGTTCTATAAAAATGTAAAATACATGTTTGTAAAAAGGTAAAAATGGATGATAAATATGCCTTTCGTATGGAATTAATTGCAAGCACTTTGAGTGTCTTGTTCATCCTATTTATTTTCATATAAAAGCAACAGATCTGAAATCATATCATGTTTATCAGCAACACAGTGCATGAGAGTGAAAAACGCGATATCCACCCTTTGATCTCGTAGGTATCTGCTCCACTTCGAGAGGTCAGAACTGTCTGTCTTGACTGCGCTTATTTCACTCCTCCACTCACTGCAGCCGCCTGCTCTTGCCTATATTTCAGGCGGGGCGAGGTGCATCTCAAACAAGCCTATTTTCTGCTCCCAGTAGGAATGCTCTCACGGTGTTTGCATACTCTATCACAGGTGACGTGAATAAAATGCACAGACGTTTCAGAAACATTTTCATGAGCTACAGAAACACTTTGTATATACTGCTAAATGCAGCGCCTTCTGTTCAAAGTTCAACATAAACATATAATATTTAAATACCAATAAAGTGGCGGTATATATGCTTTTATCAGTGTTTTTTTTGCTCAATATATACTCAATATAACATTGCGACTACATTAAAAAAAAGCTTTTACTGTTCTGAAAACTGATTTGTGCGCAGTATTGGAATTTAAGATGTTACAATAAACCCGAAACACACGTCATCATTGCCTCGATCCAACATGGCCATCATGCCTGAGTCTACGGCCAAGATAGCCATCATGCCTGACCCTGCGTCTCAATGTTCATACTATCCATCCTAAATAGTATGTGAGATTAGAACAAGTGTGTCCCAGAGCATAGTATGTTGAAAAGAGTATGCCAAAAGTCCCCAGATGGTCTACTATTTCAGGTAGATTTTTGAAGTGTGGATCCATTGCTAATATTGCCCACAATCCATTGCGCTTTGGTGAATGATTCTGTCCAGAACTACAAACTCAAATAAAATGCGTTAAAAACTACAAACATGGCGAATGTGAGTGACCGGTGGTTAGGTAGAGAGGCTTAGAAAAAGGGGTTTGAGTTACTAATATTCAACATTTAACCTGGTAAAATATATTTATTTAATGTTATCTGTGTTATATTTCATCTGCAACAGCAATGTAAACTTTTATAAACATCCATTTTGTCGTTAACTTTTAAATGCATCATTATGCATAAAATATGAGCAGAGTTCTCGGCATGAAAGACCCGCTACTGGCAGATCAATGTGCTACTTCTTTTCTCTCCAATACGGTAGGAAGTTAAATTAAATGCAATGTGGAGGATGTAAATGTGACAAGATGATTGATAGGCCAGTTTACAGGGACAGGGTGCGTGTATCTATGCGATAGAGTGTCTGTTAAAGACGCAGTTGTGTGACGTGATAGGATGTCCCAAAGCTTGCCTACTCTTCTACTACACACTCAAAAGTGTGTACTTTTTCATCACCAAAAGAGTACATACTTTGAGGGCGTAGTATAAGTAGGCACATTTGATGCAGCCTGAGTTACGGCCAAATGGCCCCCATGCACCGAGCCTCGTCCTGTCATAGCCACCATGACAGTGCCCCGCATGGCCACGGAGCCAGCAAGAATCTTTTTTTGGGGGGGGGGGGGGGACTGACACAATCTCCTGCAGATGAGACTAACTGCCAATGTTATGGATCCACATTTGAGCTCAGTGCAAGCAGATCTGGTCCCAAATCTGGGAGTCCCTGAGTTCCTGCCACTGTCGTCTGCACTTCCTGTGATGGCAGCTGCCATTTTGCTCTCCAGTCCATGAGTCCAGTCCATGAGTCTGCTCCAGAGCCCACTCAAGCCCCAGAGATCAGTCCTGTGTTGGCACTAGCCTGTGAGTTTCCTGCCAGTCTTGTTTTGTTCACTGTGCTCATACTGCCAGTCATGTAACAGCAACAGCAACAGTCATTTTTTTATCGAGCACAACCAGCAAGAGACTGTATATTGCTTCAGTCACAAACAAATTTTACTGTATGTTATGACAGTCACATATAGAATTAAAAATTATATTACTTGCACAGCCCTAGTTTTTAAATAATCTTTGAGAGCAAAGGGGCCCCCTGGTGCTTCGGGGGCCCTACGCCACTGATTTAATATAGGGAAATATCAATTCTCTAAAGCTGTTCCCAAGCTTACGATTAAATTTGATATTGAAATCACCAAGGAAATTGACAACAACTGTCTTCTAGTAAATGGTGTTTTTATGCTACAAATAGCATGAAAATATTGCTTAATTTTCGGCTAGCACCAGCCGACTGTGCATGGGCAGTATGGTGCGCACTCAGGAAGTGGACTGTTTTATAGCAATTAGAGATTCTAAATGCGCCAAAAATTATTTGCAAAAGGGGAATATCAAAATAAAACATTTGCGAATAAGCACCAATTCCATTCAATGAGTCAAAAAGAACAAAATCCTCTCTTCCTGATAAACTGGCACTAAATATCAAAAGCCACTGAATATAATGATGTTCATGTATAATAAATTACTTACACCTGAGTGAGCAAACCTGAGTAAGCAAACACAATAAATGCCGTCATTGCTTTCGGAAGTGGATGGCTGCTGTTTGAGAACACAGTCATGTAAGACAGTAATTATACAGAAAAACTTTGATGACAGACTTTCCTCAGGCATTTCAGAACAACCAAAACAACATATAGATGCTGTGAACAAGATCGGTCCACTGGTTAGTCAAGTTATCCTGTCTCATAGCGCACCTGACTTGAGTTTCAATTCTCATTTTTGCAAGTCAAAAACCACCTCAGCGGCGTAACAAACTTTTTGTGGAATCAAGGGAGTTTTTTTTGTTTGTTTGTTTTTAAATTTGGTGTTTCCATCACTCGTTTCTGATGTGATGCTTCGAATTGTGCATAAAAAGAGGGTGATGGAAACACAGCTAATGACTTTACCAATCAGCGATTGGTTCTTTTATTTAGAAGACTGAACTAGTCCGCCATATTACACGTTGCATTTTCTCCCATTTATAAGTCATAGGAGTGCACCGTCTTGGTATATCTAAAGTATTTAATATTAAGCAGACAGTCTACAAATACTCTAATGATTGCTAGGTGACATGTAGTTGCAAAATTACTTAAAGTCAACAGTATGTCTAAAGTGAACTATCAAAATAAAGTGTTACCAGAAAATCAATCTCAAAATACTTTTTTTTTTTTTTGCAATTGATAGCGGACCAAACAGATAGGATCCCGGGAGTAAAAGGAAATCCCTGTTTCTATAGACTGTCAGCAGTGGGCATTGGATATCAGTAGGACCTAGCTTAACATTTTTAAAGTCCATTTGATACTGCTGGTTCAGCAGCAGCAGTCTGGATGATGATTCTGCATTGACACTAGCACTTGCTGTCAAAGACAAACATCCAGGAGAGTCGAGAGTAACTGCTGTAGTCAGACATCCAGCTTCCTCACATATGCTTGGAGTGTTAATGGTTTCAGCCCCATATCTGTCACCTGACTTATTTGTGAGTAATGACGTGTATACTTTCATAATGTGTCTATTTAAAACCAGAGCATGTGTCTATTTAAAACCAGAGCATGATATTAATAACTCAGAAAAATGCATGCACTTTAGCATTGTAAATTGTTTCTGAATGGACTGTTTTGTGTGGAATTGAGGAACTGCTTAGTTCCACTGTGATCTCACAATGTTTCTGTTCAGTATGAAAATGCATTCAAGGGTGAGTTAAAATCCTCCTAGAGACATATTCTTAGAAACCCATGCTAACATGTGAATGCAGCATGTGGCCATTCCTTTGCCTTGTGACAGCTAAAATAGGATACCAGCTTTTAATTTAATGAATAAGACAACCATCATTTTTAGTAGGGATGCACCGATACCACTTTTTCCAGTACTCGCCCGATACCGATAATTTTATTTTTGATACTTGCCGATACCAAGTACCGATACCAATAATTTTATTATTTGTAAATGTTTTAAATATTGGGTACAGAAACCAAAAGAGTATGGATAATGTTAGTTGGTTAACTTTATTTATCAAATAGATACAGTCAAACCTACATTTATTCAGACACCTTCAACATTTCTCACATTATCACAGTTTATTTGCTATAGTTTAGAAAATGGTAATAAAATATGACAAGAACTCAGAGTTAAACTGTCAGAACAAATTCAGCTTGATAATGTTAGATAACTTTGATAGAAAGGTATGTAATGGATTAAAATCAACCAAAATAATTCAGACAGCTATTAGTATGACAGTATTTACACAACTAACAATACTTAGTCGGGCAACCCTTAGCATCAATGACAGCCTGTAGTCTCCTGGGAATGCTGTCACCCAGCTTCATGCAAACCTCAAATTCAATGTTTTCCCAGACTCGGTCTGAATAATTTTTGTATAAATTTTACTGGTAGTCCACCGTATTGAAGAATTTTTGGGTATGATTTGTCACAGTTTACTTTATTTTGCTGTCCTCACTTACATAAATGAACTATAGTGGCCTGCACCCACTAGTAAAAAAATAAAAAATGATATCTGGTCTCTGAATAACTTGGTCGGGACTCTATCCGTCGGTTTTTCAAACTTAATTATGCCCATTAAAATGTATTTTACACGCTTTTGTTACTTTCACTGTTCATTTTTTGCTCTTTGGTACATCATCTTTAATTTAATAGCTTTAGAGCTGTTCCATTGCAGCGGCTTAGTACTGTAAGCACGCGATTTGCTGTAAAAATGCAGGCAACCACTCGCTATAAATCTCCTAACTATGATATTTTCATAAATATAAGTCGCGTTTTTTCATCTGAAACGTACTGCGATTTATATTCCAAAGCCACTCAAATAATGCAGAAACACTCAAGCAAACAAAACACATGCAACGCGTGCACGTATTTGTACTGAAGCAGAATAGTACAGACTAGCGCATTTCACACAGGCTGCTAGATTCACTGTAGGCCAGAAAGGGTGTATGCAAGGTTGAAAATAAATTATGCTATAGTGATGCCCATATAAATGTCTATTTTTACGATTGTTTTTAATCCAAAAATCAAAGACACACAACAGAAGTGGCGCGCGCTCTCTCTCTCCCCTACCATTAGTAACTTGTGGATTGTTTTGCTTAATTGCTTTTAACATATCCGACCGAACTTCAGACTTTCCAGTGATGTCTGTGAGAAAAATAAATTCACTCGACAAGCTTGCGCATCTGCGCCACCGCGCGCTCAATAATACACTCAGCGTGCGGTTTATCAGCTCGCGCACATAAGCATCAGGAGTACACTGAATGTTTTACGTGATATTCATTGCATACATAGACTTTGGATTCGCCCTCCTTAACTCCATTGCTGTCTGTTGTTGGTGTTATTGTCTGAATATGGCGCTTATCAATGCTTGGTGGTATCGCGTTGGTATCGGGGCCATTGACGAGTACGGAGTACAGGAGCTCAGTAGGGCGCCCGAGACGGTGCATCCCTAATTTTTAGAGTTCAAACCTTTGCATTAGCAGTGACTTATCATAGAGACTTCTTAGACGTTAACATCTTAAGGTGTGTGTAACCCATTAGGATGCTGCAGAAAAACAACATAGAGTTGGAAATCATTTTATATAATTTATACTGTTATTTGGTTTTCAAACACAGAAATACACAAATTTCTCATATAAGTATAGTAAGGAATGGATGTTACACGTTTTGCTTTAGCGTTTGTAATAGTGTTTTTTTCCTCTTTTTTTTGTGCCATTTCATCTCAGACTTTGATAGAATGCTCCTACATCCATCTGGTACAAATTAAAGTTGTTTTAAATAAATGGCTTTTCATAATCTGTGTAAATAAAGCCACTTGCCCTGTATCTCTTGCTACAAAATAAAGTCACAGTGAAAGATTACGTGTCAGACTCTGTTTCTGTCTTGTGTTTTGTTCCCCACGTGCTCCATGTTATGTTTATTTCCTTATTTGGTCTTCTGTTCCTGCTGCCTTTATAGGTAATGGGCCAGGTGTTTATGTTTATTATGCATTGCTTCAGGTGTTCCTCTGGTGGGGTTCCCTCCTCTAGTACTGTCGATTTAAAGTGTTTCGGTTTGAGTCTCTGTGCTGTATAAACGGGATCCATGTTCCTACGTGTGTGTTCCTTGTTCCTATTTGATTACTAAAGACTGTTGATGATGATTCTCCTACGTCTCCTTCGCTCCTCACTCTGACACATTAGGCAACAATGTGACAGAAGACAGACCACATAACAGTAAGCAGGCCCCTTATCCCGTGTGTTTCGTTTTGAAAAGTATTCTTTTGTTCCGGGCTGTTCTCCCGCGGCCATGGAAAGAGCCGCTTGTGTCCCATTGTTCAGACGTAATACTCTCCCACGTCGGAGTATGCAGGGAGTATGCGGGCCGGCATGTTGCGACGGCTTTGATGACGCCACCATCAACTAATACCACACCGTGGACCTCCCGACAAACGGGGACTACGCTGAAGGGAAGGGTCTCTGGTGTCTGGAGAGCGTTTTTTTCTGACACGGAGCAAGAACAAGCCGCGGCGTTCCTCAGTAAAGCCCGATGGCCGCAAGCTCTCATCTACGGGTTCTTCAGTCGGGTCTAGAACGTATCACCACACTTTCACAGTGTGGGGAGCTCAATGGCTCCTATGGAACTACAGGGCATCTGCATACTGAATTTACATCGACGATGGTTGATATGGCTCATCAGACAGATAGGGGTTCGGCATCAGGCATTCTCGCCTCAAATGAGAGAGCTGGGGTTAAGATTAAACACAAAGAAAAGTGTGCTTTCTCCAATACAAAGAACCACTTACCTAGGCGTGGTGTGGGATTCAACAACCATGCAGGCAATACTGTAGGTCTCCTGCTGGAATAGAGTCGATCAACGGCAGTCAAGGAGTGAGTGAGAGAAGGCCAGTCACGCACGGTGAAGCCGGTTCCAGAACACAGTGGGTCTGATGGCCTACTGTACATGAGACCCTTGCAGTGGTGGGTCAGGACCAAGGGGTTTTCCCAGAGGGGGAACACGCTTCGTATGATCAAGGTCACGCTGCGATGCTTACGTGCCTTAGACATGTTGAAGAAACCTTGGTGCCTGTCACAAGGCCCCGTGTTGGGAGCTCCCCCCAACAAAGAGGGGGGTTTTTTTCGTAACGTACGATACGACGGAGACTCACTCACCGGTTGGGGAACGGCCATTAGTGGTCTGTGGAGTGGTCGCCATCTCACGTGGCACATCAATGGCCTGGAGATGCTGGCCGTGTTTCGAGATGAAGAAATTATCCCAGAAAGTCGAGGCCATCAGTGCTGTTCGCACAGACAACACGGGGGTCTCTACAATCAACCACCAGGGGGGTCTTACAGATGGAGCACCAGTCCTTCTGTAGTCCCAGAGCGAAACTGCTCTCTGTGAGAGGCCAGTGTAATCCCGGGCACCTCAATCAGGGAGCAAGACCTCCTGTAGAGGCAGGGGCTGAGGCCTGGGGAAGGAAGAGACACACCGAGGTGGTGGGAGAAGGATTGGAAAAAGTTGGTCGAGCCAGATAGACTGTTGCGTTCGAGAGGACCTCACAATGTTGCCTGTTGATTCTGCCCTCACGCATCCAGCTTTCAATGGGGCTGGAGCTAGGTACAGACTTGGCCGAGGCTTAGTCTGTACACCTTCCCCCTGATTGCTCTGATACGAGGGGAGCGATCTGGAGAGACAGTTAGCCGGGGAAGGGGGGGTTCATATTAGTAGACCCATACTGGCAAGGCCCGGACTGGCTTGAGGGACCTGTTATATAGCCCGACTTGAAGATCTCCATGGAGATTCACGGCGGCAGGATCTCTCGCCAGGCGGGGAGCAAATCTTTCACCCACGCCCGGAGTGTGGAAGCGTGGGTGTGGCCCCTGGGGGGGTGGCACAGCTCGCAGCTTCCTGTTTCTCAACCGAGGTTGTTGAGACCATTTTCCAGTCCAGAGCTCCCTCTACGAGGAAGTTGTACGTTGTACGCTGATAAGTGGCATTTATTCATTTCATGGTGTGATAGCCATCAGTTAGACCTAGTCAATTGCCCTGTTGGGCCAGTGCTGGAATTTCTGCAAGAGAGATTAGCCCCAGGGTTATCCTCGTCCACTTTAAATGTCTATGTGGCTGCTATTACTGCTCACCATGCCCATGTGGGCGAGCAGTCTCTGGGGAGGAACCCGTTGGTGACACGTTTCCTCCGGGGTACCAGGAGGCTGAGGCCTCTAGTACGCCCAAGGATGCCTACTTGGGATTTGGCTATGGTTTTAGAGGCCCTTTCGAAAGCTCCCTTTGAACCCCTGGAAGAGGTTTCTTTGAGATTTCTTACAGTTAAGACTGTATTTCTATTAGCCATCTCTTCCTTGAAGAGAGCCGGTAACCTGCAGGCCCTGTAAGTGGCCCCATCATGACTCGAGTATGGTATGGTATGGCGAGAGCATTTCTGTACCCCAGGCTGGGGTATGTCCCAAAGGTGCCCTCTGTTGTTCCACGGCCAGTCATTCTACAGGCATTCTGTCCTCCTCCCTTTTGTGACTCTGAACAGGAAAAGCTTAATCGTGTGTGTCACTGCGAGCACTGGACACATACGTCCACAGAGCTGCCCTGTGGAGAAAGTTGGACCAGTTATTTGTCTGCTACGGTCCTTATAAGAAGGGTCTTCCTGCAAACAAGCAGACCCTCAGCAGGTTGATAGTGGATGCTATCACTACTTCATATGAGTCCTCTGGTCTCCCCTCACCACTGGGGGTCAGGGCTCATTCCACTAGAGGTATGGCGGCCTCCAAGGCCTTCTCATCAGGTGTATCGATGCATGATATTTGTAATGCTGCAGGATGGTCCACCCCTCTGACTGTCGTAAGGTTCTATAGCCTTGACCTTGATGCAACTCCTGGCTCCTTAGTTCTCTCAGCCTAGCTGTGCCGTTCCACACTGGGCAGGGATTTGTCAGTATGGTGGCGTGGGCATAATCGTTCCCAATGCGTTCTCCGACGCTGCGTGAGTTCCTGAAGGGGAACGCCCCAGGTTAAGTATGTAACTCTAGTTCCCCGAGGGAATGAGACACTGCATCTCATTGCCATACTTCCTGTTCCATGGTCCAGGCCCTCCAATGCTCTATGATCCAGGCCCATCTCTGCTCCACAGTCCACAATTGCTCCACGGTCCAGGCCCATCTCTGCTCCATTTTTGGGTTTTGTTTCTTCTTTAGGTTTCCATGTGTTTTGCTTTGTAATTCTCTGTCATATCCCTTGCCCTCATGTGTTCTTTCCTTGTGCTATTTTTTCCCATGTGTCGTCGTGTCCGAAGGGGGTTCTGGTCTGTATTTTGTTCAGATTGGTTCCTTTGTTGCATGTGTCATGTTTTCTTTGATTGGTATGTCATGTGACCCCTATTGTTTGGTATATATAGCCCTCATGTTCCTATTGTCTCTTGTCTAGCTTTTGTTTTGTGTAATCTGCTGTTTGGCGAGTTTGTTCATGCCTTGTCAAGTCTCTGTTTGTCTTGTATTTGTTCATGTTTTTGAATTTCGATAAACTGCACATGGGTTCTTCAACTCGCCTTCAGTGGACATGTGTTACAGTAACTTTCCACCAACACTGCATGAAGGATGGAAGATGTGTTCCCCAAATGTGTAAGAAGGAGTTTATTATAAGATAAATGTATTCACTTTATGATACATTCTAGGATTGCACAGTGGTGGCTAAGAGACAGGTTGCATGTTAGGGGTAACCAGTCTTGTTCCTGAAGGGCCAATGTCCAGCAGAGTTTTGCACCAACCCCATTTAAACACACCTGATTGAGTTAATGAAGGTTGCCATGATTTTTAGAAACTTCCAGGCAGGCGTGTTGGGGCATGTTGGAACAAAACCCTGCAGGACATTGGTGCTCCATGAGAAGGACTGGAGTAGGTAAACGCCTTCTCAACTCGTGGCTCAACTAGAGTCAAATTTGGTCATCTCTAATTCAACATCTGGCTCTGGAAAAAAAAGAAAGAAAAAAAGGTCATCCAAATAACATTTTCTTCATCTCCTCCATGGAATATGACATACAGCAGACATTCAGCTGGACTCACCCATGCTGAAGCCTCCTGCACTGTTCTTCTCAAAGCAGTTCTGTAAACTTTCTATGAAGTTAGTTGCTATGGATCTTGGTTTCCTTCATAACATGTCTAAAGTTCCACTGACTGCCACTGTCAAGGTTTGCATGTGCATCTTAGCCCATGTTAACAGTTTTGTTTGTTTGCTTGTTTTTCACATAGCTCAAAAAACAAATAAATAGTTTGTCAACCAATAAGTACTTTGTTAACACTTTCGTAAGAAACAATTCTCATTATTAACTAGCATGCATATTACTAGCATTGTGGCTGTTTATTAGTACTTAATAAAAAGCACATATTAATGGATTATTCTGTATGAGCATATTTTAGATCCTTTAATCTCTACCCCATATCTAAACTTAACAACTACCTTACTAACTATGAATAAATGGCAAACAGGGAGATTATTGAGGCAAAGTCACAGTTAATAGTGAGAATTTGACATTATAATAAAGTGTGACCTATTTTAAACACAAACTTCATGGTAGGAAAAAATTCAAGGAGAACTTAACATATAACTTACATTTTGTATGTACCTTCAGCTCTAATGGTCACAATGACCAAAATGTACATCCTGATTGCACTATTATTTGCTAAGAATAAAAGCATCTTCAAAATGAATAAATGAAAAAAAATATTTAATGACCATCACCTACATACTAAATTATGTGTTATCTTGTAGTGAGATGATTCACTTTATAGGAAGTACAACGATAGGAAAACGTGTCTTGTGTTGTTCTCATTATAACTGTCTAGCTCTTATTTTAGATATGGTTCCCACTCTTTCTTTTTCTGCTTCATATCATACTACTGCTCAAGATTAATGTTTGGATACCAAATGTTTGTATACCAGAAACCTCGTCTAGTCTGACATCATCAACATGATTCAATATCACCGGTTTCCATTCCTGCAGAATATAAAATATTATCATTCACCACTGAGTCAACAGCTCTGATTTCACATCTTTACATGGCTATATTCCTACAATGTGTGGGTGTACCTGGGTGTACCAAAAACCTTTTGTGCCTGCATCTAAAAGAGGGCATTAACAGCTATTTGTATATTGTTAACTGCTACTTTTGTATCTCAGGATTTTTCATGTGTCAGTGTCAAATATGAACGTCTGAGATGATGTAACGTGATGTAAATGTACTTAAAAAAAATTTGTTCAAGTTTGTGTAGCCTTTATATTTATGTTTGTTTCATGTTTTAATAAAAACTTTTATACAATTATCAACAAAACTGTATGAATGACTATAATAATTATAAACATCAATATTTGTTTTACATTTGCTATTTCATAATACTGTTTATTTATTTACTGACTTTGAAACACAGTCACCCCACCACAACAGAAATTGTTGAAAACGTTAGTTAGAACCCATAGCAGTTAGAAGGTATGAGCGGACACATAACTAAACAAGAGAAACGTCATTTGTTACTGGATATTAATTAATTTGTTATTACTTAGTAATAAAGTAAAACTGTTCGGGTTAGTCCATGTTAGCTCAAATCCATTAAATTATATATGATCTCAATGTGATCGTCACATACAACTTTTGATTTTAATAATGTATTCGAAAATGTTGAAATTAACATTAACTAAAATTAATAAATGCTATTTTTAATTGTTACTTAGCGGTCGTGAAAGATAATGCAGTGAACTAATAGCAACAAAAACAGAAACATATTGTTAGACGCTGTGACCAGGATTTTACTCAAAGATGAAATGTGAACACACAAACATTACATTTTAAAATGGGCAGAATACTACTTGCCCATAATTAATAATGTGTGAGGAGTTTTAATCAACAATTCAATAACAAATTCTAACATGTTATGTGTCCTGTTGCTATACACTGTACAGTCTGTGTGGATAGTTTGTAATAAAGTACATTCTGAAGCACTGAGGGATGATTTAAGAATCATTCTTAATCCTTTAGTGGTGTGCACAAGATGCTGTGTTTCCCAGAATAGAACTGGAACGCACTTCCAAACATTGAGCTCTATTATTGGCGTTCAACTGAAGAAATGTTTTCAGTCTTTCTTAAGAAATGTTTAAAAACACAGCTGTTATGTGTCAGTGCAAGACTGTTGTTTTGTGAGACTGCCTCACGTGTGTCTGCGATTGGCTTTGTTATGTGATGGTGCAAAACAGCTTTAACAAGAAATTCAGTTATAATCAAAGGGAATCAAGTGCATGAGTTTAAACTGCACTGGTCAGTACATCAGTATTGGATGATGGGAGATGTATTTATTACTAATCATTCACACTAGACTTAGTCTTCTGCAACATCACAGTGGATTAAGGTAAATAACTATAATGCACAGCACTGACAGGCATAACTGTTTACTGTTGGCAACATCACAGAGCAGGACTGAGAACGCATGTCTGCAGCTCTCATAAACAGCCAATAATATCTTCTATCCCTTAAGGGTACGTTTACATGACAACGATGTGCTAAAAGTCACATGGATCCACGAAAACGACTTAACATGCTGTCTTATGCATGCCAGGCCAGCAGTTGGTGATTTCACTTTGTAAAGAAACACTACGCAAACACGTGATACACGACGTACACAACATCACCATTTTCACAAATTTGCATTTTTGTAGTTTACACAAAAACAATAAAAGTATCATTTTCAAATGCTTGCACTTGAAAACACAAAACGCTGCTGTTGTGTAAATGAACAGATGCGTTCGGTCTCACTCTCACAGTTTGGAGCCGATTTTAGTACAGTCGAGAAAAATCATTGCATGACAGACGATAAAATTAAACTGTGGGCTCCGTTTTCCAAAAGTATCATAAACATGCTTTTGGCCAACCCAGGCTCATTGGGGGAAAAAAATGTTCCAGAAAAAATTATTAATTTGTTCAGTTTTCCACAAAACAGAACCTGGAAATATTTTATTACATTGGTTGTCGTACTTATCATAGCATTTAGGAAAGGAAATGTTTAGTGAGTGATGCTACTTTTGCTAAGGTTAATGCTCTATCGCAATTGAAATAACGTACCATGTATACTAAACCAGACCCTAAACCGAAACCAGTGTTTCGCAACTTTTTTTCTGGAGACACATCACCAGTAGATATCTCCCTTAACTGCAGGGTATGTGATTTGGTTCAAAAATGTTTTGTTATGCTGGTTGAAAGTTAGGGTTACACTATGATACACCATGATGGCGATCACTAAGTTAAGTGGTCTAAATGTGTATTTATATCGTCTATGGAAGCTGTATGACCATAAAGTGTTCGTCCAATCATATCGCTCAGTTCGAGGGCTATGATAGGCTGTCCTACCTGTCAAAGTATGTATTTGCATACCTCTGCGCACACCCTGTTCCATTACGCTATTGCAGACCAAATGAGAATGGAATGCGTTATTATTGCAATATTATGCGCATTGTACTGTAATGTTAAACGAGACTAACGATAAATGAGACATGAGGTAATCTGTGTTGCATTCAACCCTCCACAAACATCTCTTCTCTTATCATGTCGCCGGTTAGCCTCTAGTCTGCCTGTGCGCGTTAATGTGTTTTGGAGGAGGCGTGACTTTGGAGAGTGATTTGCAGAGAGGGTGGGATCTTAAGCTTTCAAAGCTAGCTTGCTGTTGCTAGCCTCTCCGAAATCTCCTACCCTGCCTTTAAGTTAGAAAAAAGTGAAACTTCTAGATTTGGGTGGTATCGGGGCCTAAATTTCATCCATAAAAATCCATCGTAAGACATAAGATTTTTTATGACATTCTAAGAATGTATGTCTTTGTTGTGATCAAAATGTGAAATATTAACATTTTTGTTGGAACTGTACCATATTAGGGCAGCTCACAGCTCACAGCTAGTGTTCCTGGTCTGAGTCATTTAACGTATGCATATGTATTACGTTACAGTATAGCCAAAAATTCTATAAATTATATAGAGCACAACTTCAAACAGTGGTTTTGGCTATATAATGTTATAATGTTGTAATTTTTGATTAAATTAATAATGTAATGTTAAGTGATTTGAGACTTGATTCGAATTTCAGCATTAAAGATTTCAGACTTGACTCAGATTCCAGTGTGAAGTGTAATCTGGTTAAAGATACAATTTCTTTATTTACACTTTATTTCCTTTTGCAAAGGAGCTCATACTCTGAATTGTTTTATGTATTAATCTGGAGTGTTGGCTCTTATGGAAATATCACTGACATCTACTCATGTGCGTCATGTTAACTTAAACAGGTTATTTCAGTCCATTTGCTGTTATTCAAATAGTCTTTGTCTTCAGTTTCCACTCTGATGACTCACTGGTGCAGTCGAGCTGCTTAATGTCACATTGCAAATGGAAGTTTAGAACGTATGACAAATAATGGAAGAGGAAGTTCAAAAGACTATTTAAAATGACGTAATGATGTCAAAATTTGGATATTTATTTACTTTGTGAAGGTTTTGAATGATGTTATGCTTCGTCTATGTGTGGGCAGAATGCAACAGATTTAGATCTCTTTTCATTCAGGCGTTTTAAACATACAGGAGAATGTTTGGAGTTTAAAACACTTTGAGACAGATTTTAAGAATCGTATAAAGATTTATTTCATCCTGACACAAATTCAACAGTCTTGGATAGATTTGTGTGACATGCTTGACAATGGCTGATTAAATGACTCATTTTATTCTATGAAAAAATATATATATTTGGGGTCCATAATATAAAAGCTCCTTCCATGGTCATCTAATAAACAACCAAGGAGTACTGCAACTGATGATGATGGTGTGTGTGTGTGTGGTCCTGGTATTCCTTACATTATGGGGAACAAATGTCCCCACAAGGATAGTAATAGTCAATTTTGAACTTGTGGGAAGACATTTTCAGGTCCTCATGAGGAAAACAGCTTATAAATCATGAATGAAGGTTCGATAAGTCGTTTCATATGGAAATGCATCACAATATGGTAATAAAGTCGGTTGAGTATCTTGGATTATTGGAATATTGCAAGATTGTTGTGGTCTATTATTAATATCAGTTCTGCATATTGCTTATCATACACATTACTTTTGGTATAAAAAACAATATTCGATATTGGTTTAGCTATTGACTAGCTACTGACAAGCAGCAATCATAAAATTACAAAAACGGGGGAGTCTCAAGTGTCACCTGGATTTATGAGAACACAACCTCTGCAGTGTGGGAGATTACAAACTATTTTAATAGTCTTGCACAATAACACAAATGACACACCAGTCAGATCCTCCTCAAGCACACGTAGGCAGACTATTAAAGTTATTTATAGGGTCATATTGATCATGACGTATGTCCAGTTTTGACAACTTCCTCTTTTTTAGGTCTTCACAGTCATATGACTCACCACACTCATTACAATTATATAGCATTAAAGTTATGTATACATAACATTCTCATATTAAGCATTATGTAAATAATCACACTTATGTTGTTTATTCATGTTTATAGTGTTGTATTATAGCTTAGCACAACATTGCTTTCACATGATGTAGCATTCTCTCTACAATCCCTGCAGTCTTTCCTGATTTTTTTTTCTCTGTTTTGTTCTTTTTTTCTTTTTTTTCAGCTGGATGGACCTTGCTCAAAAGTGTTATTCCGGCTGATGAAATGATTTGGGGAAGGGTGAACAGTAGCTGGTTGTGCAGTAGGTCATGTGCTAATCATTTGAGCTTCAGGAAACTACCTCATCCAGATGTTAAACTGTTACTTTGTCTGTGAACTTGTGACCAGTCCTGATGTAGTTCACCCAAACATCATGTCATCCTTTACTCACAGCACAACTATGTTCTGTGGAACGCAGCTCTCAAATTGTTTTCGTCCTTTCCCATATTCAGACTTGGCACCAATGGTTCTGCTTCCAGTTGTGAATTTAAAACAATAAAATCATAATTTCTGGGGAAATTGACAACATAGAATTGGAAGTTGTAGGGGAAGTCGCTTTGGATCTTTTACGGAATGTAATAAATTTCAGTACTTGAGGTTTAGAGCAGTGGCTCCCAAGACCACTAGATTTGTATATTCTCCCTTATACCCCCAATTCTGGTCTTGCAGTCTCCATTAATGAGCTGATGAGTAGAATCAGGTGTGTTAGATAAAGGAGGGATGCAACATTTTAGACATTCATATGAGTGATATCATAAAAATGTTACATGAATATGAATTGATTTATTCACTGTTGCTGGAATCTCACAAGAATAATAGAACCTTTTCACCTAAAGCAAATATTTAAAGCAAACTGGAAATAAATCTGGGAAAAGTACTGTCTGTGTGTATCTGGCGTGCATATTATCCTCAGATCAGGGGGAAATTTCTAGAATGTTCAAGAAATTTCTAGTGCTAAAAAAGGTGCTAAAACAGCACACCATTTCACATTTTTTCTTTTTTAAATTGGCTGAGTAAATGATTCACTTACTCGATTATGTACTTAAATGCATTTTTTTCATTCCTGAATGAGGAATGAAATATCCTGTTCTTTAATTTTAAGAAGGACATCATGAGTAACAAACCCCTGCTGAACACTAGTTAGACTTCATAGTATACCTACCAATGGGGAGTAAATCCAGTAAAGCACAAGATAACACTTTAGTATAGTGACCAATTCTCACTATTAACTAGTTGCTTATTAGCATGCCTATTATTATAACATATTGGTTGCTTATTATTACTTATAAAGCACTTCTGCATGACCATATTCTACATCCCTAATCCTACCCAATACCCAAATTTAACAACTACCTTACTAACTATTAATAAGCAGCAAATTAGGAGATTATTGAGGCAAACGTCATAGTTAATGGTTTGTTAATAGCGAGAATTGGACCTTAAAATAAAGATATTGTAGTGGAGTGTTAAGGTGGAGGTGAAGTTGCTATTTTACAGTCTTATAATTTCCATTACAAATTATTAGTAAAACATGTCATGAGT
Source organism: Sinocyclocheilus anophthalmus (assembly GCA_018155175.1). Taxonomy (NCBI): domain Eukaryota; kingdom Metazoa; phylum Chordata; class Actinopteri; order Cypriniformes; family Cyprinidae; genus Sinocyclocheilus; species Sinocyclocheilus anophthalmus. The sequence continues at coordinate 57,329 of JADLZN010004291.1, read as the reverse complement.
AAAGCATGTCACGCTCCCTTCAGTCTCCACTTCATCAGGAGTCAGGAGTCACTGATTTACAGGTTATCAGTGCATTCCACATCAGCTCCACAGAGCCAACCCCTTCCAGTTTAGGCTTAATTCAGCACATGACAACCCTAGCAAGCTATTTTGGCTCCATGAGGGAGTGGAGAATCTTCCTTGTACATTGTTTGCTGGCATTCAAGATGCAGTATCAATGAGTACTCACAAAGTGAGCAAGGATTGCATACAACATCTCTCTCCTGATGAGGAAAGCTTTATAGTAGGGGCTCTACGAACTGGAGGCAGGAAGATCCAGTTACCCAGTCAGCTAAACTATTTGTCACTCACTTTCAGGAGGTCTTTGAACATCTAGCCAGTCATTCTAGTTGGAATGAGCCTGCTCTTATAGACACCTATCTCCATGTGTTGACTAAGACACTTGAACTAAAACTCAATTATGTAACTGATACCATGCAACTTAAATTAAATTAAATTAAATTTAGCAATGTACGGTCTTATTGACCAGCAGGTCAGAAACACATTTTCTTGGGTTTAAAAGAAAACCCAGTGTTAAATAAGACAACACTTCAGCTGTCAGGCTATGTGTTGCATCTGCTTAGTTGAGGAATTTACAAAGTATGTAGCGTGGGATATACAATAGGACATAAATATCAAACCCTGCAAGCAGCAATGCATAATCAGTCAGCAGCTAGACAGAGAACATGGAGGCTAAAGGGAGAACACTTTACCTGTTTGCGGTTGAAAAGGCCTGTTGACCTGCATTTTATGTTTAAACAAGGTAAAATAATGTTATGTGAAAGAACTGTAGAAACTGAGACCCAGTGCAGCCAAGAGAAGGCGAGTAGGGTACAGCTGATGCTCCATCACTAACATTGACTACCCTCACAGTCCTTGTTGTCCTCCACAGGGAGATTTGTAGATCACAGGTGACCTTCACACAGCATTCTGCATTGGCAGGGCTCATTCTCAAAACTCAGTCTTGCTCATAAAAAAGATTTAGTTGAACTGTCCACTGGAATGGGTGGTTCCTAAGCAGGGTCTTGTCAGGTCTCTACAGAGAGGGAAGTCTTCCTCTGCCATGAAGATATGAGGCCGGGGCCCCCGATTGCTCTGCTTCTGGCAGCAGCGTGTGTTCAGGTAGACAGAGGGTTTGACAGCAAAGAATGTTACCAAAGGGACTATTAACCAGTGTCCCACAATCTGGTCACCCCATAACTGCCAACACCTATGATGGGGAGGCAGTATTTGGAAGGTGGCCAGCGACCCATGTAGCCCAAATGGAAGGACCTGATACTGCCAGTGATCAGATGGGAAGCTATAGGCTGGCTTTTCCTGTGCCTTTGGCATCAGGGAGATATGCCAATAGCCAAGATATCGTTCACCTTCGTCATTGCAGAATAAGAACGTGCCATCAGGCCTTGGAACAATGATGATGGGGCTGCATTGGTCGGAACCAGAAGTTCATGTTTCCGAGAACTAGTTTGCATTCTCCACCATTGTAGTGGGAAAAAATGAGAGAAAGACATGAACAGCCTGCTTCACAAGACACATGAACAAGGTAAGTTGAATAAAGCGGTGAGAGGATCTGCTCTGTATTGTTGTTTCCTGGAATAGGATGTTTTCCTATGTACAACAGTGAATTAAGCCCCATTAACACGTCAGCATCTACTGCATTGTAGCACATGCATTTTTCTGCTTTACTCTAGATTTAGTCAATAAATATGCACAATGGCATAATGACAGAAAATACAGTTACTAAAATTTGTATTTTTTACAAGGCATAGTTATAACCAGTAACCAGGCCACACTTCCACAGGTCAGCTTGTGGCAGCTTTTATCCAAAGCAATTTACATTTCAAGTTTATGCATTAGTTTTATGCATTTTTTGAGAATCTAACCAATGTCCTTGGTTTTTGCTAATGCTATATTCTTTGCTGTTTCAGAAATGCTCACACATTATGTTCACACCATCACTATTTTTTACACTATCCTTAACACCATTAAAACACATGAATACATCTAGCCAATATATTTAGTTGAGACTCAAAATATCAGCTGATATATTCTCAACAACAACTAACCTATTACAAAAGGCCCAGGCATGGGAGATGAGAGTAGATCTGGGAGGAAGACTGCAGTTCCCCCAAATAGTCCTGAAAACCCTAAGGTCAGATGTGGTTCTGTGGTCTGACTTGGCAAATAAGATCATCTTGATCAAACTTACAGTCCAATAGGAAGAAGGATGCCACCAAGCTTTTGAAAGGAAAAGTGCAAAATAACAATGTCGGGAGAAAGATTGGCAGGCATGGCTGTTCCCAGTCGAGGTTGACTGTAGAGGATTCTGGGCCCAGTTGGTATAGAGACTGTTTACAGCAACTGACTAACAGAAAAGGAGAGGAAGGTAGCAATCCGCAGGATGGGGAAGACAGAAGAAAGATCATCTTGTAGGTTATGGAATAGGATAGAGGAGCAAAGCTGGAATCTAGGAGGAGAAGTTGGGCAGTGATTTGGCCACCACTGCCGACCCACCAACAGAAGAGTGTTACGGTTCAGGATCGAAACGCCCAAGGAGTGTTGGACACCATCAGCTCCTCCTGGCTAAGGCTACATTCACACAAGGTGAATGGTAAGAGGAGCATCTCTTATATGTAGGTATTCTCAATATATTCAGCTAACTGATAATATGTAATCATATGTAATCATTCAGATTGTATTGTATTAGCTAGTATTTTAACTAGCAATGACGTATTACCATGCTAAATGTTGAGTAAAGTAGCAAAACATCTGCTATGTGTACCAAACCTCAGCCAAACCAAATACTCCACTCTTCACCACAATGATAACCCAGTGTATCCAAACGGTTCTAAATCCCGAAATAATTCAACATTAAAAACTATCAAGTCTCTTTCTTAATTTCAGCTATTTTACTCCATTAAGTATTATACAAAGCATCATGGGAACTGGAGTTTTAGTAATGTCAACAGCAAAACTAATTTTTGAGTACTTGATTGGTTCACATTCACCTCACACATTTTGTTTCAATAGATAACACATTACCTTAATGACACTAATCAAAAGCAAAGAAATCAAGTTCAGAACAGAAACACAATTTTGTTGTGTAGATCCCAATCTGAATAAATCACGCAGTCTGTGTTCTTTGTTTTTTTTTCAGTGACTGAAGAGCAGACAGCTGCTCACGAGAGCATTCAGATCTGCCAGGTGGCCATGACTGTTGTGAAGCTCATTCGGATAAAGTGCCCTTGTTGAGTTGGCAGAGCCACTTGCAGCGATCAAAGGCCAAGGGTTCCCAATGGCGGCTGGCAGGAGAAGCCAATATTTCCCTAGCAACTCACTGAAGAGGTCATTCAATTGTTGCTATTTGCAGTGTTGAGACTGCAAGAGAGGCAAACCGTGCGTTCATTCACAGAGATCTCCTCTATGAAAACAACACATTCTCCTGGGATTTGTTTGATCCTTAGTCCTAAATGACGGGGAATCCTAGTAAAGGTTTTGAAGAATATTACAAAGAGGAATGTAATGAAATAAAGAAAATCAAATAAAAAACGTGTCAAAAACAGACAGCTATTCTTTTGCATACATCCCATTACCTGTTCGTCTCAATGCTAGTTATTTTCCTCACCAAATCTTCAAAAGTCCCCAAACCAGAACATTTAGCAGGGATATATGCTGTGACATTGTGTTTTCATGACAATTAAGTATTTTACCCACCATAAATTACCATGAAGAAAAATCTCATTGTAATGCATCCAGATGATTTACATTTGATTTTTACTTTTTTTTCCCCAGTAGCGAAATATTCAGTATTGAATATTTAAGAAAACGTGCCTACTTTTTCATGAAAATAATGCCAAGAACAAAATAGGCTTAATTTTCTTAAAGCGTGGGTGGGGTAAATACTGACCCCTTTATAAGTTCAGCAATGCTGAAATGCAATGCAATGTAAAATGCTAAATTGAAAGAAATGCCACAAAATGCAAAGATACAGAAATAATAATAAAAGAGAGGCAGGAGGCAATATTGTCCAATTTTACCATCTAAATGTTTTATTTGTGTTTTGCGTTGACACTGGCTTTTTAAATCTCTATGTCTTTTGCACTTGCTATCTTAGGAGATGCGTTGGAATTGTAAACAGTGAAAATGCTAAAATACAGTTCATAAAACAACTTACAAGCAGTGTACGTCCAAGGCAGAGGACGACCATACCTGCTCCACCCCGATTTATAACAATACATGTCATTTTATAGCTTTAAGGTTCACATATTTACATAGGTACAGCAACGCTTCATGGTACACCCATAAAACCTTGTGTGTTTTTATCTTTTTATCATTTTTTCTTAAGAATCGTATATACATCCATTAACCCGGCTGCCTGCTGCCAGGGAAACACAGTTAGAATAATTTGTATACTAATGTAATTCTTACATTACCTGCAACTTACAATAAAATGAATACAGATCTCAATCCATTGTCTTTTTCATAAAAACGGTAAACTTATCCATAAGATAAGTCAAGAAATAAAAATAATAAACATATTGCACTTCCATCAGGACAGCTGTGGACCTGGACCAAAGTGGAAAAGGGAAATTCAGCTGAGTGCAATGAACAAAGCAACCAGTAAAACCTCTAAATAAATAACTACGTTTTTGTATTGGTAAAATATGTTGTCTTATTAACAAATATAGGGAAATATCCTAAATTACCTCTATTAAATATAGAGTGCATGATTACACCTAAAGTCCGGAAAAAACAACATTTTAAGCATAGAAACAGAAGGTTAAATAAGTCTGGAAGCTTCATAATTGAGTGCCATAATGTCCTGAGAATACTGTCTCTTCCATTCTTAATGTGGAGCTACAACGAATGGCTTATTGGCTTTACATATCGCAGCTAAGCATGTTTTGTATACTCTTTAGAGACCAACGCCCAATTTCAAGTCCATTTCAAGCTCAGAGCGAAATGCTCCAGTCTTCAGCTGCAGTTTGGTCCATTCCTCTAGAGCGTTATTTATTTATGAATTTATGAATTGTCTTGTTTTGTGCCAGCATTTCTTGCACCTCTTCATGTGATATGGAGTCGACGGACATGGATGAAGGCCATTGAGTGATAAGTGCTTGTTCATTGTCGACATCCAACCCTGTAGGGACGAGACATTTCTGAAATGTCCAGGAAAGTCATCATGAAATGGAGAACAAAGAGAGGTTGGTGGCACCAATAGTGCTCCAGCAGAAGAAGATAAAGATGCTAAACAGTACCCAGCTGTCTTAGTGTTAAAGAGGCAATAATTGCCTCAAATGTCTCCAGTACACTTGGAAAACCAATTAAATAACAACAAAATTCAAATGGGAATAACCAGCGTTATTCAGCATGGTGATGCCCCACTCGTCCAGCGCCATTAGGTCGGGCCACACTACCTTTCTTTCACCACTTGTAAACGATGCCTTGAGCATTTCTCCACTCCCTGTCTTTTCGCCACATTAACACAGAGAATGGCTGATGAGAATGAAATGCTAAGTGAAAGAAACCTCTCCAATGCTATAGTCTCTATAGTCTTATAGTCTCTCTCTCTCTCTCTCTCTCTCTCTCTCTCTCTCTCTGTCATCTTAGGAGGAGGTCGATGTGGTGCTGGGCTTCTTTTGATTCACCAACTCTACGTAGAGTTCTGAGCGCAGAAATCGAGGGTACGAGTCTTTCTCCATCAGACCGTATATCCTTCTCTGGGCCAGGTCGAAACAAGAGCGACTGATGTTTTGTAAGTTCTCTTTAGTGTGTTCCCTGGTGCAGGAATCCAAATTCACCTGAGGACAAACAAAAAGCCATTACTTCCAAGTTAACAGCCGTTTTACTTCAAGCTACAGTAAGGTCACAGAGAGTTTAGACCGAAAGCACGTTTGCGCCAGATTTCCACCAGTCCATTTATGGACTGTCTATAGACCTCCTGATCCAGGAGGGCCACCATCCAGCAGCGTTCAGCTGTGTCCCTAATTAAACACAGTGGAACCCACTAATCAAGGTTTTCAGGATTAATAGAAACTTCTAGGCAGTCTGTTGGAGCTAAACTCTGAAGGAAAATGTCCCTCCAGGAGCAGGACTGGACACCCTTGTTTTCATGTATGTTGTGCACAAATGGCAAACTGCTACATCCTATAGAATATGACGGATTTTATGCAACATCCAAGTGTTTTTTTTTCCCACATGGAAAAAAAAGTAATGTTTACATTGACTATGTAATACTTAGTGCTTACTATTTGTGGAAATTCTGACAAGTCAGGTAGACACAACTTTGTAGGTTTCTACTACATTTTTTTTACAGCTTTTTATTATTGCTGCCCAACATTTGATTATCGTGTTCGGTCACTGCTTGGTGTTCATTGTAAAGTCAGGGTCCTGAATCTATAACTAGATGAGAAACATTCATCTTTTTTTATAGAAACCTGCTCCTAAATGGCACATAAAACAAACTCTGGTTGGTCGATTAACATGCTGGTAAGGTGGTCTCTTCCAGTCTAAGCGAGTAGTCAGATTAAGCTGAAATCTGGACTGGACATTATGCTAAAAGTATGGCAACTTGAAACTACACAAAGCTCAGCCTGAGTGGGTTCTGAAGAGTTACTGCTGGAAATTGCTGCAAGGTCATGCTGCTCATCTGATTTAGAATTTCCAAACTGCATTCCAAGTTTGCAAAATGAAAACATGCACTCATACTATCTGCTGTGTTGTGCGGCCAAGAGGGAGACCATTAGTCAGGCATGACATCATGTCCTCCATGGCTTTTTCTTTGACCAATTTTTTAGGCTCCTGACACAACGCAGAGTATTTTTACAGTCTTTTTTTACACTGCTAAATAGAGAATGGGGGCATTGTTTAGACGCAGCGAGTGGTGCTCAACTTTCTTGACTCCCAATTAATATCTGTAATGACTTTTACTGTCAGATGATCGCAGTCTGTAAAATTTGAAATAAATATGAGACTATGCTCACCTCCTTACAAGACTGGATAGCGATGAATTCCGCAAAGATTTTCTTAGCTTTCGATGCCATCTTGGACTGTGATTTAATCTTCTTGTAATCCTCGCAGGCCAGCCAGAAATCCAGATTCTCTTCACTAAACTCCGTGCGCAAGAAAGCTCTAAACACCGCCAGCCCATCTGATGAGGGAGAGGGAAAAAATAAAGAGGCAGAAAAGGGGAAATGTTATTAGACTAGGATAAACAGAGAACCATGGCAACGGCAGCCTCCACTGAAGAGGCAGCTCTGAGCGCCAAACTCTGAGTCACTACTTAGTGCATTAACATGAGAACACAACTCCAAATAGCAATTTCATTTCATTTGTTCTCCCTCGAGACTCCTGCCGCCATTTTCATAATTATTATTTTTTTTTAATTATTCTTATTTTAAGTAATTATTTTAATCCCTTTCAATGACTCAACTTGAACTCACATTATTTGTACTGCAGGTTGCTATTGCTACCAAGTACATGAAGGTAAGTGCTGCAGCAAAATCATAAACTTTGTACTGATTTTAGATCCTCTTTATGTATCCAGCAATACCAAAGTAGCTCTTTTTTATGCAATACAAAAGAAAACAAATTATATTCCATTCTTCAAGACTAAAAACACGTTAAAACCCATCCGCCAGTATTATATATATATATATATATTATATATCTATATATAATAGTATTTAGAACGCTTGGTTTTTGGCAGCATATGCATCACATTGATTTCCTTATTCAGAAGCACTACATACTGACATTTTTTAGATTTCCTTTCCGCTCTAAAGGCGCCCAGTATTAAAATAGAAGGAAGCGTGGCCCCGTCCCAAAGCACGCAATCACCTTTCCGTTCTCATAAGAGCCTGCTGATAACAGCATGTGGGTGCTCTCAACCTTTCGTATTAGGGAAACAATCGCTGCGGAAAAAGACATATCCTGCCTAAAATCTCAGGACTTAATTGCGTCACAAGCACTTTCAACGTCACGAAACGAATGAATTTGATTAAAAGCCATGATATGGATGGTGGGCTTTTGTCTGAGTGCTTTAATCTGTGGTCTTCCTCTGACTCCATAGAATCCATTGAGATCCATATGAGAGCCATTGACCACGTTCAACAGACCGCTCATTCAGTGACTCAGAGCAGGAAATCTAGAGAAAGCATGCATGCTTAACACAATGCAACAATGCAGTCACCATCCCTGTGGATTCAAGACAAGCCAATGGGATTTGTCAAACACATCCAATACAACAAGTTTATTACATACATGAGAAAAGGAAAACAAATGATATAAAGAGAATATGTCTTACATTTGTGGATGAGCAGCTTGTCCAAAGATTCACCCCACTTCATTGACTCTTCAGGAGTGGGCCTGCAAATAAAGACAGAACGGTTTTTCAGCAGACCCATCTCTGTCAGGTTTCTCATTGTATGACCCATTCGAAGCTCTGCCCTTCTCTCGCCTGAGTTGTGTGTGTCTGTCTGAGTGTGTGAGCATCTGAGTAAGTCTCTCTTGGACGGCCTCTTTTATACTTCTCACTGTGGAGAGGAGGGGGTGGGATCAGGTTGCACCAATAGAATTACGTGTCAGCCGGAGGCTCCGCCCACAGCTTCTCTCAAAGACTCATTCTTGCTTTCATTGTCTGTCTAAACTCAGCACCTACAGTCTGCAGCTTTAACACTTACTTTGCCACTGCCAAATAAGGGAACAGGGGAGTGTTATTTAACATAAAACCATAAATCAAAACACAGAGTGCAAGCAAACAAAGATCTATGCTTCACACCTGTAATTTTTATTCTGACCTACTTGCTACTTCTGAGCATTGAGATCTGTTCCATAAAACATTTGACATTTTGCAGTTCATGTACAAACTTAAAATACGAATGCTAGCAATGTCACTCACTCAGACCATCTCGGCAGTACAAACATTTCTGCAGCACATATCTAATCAATTTAACCCTTTGGTTCATGACATCCTCTACATTTTTTAAAAGTCATTTTAACCACCATAGGTGATTCTTTTAACCATAATTATATTTCACTGTCATTGATATAAAATAATAATAATAGTAATAATAATAATAATAATATTATTATTATTATTGTGTGTTAAAGTTTTAGAATTTTGTTGTGTGCTATTGTCATTTTTAGTTTTTTTTATGTCTATACAGTTTTATTTTTTTTGTCATATTTATTTCTTGGCAACAAACTGAAATAAAAAAAGTTTTATTTTATTTCAGTTGACATTTGTTTCAAGTAACAGAATGTGTTTTTGTGATGGTTTTAGTTTTAGTAGTAATCCTGTGACAAAGTATTGAACCATCAATCTATGGAATATGCAATATCTATTACTGCCTATCTGTCTATACTACTGCTGTACAGATGTGTAACTCTCTCAAAATAAACCATTTATTTAGGGCAAAACACTAAACCAAAGCGTAGATTAATAACTTTAGATTATGTATATTTGCAAAAACCACTTCCAAAGGTATTCATCTAAAAGACATCTTTTTAGAGCTTCCTTAGTGTGTCTGTCTCTTTCATCCCACACACACGAGCAGAGAGCCACCAGCTGGATCATTACCCAGGAAGCAGGCAGACATCACAAACACACACACACACATACACACACACACTCACTTGACAGACTTCATGGATTTGTCGAGCTTGCCGACTGGGGAGCTTCCGGGAGACTCATTCCTCCTCCTCAGGAAAGCGAGTCGGTTCTTCATGTCTTTGGCCCTGCACAAAAAAATGCACAGAAGGGAAAGAGCTGAGTTCTGCAGGTCATAAACAAACCAACAAATCAATCGCAGTCATGGAAAACACAACACCATAAATCCGATTTAGATTGTCAATGAAGTAACCCATAAAAAGTTAATCCGCCGTACATCTTTTCCTCAATTCGCAGTTATCAAAGTTAAGAGGACGTCTGAACTTCCCGGAGCCGTTTTGAGAAACTCTTTCTGCCTCTCGTAAATCTCTCTTCCTTCTCGCCAGTCCTGCGTCTGAGCGAGAGGATGAGTGAAGGGAGGGTTGTGCCACTCTCCACACCATCGCTCCGCTGTTCAGGTGCCACCGGAAGTCCCGGAGGCCTTAACCTAGGGCCGATGGGCCCCGGGGACCGCTGTGGAGTGCAGCTGCATCTCCAAATCTCCAAAAACCTGACTGTTCACCCCTGGATCCACGTCTCTGGAGATGCATGCTGAGCTCCGGAACCTCCAGATGCCCGTCCTCCCTCTGCCTGACCTCACATACCTTTTCCAGAGGAACAGGCTTTGCACAATTTCCGCCCACTGATTTCCACTGTGGCTTTGCAGATCCTCTGCCCTCATCAGCTCTATTTGGCCTCTCGTAACACAGGCACATGCTGATGACAGTACCAAAAAAAGAAGCTGAATACCATTTTTGGCTCTCCCAAAGCCACAGTTCCCACATAAAGCACACACCGAGTGTTCCTGCGGTCCATGATTGTACAATAGGCATGAGGTGTTGTTAGACACAACATGACGTTTCTACAATTCAAATGCCTTTTACAAGATGCTAGAAAAAGCTATATGATAAATTGCTAAGTAAAATGTAATTTTATAAATGATTAGTAATAATCACAATAAACAATTCTTCTGCCACACAATATAGCATATCAGCATAACTGTCCAGCTCTTTACGTACTTGTCGCACTGAAACTGACTGTGTATATCGTCTATTGTATAACAACTCATCGAATCAGAATTTAGTGTCAGAACTATTAATTTTCTGATTTGATCTGTTATATCTGTACATACACTCCATTCAAAAGTTTGAGGTTGGTAATATGTTTTTGAAAGAAGTCTCTTCTACTCACCAAGGCTGCCTTTATTTGATCAAAAATACATTAAAAACAGTGACTACTGTAAATATATTTTTTCTCATAATTAAAATATATACAGTGTTTATTTGAATAGCATTTTAAAATAATTTATTGCTGTGATCAAAGCTGAAATTTCAACATCATTACCCCAGTCTTCAGCGTCACATGATCCTTCAAAAAATTATTCTAATATGCTGCTCAGAAACATTTTGTTTGATTCATTATTAATACATTTTGGAATTACAATGTTGAATCATGTTATTATCAGTGTTGTTTATTTATCAACATTGAGCTGCTTTCATTTTTTTTTTTTCTTCTGGCAACCATGATACAGTTTTTGTTTCAGAGATTCTCTGATTGAACAGAAAGTGAAAAAGATTTAATTTGAAACAAAACAAAAAGCTGCATGTATTTGAATAAAGAGTTTATTTTGTTGCAATGTCAATAAATTTGCTGGTCACTTTGTGATCAATTCAAACCTTTGCACCGTACAGCATATATATATATATTTATATTATATCTATATATATATATATTATATATATAATATATATATTATATATATATTTGTTTACACTTTACTTGAAGGGGTGTGCAGAAGACTGACATGACAACTTCATAATCATGACATGACACATGAATATGAAGGTTTTTTATGCATGTTTATTGCAACTGTCATTAAGTGTCATTCGCTCATTTATGTAATTTTTAATGCAAAGATGACAATGTTTGAGATGTCTTTGTTATGGGCTATGGTTAGGGGTAATGGTAGGGGTAGGGTTAGGTCAAATAATATCATATTTGCATTAAAAATGACATAAATGAGCGAATGACACTTAATGACAGTTGTCATAAATATGCATAAAACCTCCTTCATATTCATTACATGTGTCATGTCATGATTATGAAGGTGTCATGTCTTATGCACAAACACCCCCCCTTCAAGTAAGTGTTTTACCATTATAATAAAATATCTATTTTATTTATTTAGTTTTGTCATTATGGCAATTATACAGTATTTATGGAAGTAATAATTGGATATACAGCGATTTTTGTCAACAGTGTGAACAGAAGAAATAAGTCAAATTCTGTAATAACCGACGGTTAATAATCTGACCAAAAATGTTTCAGTCCTCTGGCTATGATGACGGAATGCGTAGACAAGCCTCAACAGGAAAAAGGAAGTCTGCAACTATTTATGACATATTATGTCGTCCTGTACACCAGAGCTGCAAAAAATTCCCCCTCTTTAGGCAGATCTAGCTGGTGACCAGTCCGGCCAAAATACAACACCAGGCTCTTTTCTTTCCAGGAAAAATTACAGCCCGAGTTCTGAGTGAAAAGTTCATACATCAGGATTGCAGAATTCAAATAGTTTAATTTAAATCACAAGTACCCCCATGTCCCAAAGCGAAGGCTGTTAGTATCTGAGAATCCAATCTGCTTGGCAAGCTGGGAAATGAGATGATGAAACATTAGTCAGCCACGGTGTGACTAACTGAGAGGAAGTTCCTCACACCAGATGCTTGAGAAAGAAGGCAACAAAGCTATTTTGAAAACTATGAAAAATCAACTGCTTGAAAAAGTATGCCAGTTATTGAGGAGTCCAAATGCTACACACCTATAACCTATAATGGGTGCATACATCTTTGTAATTTTATGTAATTAACTACAATAAAGTTGTAGTAAACAGTATTTATTACTGATGTTAACATTTGAGGATGATGCCAAAGGAAAGCTTTGTCAGATTTAGTTAACTGGGGAGAATAAATACGCGTGCACATGCTGAGTGCTGTAGTACAACTTCAATGTGAATACAATATCCTGAGAACTTCATTCTGTTGTAATATTTGACATTTTTAAACAATTTAAACTATCTAAAATCGTCAAGTCAAATCTGCTTTATATTAAAGGGGTCATATGATGTTGCTAAAAAGAACATTATTTTGTGTATTTGGCGTAATGAAATGTGTTTATGCGGTTTAAGGTTCAAAAAGCACATTGTTTTCCCACATACTGTACATTATTGTTTCTCCTCTATGCCCCGCCTTTCTGAAACGCGTCGATTTTTACAAAGCTCATCGCTCTGAAAAGCGAGGTTTGCTCTGATTGGCCAGCTATCCAGTGCGTTGTGATTGGCCGAATACCTCAAGCGTGTGACGGAAATGTTACGCCCCTTACAATACTGTGATGCCGTGTCCCGGCCGGAGAGACGAGACAAAAACATTAAAACCCATTACAAACTGTTCTGGAACAGTGTTGTAAATACAACTTAACCACTGATTTCTAGTCGTGTCCTCTTTTGGAACACCAAACAAAGTAGTTTCGCTTTCACAAAGAAACACAGCGGGCTAGAGTGAGCGGCGGCCGGCGGGCTTAAGAACGGGTGTGGCCGAATGGGTTCGACGAAGGAGTGGCCGGTGGGTTTGTGGCAACCACATGTGACGACCCCGGGCTGGACTCCGCTTCGTCCACGGTGAAAGCCGATCCGGCGATCCACAGCGCAAAGTTGAGGTATTTCCTCAACAACCAGCACAGATCAGCTCTAGGCATGACGAAGCTGATATCGTCCTCTTTTGGAAGACTAAACATAGTAGTTTCGCTTTCACAACTAAACAAACAGCGTCTTCACGACATGGCGGCGGCGGCAACAATACTACAGCGATAATAAAAGTTTCGCCTTCTTTCTTTGCATGAACATTTAGGCAGCGTTATGCAAATCTTCCCACATTGTGACATAGATATGTGGGGGCATGTTAGAACGAGGGGTTTTAGGTAGGCGTGGTTGACTCTGAACTTTTATAAAGAATATCTCTTTGGATTTGAGACTTTTAGTCTTTGCAACTTCACAGATCTTCTTTATGCACCAAGAGCTTGTAACACTCCAAAGAGAAAGGAAAAATTGAAATCGCATCATATGACCCCTTTAAGTTCTCTGACGTTTGACAAAGGCATTTGCACATAAACATTTCTTATTTGTGGTTATCTGTGTGAGAAAAGAATGGAAAGAGCTCAGATTAAAGCTCAGATCACCACAATAACTTCATGAAAATCATCAGTCCGTGTTTAGGAAAAGATAAAACAAAATGAAACAATCACACACCCATAAGGCTTAGATTTCAAACAGCTCTCAAAACATTGAAAAATGCCAAATAATGCAGTATTTGGGATGGATTCCGGTTGATTGCAAGTTTGTATGTCAAACTTTGCCCACTTGAGAAAGAAACGGAGCAGAGGAAACAAATAAATCACAAGATATTTAATTCCAAAGCTCTCTTTGTACAGAAATAGTGCTTTTACAAAGGAATAAACGAAAGTTGGCCAATAGGAATGTGTCAGACTGATTTATTTTTAACTTCCAGTGGGAGATCTGGCTTAAAATGAGAAGGAGGGTGTTGGATCGTACACACAAGAGGAAAGATTCTTGTCAGTTTATGGGCCCTGGAAAATATTTAGAAGTTTAATGAAACCCTTTATGATCCTGCTCGGATTTCACTGCGATCTTATAAGCTGTGTAGCTTTGGCGAAAACAGACAAATGCAAACAACAGAAAAACTGACCTAAGAACAGTGCTTTGGGACTATAGCTAATATACACAGTGACATAAAGCTGAGTTCAGCAGAGAAAATCGTCAGGTTTTGTAAGGCTCCTAGAGTGATATTAAATGCAATGCTGCCACCTACTGGATATGATCATTGTTAACATGATATATGGAAGAGAGCTGTGACACCACACCTACAAATTAGCTACAGGAATAAACTTGCTATCACCACCAGCCTCTTAAATATAAATGATTTTGAGGCAAATAACTATACTGAAACTATTATTTAAATGTAAACCAGAAGTAAAATGTATAATATTTAAAATACTGTTTAAATTTGCACACACACACACACACAAACAATTTGTATTACAGTATGTGATAATTTTTACATAAATTACAAAATACAAATGTAGACAAATTAGGTGTTTCACATGATTTTTCATATATTTCACATGCATTTATTTATTTATTCATTCATTCATTGCGTGCCCAGTAGGACATATACATTTCTCAAATATACCTTCAGCTAATAATGTAATAATCAGCTTCTTTTTTTTTTTTTTTTTTCTTGGAATAAAAAAAAGAAAAAAAAGAAAACAATGTGTCCTACAAGATGAAGTATGACCCACACTAAGATCTGATCTCACAATCCCAGAGTCAATCTGAACAGAAGCTACTGAGAAACACTAAATTTAGAAGTTGGCAACTTCTCCAATATGCTTGAAACAACCATCAACACATCACATGTTCTTCATGAGATAAGAAACAGAGATATGAAACAGCCATAGTCAACCATATTTAACCTGTCAGGTGCTGCTAAAACAGCTAAATACAAAAAAAAGGAAGTGTCTAGTGATCGGATCATATTTAGTGTCTCTTGGCCACTAACAATCCACATTCAGTGAACATTCCTGTGCATGTGTGTGTGTGTGTGTGTGTGTGTGTGTGGCCAAGGAAACAGCATGCAGTGCCACAGTGTTGAGATTCCACACTGCTTTGCAACAACAGCGTTAGTTATGGCCATGTGGCATCAGTCAGCCTGCCCTTCTGCACGAGAAGAAAGCCACGCCAGTTAAAATGTGTTAAAGAGTATTAGTTGAGCTATAAAAAGAGGAGGAAAGAGGACTGAAATATCACTCAAATACTCAAGTACATACTTGGCCTTTTGGCTAAGATCAAGCAAAGTAACAGTGCTGTTACAGTACTTCCCAATATATGCAGTGCAAGTAGAGAGTGCGGGGTAAGATGAGCTTTACCAGAGGAAAATAAGATGCACTGCATGCCTGTTTTATTGCTCTTTCTTAGCCCTGGAGACTAAATAGTGATTTCAGCGTTGTTTCATTTAAAAGGAATAGTTCACCCAGTAATGAAAATGATGTGAATATTTACTCAGCTTCACCCTTCCAGCCAAAATATGAGTCAATAATCCATAATAAAGCTTCCTCCAGTTAAAAAGTCCATCCCCTGTTGTCCTCTCAAATCAAAATACACCAACTTATTTGTTTAGAACTGTTTTGGACTGTTTTTGGCTTGCAAATGGTGCTTGATCAGTGCATATTTCTCTCCTGATTCAGACAAGACAACTTTTTCACTTGGAGAAAGCAGTATTATGGATAGGAGTTAAAATGCATTAATGATGAATTTGTTTCTTACAGCTTTTGCCTGTATGTTAAAGGATGGTTTAGTATATTATTATATTAATCAATTTAATATAACATGCGACTAGTTCACTAGAAAAATCTTTAGTCGGGGGCAGACCTACTTATTACTAGTGAGCGTACTTAAACCCTTTTAAAATAAAATGCTATAATGCATTCCGACGAATGTGCGACAGCCGCAAATCATGTTTTTGTTGCATTGCACGAGTTCTGGCACTCAAAGAGTTATGCACGCAAAGATTCATATTAACCGTTTAACCGTTAACCGAAAGTAAAAAAATGAAGACAAATTAAAACTATCAGTTTAAACGGTTTGAACCCCCCCGAACAAATGTGCACTTTGCAACCCTGCATCCAACACGAGCTGACTCCATCACGTGTCGAGAGGAAGGAGAGATGACTGACAAGGCCATGCTGGAGTATTTGCTGCTCAACTGATCCTGAGCTCATTTGACAAATATCTGATCTTGTAAGATTAGATGTGCTCCTTTACACAAAGTGCGTGTGAACGCGAAATCGAAAGTGAACAGCGAGCAGCCGAGCAAGCATTCAAAAGTGATTTCAATACCTGCATAGTGATAGCGTGAAAATTATAAACAATATAAGAATGTTTGCAGGAGAGGCCACAAATCCAGGGCGGGCGTAATGGTCAGAAATTCAGCGAGAGCGGCATTATGAAACAGTTTCCGCGCAGAAGCTCTATACTTTTACAAATATCCGCACAATTTATTTTTAATAAAACTGACACATGGTGCTGAGGTAGGCTGGCTATTTTTTTTTTGGTCTGACGAAAAACGACTCTGCCGTTTCTTTAAGGTGGCAATTGAAGGATTCCGTGTGTTTTCGTTTTGTCATTAATTAATGTTAATTGTTTAATTGAAAAATATTTAGTGTAGGCCTATTTATTTTATTCTTTTTATTTATTTTATTCTGTTTTTCTCTGTTCTCAGAAGCGCTGCTGGTGCGTGATAATTTGAGGATTGTGAATCCAGGTTTTGCTGTTGCTCTGTTATTCTGTATGCTTCTATTTGCACGTTAAAATAAACCCATTAAATATGTATATGTGTTTGTATTTTTTATGGGTCACAGACATTTGCCCATTCTGTTTTTATTTAATACTAATTTATTATTCTAATCTTATCAGTTAATGGTTAATGTTCGGATAACAATTAACAGTTGTCGGTCAGGAAAATTAAAAATTAAAATTTTTTGTTATCAGCTTGTTTGTAAAATACAATAGGCTACAGCCTGTATATAATTGATTCCAGGAAAAATTATTGGGGGTGCTGAAGCACCTGCTAGCCCCTCCCTAACGCCGCCCATGATTTCAGTGAAGGTTTTTAAGAGAAATTAAACTATAAATCTGCTGATTCAGACGTTTATTATAATTTAACATCTATTAACATGTTGCAATCATACACGACACACCCAATATATAATAGATAATAATATATATATTATCTATATATCTAATTTATTATTTTATTTATTTTTTACTTAAACTTTGAATTTTTACCCCTCAAGATGATGTTGTCCTCCTCTACTAAGTACACAATTTTAAACTTTTGAACTGCTGACTCTTTAATTAAGACTTTTCAGACGCAATGGCAATCGTGCATGATCGTTGTATGTCCAGGTGGGACAATGTAGTGGAAACGACATTACGTCCTCATTTACAATGCAAATGTGGTTGCCCAAATCTGATTTTTTTTTTTTTTTTTTTGCTTATCCGATTTTTTTGACGACCCGCTTTCACCTTCTTTTAAAAGTGACCCGTATCCAATATCGGCATTTACACTACACGGGCTTAACTTGAACAATGCTTAACGTGGCTCAATGCATTAGACAGTGATATTAAAAGACCAAACTCTACACACACTATTAATAAAGCATACTTTGTATAGAAAAGCAGATGAATCCAGAATACGAACGCAAAGAGTTTAACTTATTGACAGAACTCACTGAACCATTTTTAATCCTGTTTCATCCTTATATCAAAATAATTAATTAGTACAGATTCTTCACGACTGTGATTATATACACAGATCCGCTATAAACATCCAGGGGTCTAGTGATTGAACTTATGCTAAGCCTGTTAGCGGTTCTGAGTTCTAATCTGTCCTCATTAAAACCAAATGTGTTCATCAATGATTGCATATCAAGAGCAGGGACATGTTTGCGCATGCATTTTATTTTGTGATTTCACCCGAACGAATAGAGTCTCCACAACAGTTAGCAATAGATTGAAGCACCTGTCTGTGCACGAGCCACCGTCACTGATTACAGCGGCAACGAGCACTCAGCATGATTTCAAAAGCAACACATTTCAGTGCCAGATCGCCTCTTATTTAACACAAACAAACTAAATTGAATACTCTGCTAGTCAACTTGAGATCTTTCATTTTTAATAGATATATATGTACTGCGAGCTGTTTCAAAAACATGCAACTCGCATTAACAGGGGGATATCCGATCTGTCCGCTTACACGGCAGGCACAAATGCACGTATCCGATTTATATCAGATTTATTTCCACATTTATAACCGATCTGAGAATATCGGAATCCATGTGCTTTTTCCTGCTTACATGTTCATGGGCCATATCCGATGTGTGCCACATAGGAGGAGAAAATCAGAATTGGTCCACTTGAACCATGCAGTGTAAATGCGACTTAAACGTGACTGCATTGCTTGAGCGAGGCAGCAGTCAAATGTCTATCATTCATGAGAGATCGTGACCCCTCATTTAGAGAAAAAACATTGGGCTAATTATCAAGCAGAAGCAGCTGCTCCCGCGCCTCCTCACGGCACAGGCCTGTAATCTCTCGGCAGGAAGGACACGCCCTCACTGGAATTGATCAAATTAGGATGCTCTGATCCAGCTCCTCTGGGCCTGTCGACAGACATTTCCCCACGGCCAGCCCTGCAGGGTAAGCCAGAGATAGAGGAGGAGAGGAGATGGTTGCGAGCCACAATTATCTCCAGGCTTTGCCAATTCCCTCTCTGCCCGGCTCATATTACTGCCCATAATAGAGCTCAGCGCTATTCCAGGCTGTGAAACCAGGACACTTGCTGTGGGAAAGACATTTAGAATGTGACAGCTATTGTGATGACTCGCGGTAAGACTTCAGTTTAAAACAGATGTGATGTGGGTTCACATCCAAACCTGTTTATAAAGTGCTGGATTTCTGCACCAAAACACTGGTTTGGCTATGAATGATGTCGTATTCGTTCAAGCAATGTGTTTTTGTGTGCATGCCTGCACTTCAGAATACATCTCTTCTTGTTAAGTGGTGTGCAAATGTCTCACCATCCCTTTAATGTCACCTTTTCCTTAGTTTTTAGTTGTGAAGTCCATGAAATGGTGCACTAAGAAACTTTAGACAAATCATATGGGATTTTATCTCATTAAGTCAAAAAAGTTGTCGGAAACTTCATGTTCACTTTTTTAAATTTGCAAAATAGTTTTCTGAAAAAAAAATCACTTTAAAAATAATGATATTTTAAAAATCTATTTAAAAAGCCAATTCATTATTAATTCATCAAGCTCAAGGATGTTTTACATTTCATTTATTATTTTGTTTTTAATTCACTATTATTCTCTATTATGATTCTAATTAGAGTTTGGTATTTTATGGAGAAAATGTTTTTTATAAACTATCCAAAATATTCAATACGGTAGGTATAAATATGAATAAATATTTAACAATTGGAATAAAATTTCACAATTTTCTCATTATAATAAACTGTAAATACAACATTGCAAAAAATAATGCAACGTTTTTTTTATTAATTTAAATATATATAAACGTTGTGTATAGATAAGATAAGATAAGACAGACAATATATAGATAGATGGATGGATGGACGGACGGACGGACAGGCAGACAGACAGATAGATAGATTTCACCATTGTTTCATTCTAAACAGTCCAAAGCAGAACCTCCAAACATCAAAATCCTAAAGAAAGATAAGCTGAAACATCAGAAGCCCTCCCAACACCATCTCAGACGAACCACAGGAGACGTGAACTCCAGTCACCCTCATCTTCTCCCTCTTCTAAAGTAACCGCTTGCTTTCTATTTTTACCTCCCTCTTCCCTCTTCTCATTACTGTGAGAACTCTCAGAGCAGCAGAGGAGACACTCATAGGAGCGTTTGGTCCCTACCTTTCAAGGTACCTCTCAGAGAAATCCACCATTGTGTGTAACGTGTGTGTGAGGGGTGGAAGAGCAAGGTGCTGGGACCGTCACATTCCTCGAACCGCACACAGAGCCTCTGTGTCTTTATATAGCACAAGATCTCATGGAGGCAGAACTATTGTGAGCCAATCACAGGCCAGATCTCCACTACCCCAGACTGCTGTACTGTGTGTCAGCGTGTTTACAGCACACTTACTGTTCCACATACAGTCTGTCTGTCTACATGTAGTTGACCGCTTATCTATGAATATTTATTTTTTTTATGTTAAATTGATTTAAATGTACAAGTGAATATTTTAAGTGGTGTTGAGTGATCACCCTTTTTTAAGGATTTTTAATTTATTTGTTTGCTCTCACTAGTTCACTTCAAATAAACATGGTATCACATCTGCCTCTCTCTTTCTATCAAATAAACACGGTATACCCATATATACCCACTGTACATGGCTTAGACATTAGAGCACATGCTATGGATCATTGAGACCATTCATGATCACATTGAGTGGCTTTCACCAGATGCCCAGTAATTTCATCTCTGTTGAATTTCTCTTTGAATGGAAATGCTCATAATATGATAATGTGATGACAGCCACTTCAGACACCACACCTGGGAACTGTGGGCGAAAGCTCATGTTGACTGCAAATGCATCCTGTAACGTGAAAGCAGCTGTGTCTTGGGCCCTTGGGTGAGCCACAGCTCAGCTGTTTTCAGATCAGTTGAACACGCAGACTGGGCGTCTTTCTCTTTCACCAGAGGTCTCCAGTTATACTGATCTCAGATGAGTGCAAGTGTCTGCTTTCCATGTCTAGTCTGCTGTCATAAACCAGGTGCCAAAAAGTTCTTAGAAAAAAAAAAAAACTTCCTACTGTTAGAGCCAAACCAGGTGCAGCTGCTATCACATGAACTGATCTGTGTAGGTGGACGTTTTTTGCCCTTATTAGGAGCTTTTAGATCAAACTTGAAAATGCTTCTAGCAACTTAAGATCAATTTCACACACCATTGTGTTCTCAAGTGTGTCCTTTTTTGTAACATGACACAAGCAGGGGAGAGTGAGATTGTTGTAACATCGGGTGAGTTGTAACACCTTTGGATTTTATTTACTTATTTATTTAATAAAAAATGGAATGGCATTTATTTATTTACATGCAGTACTTGACCACCACCCTGGCAGTACAAGTTCTACAGCATCTCTGTGTTCAAATATAAATGATATACAGGACAAAACAAGTTTAAGTAGAACACAAATTGAATTTTTTTTCCTGTAATATAATTAAAATATTTAAATATATTCATATTTAATTTGACAATATTTATCCAAAATGTTGGCTTAAAATGAATTCAATTATTTGTTTGGAGCACATTTTTCTACTCTTTAGTTACCACAAGCAGTGTCAGTGTTAGTGTCAGTACTTTCATATTTCCCTGCATATGCCACAGATATTAGCTGCTCAGTGAGATACTTGACCTGATCTTTCATTACAAATGTTAGAGAACATACAGCTAATAAAATGCGATCACTAGGAAACTCATTTATAGTTTCAAAGGGTCTGCTAATATCTATGATATGACAAGTCACTGCAGATTCTCTACGGTTGCTGAGTGTCACGAATCCGGTCCATGAACTTCCATTTCATTGACTCTCGCACTACACACTGTTGCACATCACCTCGGACTACATATCCCATCATTCATTGGATTGATTGCACTCAGCACGGATTGCACACAGCTGTTTACACTGATTGCACCCAGTTGTTTCATATCACTCCCTCACTATTTCACACTCACTCTGATCCCTTCCCCCTGACGAGTATTGTTTCAGCATTTATCACTCCCTACGCTAGCGCCACTACAGAGCCCTAGTCATTTGCCTTAGCCTTAGTCATAGCCTTAGCCTTAGCCTTAGCCTTAGCCTTAGCCTTAGCCTTAGCCTTAGCCTTAGCCCTAGTTTTGCCTTGCCTTGTCTGTTTTCTCCGGTTTTGATCTTCGCCTGTTTTCCTGAACTTCTCCCTTAGCCTTGCCCCTGTGATTCTGTCTGCCGTTCGTTGACCTTCGCTAGCCCTAGGATTATTTTTGTGTCTTGCCCGCCATATTCCTGGTTGCCACTGTTTACCCTGCCTGTCTTATGACCATGTCTCTGTCTTCTCCAAATAAAGCTTTGCATTTGGATCCGCACGTCTCACGTCTCGTCAGCCCCGTTACACTGAGATGTCATACAAACTGTAAAAGATATGTAAATTCAGGGGAGAGAAGAGAAGATGTTTGGTATCACATTCCTGGTTAAAGGTGGGGTAAGAGATTTTTCAAAAACGCTTTAGAAAACTGATTCGGGCCGAGTAGCAAAACAAACTTGTAGCCAATCAGCAGTAAGTGGCGTGTCTATTCATGATGTGGAGGAGAGAGCGTTCAGTGCACAGGACGGACATTTGAAAGCGACAGAAAGATAGAGATGGCGGATAAAGAACAAACGAAGAAAACATCTGTGGAACAAAAGAAGGCTTGAGGCAATAAGGCAAGAAGTAGGACCCGTGCAAATATCGGATCAGCTTTCCAGCGCTGGAGAGAACTCAAGGAGCGGAAGGCCTGCGATCGGACGCCGAGGTTGCTTTGTTTCTTCTCGATAGGTGATAACCGTGTCTGCGCCGCAACAGCTAAAGTCTGCCTACACTGGACGTGACAAAGCGACTGTTGAAACTCATTTGAAATTTGTGTCAGCACGTCATAAATAGAACCCGGCAGCAGTTTTCTTCTGTTGGGGGCTTTTGTCATGTCTCGCCGCATCAGTGTAACCCTAGATATGTTGGTGTTAATATATATATATATATATATATATATATATATGTGAAGACAGCATCACTGATTAAATGATTCTTTAGTATTTTGTCGCGCCGATCCACTCGCGTCTCCGTGTAGACCCGGTGTAACATTGTTTTGCTTTTGTTTCAACAGAACTATCATTGCCTGGGTTGCTTACGTATGTGTGGGGCGGAGCTATCAAAATAGGGGCGAGACCCTTTTGGGGTAGGGGCGTGTTTGTTTTGGTTATTTCAAATGTCAACATTAGCTACCAGAAATCGCTTACCCCACCTTTAGGGTCGTTCATCTAAATGAGGCTCAGTTTCACATACATTTCACAACAGAGTGCTGCCCACATTCCGCTCTCGCTATATTGCATATGCTGCATTGTGGGCATTCACTGAGTCATATAGAAAAAAAGTGTGTGTGTGTGTTTGTGTGTGTGGACTCAACTAGGCCATTTTGGTCTGTATATAAAGAGTCCAGGAAAGGAACAACGGTGGTAACAAAATATTTTAAATAAACGCCTCTCTGAACTGATATGCGATAGGAAAAGGGAGAAGCATTGGATCAGATAAAGGCAGATTCATGTCGGTCGACTGTCAAAAGCTAAATCCATTGTTGCTAGTCTCTGCTACTGTCCCAGTTGCCAACTTGGTTTCTTTTGTAATGCTCTCTGAATCAATCAAACAATAGTGGGTGGAGTTAGTGTAAATAACTTTTGCCAACCAGACAGGCTATTTGCACTTATTGTAAACTGACATTACGTAAAAGAAAGGATAATTGAATACAAATCAGGGTTTATTACTACACTGCAGACCATGCTTTTCTTCGAATTTAGTCAACTGGTTAATCTGTGATGTTTAGATCCTCTGTCGGGACGCAGTTTATCTTACAGGTGAACTCCGGTACGCAGTGAAAGATGAAACTTCTTCACATGAGTTTGTGTTTCCAATCTCTTGCTTTTAACATGTGTATGAATGGAAGTGAATTCAGTGCAAAGTCTAGTGTTACTGCGACTTAATGCAGCTGGAACAACAGAACTGGAACAGCTGCAAACTAGTAGTGTGTATGTGTAAAATAGCCCTCTCTCAAAACGTTAATCACTTGCACTGAGCTCTAATGTACTTCTGATTTAAATAATGTGGCCAGTTAGTTTATTTTCCTGTATGTTTTCAATGTGCTGCAGTCCCCTAGTTCCCTAAACACCCTTAAAATAAATGTCTGCAAGCAGATTAAACCATTACAACCTTTTGAGAGTGAGTAGAGATTCTGAACATTACAGTGTTCAGCAAGTCAGTGGAATATAAAGTTTTAATCTCTCTGGTTTAGCCGATCCGGGAAAGCAGCGGCTGGTAAACATGCCAGATCATTTCACCACAGATTAGCTTGAAGCACTGCGTCTGAAAGACTAATAAATGGTGTCAGTGTTCTAAACACTTCTCTTTGTGCCTGTTACAATTAATTTCTAAGTGAAAAACACTATTAAGAAGAATTAAATTTATAGACACATTTCAGCCAATTCAAAATTCAAGATAATTCATGTTAATGACAAAACTAAGATTTTTTTAATTAAACTTTAACTATTCACTTTAAAAGTTCAAATGTTTGGGCTAAGTAAGATTTATTTTTTGTTTGTTATTTTGAAAGAAATCAATACTTTAATTCAGAAAGGATGCTTTAAATTCATCAAAAGTAACAGTAAGGAATTTCACTTTTTTTTTTTTTTTCAAATAAATGCTGTTCATCAAAGAAGCCTGAAACAATGTACCATGGTTTCCACAAAAAACATAAGGAGCACAACTGTTTTCAACATTGATAATAAATGTTTCTCGAGCAGCAAATCAGCATATTAGAATGATTTCTGAAAGATCACGTGACACTGAAGACTGGAGGAATGATGCTGAAAATTCAGCTTTGATCACAGGAATTAATTTCCTTTTACAATATATCCCCATAGAAAACAGTTATTTTAAATTGTAAAATTATTACTGTTTTATATTACAATATTGCTGTATTTTTCAACATTGTTATCACAAATGTCTGAGCTGTACTAAAAAGAATGTGGAAGTATTTTCTGCATTTTAGATGTGGCTTCGGGTCCCTTCATTTCATCCCTACTATGCAGGATGAATGCTGAAGTTTGATGCTAAAGTTAAAGGCTTGTGCAAATAATTCTAAAAAATAATATCTGTATATTACATGATACATGATACATCAGAAGAAGCATTCTCCCTCGTCAACACTCAAGTCAGACAGTTCCAGTTCACCATTCCAGACAGTAAAAACTTATTCTTCTATTGTGTTGACCACACTATAAGAGCACCGGGCAGCTGAAGCCACACGGAGCTGATTCGATTCTATTGTTCTGTAGGTGTGAAAAGTGTTAATACAATCCTAGAGACACTTTAGCACAATTCACATCTCGCAATACAAAGGCTCAGATTAACTGTCTGATGAGTTTAACATAGTATCACACAGGATGAGACACACACACACACACACAAGCTCTAGTGAGCTATGACAACAACATAGCCATCGTGGAACTGAAGATGTGAATGTGAATCAAGTTTGACAGCATGTTTCTAAACTAGCAACACGATACATAGCACACACAAATACAGTGTCTGTTTTTACACTATATTTGAAGGATGCATGCAATTCTACCTTAAAAATGGCAAAATTAGGTAAAAGATAGTGCCCCCCCCCCATTCATTCATTCATTCATTCTTTAATTTCCAATTCAAACCTCTAACCACTCTAAATCCTCACTACGATCATTCTGATTTCATGATGTGGTGCTATGCATTGTCTTCAGACATATGAAAGCTCAATACTGATTCAACTTTATACTCTCTTGGTAACACTTCATAATAAGGCTCCATTTTTCAACAACAATAAAAGGGTTTACCTGGAAACAAGCAACATTAAATTAAAAGTAGAAAGACCGAAATGGAATTTTCTTGTTAAAAGTACTCTAATAATCTGTGTTTTATTAACAACTTAAAAAAAAAAATCATAGTATCTGTTAATATTATTGAACTGACCTCAGCTAACATGAACAGTTGTATTTTATTTTACTAACATTAACAAAGATACTGTAACAAATGTATTGTTTAATGTAAGTTAATGCAAAAGCTAATGTTAACAAATGAGACCTCTTCAAAACAGAAATCATGTCAGGGTCTAGCCTCTAATTTGCCATAGTTGTGTCACAAAACTAGTAGACACTGATCTAGACTAAAATAGCTAAAGTAGAACTGAAGAGCAACTATGAGATTTTCTGAGAACCCTCAACTATTTCAAAACATCACATTAAATGACAAAATAAGAAACTTGAGGAGATTGATAACACTCACCAACAGCAGTGGCAAACATATAATGCAGAGAAAATGGCAATGGGACTTACAGGTTTTTGGATTTCTTCTTCTTGGTTCCGTCAGGACCCACGTCACAGCTGCATTCGGAGCCGGCGCTCAGCTGTGGAGAGACCAACAGTCGGCATCATCCAGTAAGGATAGCAATGCAGAATTGCAGTTCCACAAGTAAGCTAAACCAAGACAAGTTAATCCTCCCCGCCTGGTACAGGCCGTAGCTCTACACTGTGTGTGTGACCCTGGTCGCTGTAATCCTCCGCAGCGAGTGTGTGAGACTGTGTGTGAATGTGATAGACTCAGTTGGCCTCCAGCCATGCCCAGATTAAAGCAAGGGGCTCCGACCGTGGAGTCACATTACACTTCCTGTCCTCAGAGGGATATAATAGGCTGAATGGACCGAGGAGAAAACAGGGGGAGGGGGAGCAAAAGTGGGCTGTCAGTCTGAAGGGTTGAGACCACTTTGTATGTAAAAGAATGAGCCATCCCATATTGACCCCTGGTCTGGCTGTATCCATACATGGCACAGACCTCTCATGTTGCGACTGGACAATAAACAGCTTTTCTTGGCTCTCTCTGTTAGACAAATATTTCCCCTTCTGTATTTCATGTTTTGTATCGTGTCTGAGCTCCCTCAGGATTTGTCACACCTCTGAAAATTAGGCCTTCGTGTGCAAAAGCATCGTTTCAACAAACTCTTGTGACAACTATAAAAAAATATTGTTGTCTTTCTTTTTCTTCTTCTTTTTGATTTAAATTCTCAGGCCATGTTTTATATATTTGTGCAATACTTTTTTATAGCTTGTTTGAAATTTTAAAACAAAACATTTCTTATTTTACAGATATAAATTACAATTCTTAAACAAGGAGTGAGAGTTATTGTAGTATCATTGATATACTACTAGAGTTGGCATATTATTGGTATACTATTAGAATCTATTAGAGATTTAATTTTTATATTTTCTGTTTTAATTTTGGTCTTTTGAAAAATGATAATATAATTATAATATAATAATAAAAACAATATCTTGTTTTATTTAAAGTAACTGTTTGTTTTTTTTTTTGTTTTTACCTTTTAAAAATTTTTTAAAAAAATTTTTTTTTTTAAAAAAAAAAACCCCCCCCCCTGGGTAGACCTGGGTTGATAGATGTTAGTAAAAAAAAAACACTGAAAAAGTAGATTAACAAAATAAATCCTCCCATCCATACATTCATCCATCCACCCATTTTGGAAAACATTTGCATTCACCCTTGCACTCACAGCTACAAATAATTGGTTGTCTATTAAATAAATAAATGCATGTGCAAAATCTAAAGTCGTGATGAAACTGAAGGAGTGGCAGTTTTTTTTTTCGTCTTGTTCTCTATTGTGATGTACATCCAAGTGTAACAGAGAAGAAGAAGAAAAAAAAAAACAGTAGGCTGTTGACTGTTGATTGGAATTTGTGGGTGTAACACCCAAAAATGGAGGCAATGGAAACGTGAGTGGAGTTTAAGAAGATTAATAGCATTAATAACTTGGCTGGGCATAATTGAGTTGTCTTAAACTTAAGAAACTCCAGAATTTAGAGGTCAGATGGGTGGTTCTGAGAATACAGTTATCAGAACCCACCCATAATCTCAAGAGGTCAGAAAGGTTAGCTCTGGCATCACAATAAAGCAACTAATCTTAGGACTCTGAATGTGGGAAGCAGGAAACCCAGATTCCCAGAGGAGCCATTTCTGTAAGCTCTGATGCCAAGAGCAGGAGAGGCTGCGTTATGATTTATTTTATTTGTTTCTCTCTTTACCTCTCAATTGTAAAATACTTCTCATGTACTACTGAGTAAAACACTGCTATCAAAGAGATTTACACAATATGCCAGTTTACATAAATGTCACATTATAATCACTCTGCCGGAGAATGCATGGAAAAAAACCTGGTATAGCACACATACAGTGGCATGCAAAAGTTTGTGCATCCCTGGTTTATTTTTTTTATTATTAATTAATTAATTAATGTATAACAATGAATAGTTAAGTGAGTAGATGATGAACTACTCTCCAACAGACAGGCTATAAAGATGAATCTATCTTTTCAACTTCTTAAGCAAGATTAGTGAATTGCTTTTGATTCATACAATTTCAGAGTAAAAAAACCAAAAAGGAATTGTGCCCCATGCAGAAGACTTTAGCTATCAGATAACCTTTACCAAGATCTCAGACATTACAGTAGCTTGTTAGGTCTAAAGCTTGTTCACAATCATTGTTCGGAAAGGCCAGCTGATGCAAATTTCAAAGCTTTATAAATACTCTGCCTTCTCAAAAGTCCCAACAATCAAAAGCCATGGGTACCTCTAAGCAGTAATTTCCTCAGTTTGTAATGTAATTAAGAAATGGCAGTAAACAGGAATGGTGGAGGTCAAGCTGAGGTCTGGAAGAACAAGAAAACTTTCAGAAAGAACTGCTTGTAGGATTGCTAGAAATGCTTGTGTTTGACTGCTTCAAGAAGATTTTGCAGACTCTGAAGTGGTATATGACCTTTATGGATGAATCATGTGAAGAAAACATTTCCTGCATCCTCACTACAAAATTCACAATCTGAAGTTAGCAAATGAATATTCAACCATGCCTGATGCATTTTTGGAAACATGTGAACTGATGCAATGAACTGAAAGGCTCTTAGCTGGCTACAAAAACAATTTACAAGCTGTGATACTTGCCAAAGGTTGGGTTTAAGTATTGAGCATTGTTAATCACTGTAAAATATTGAAACTTTATAATTGATAATAAAGAAATGGGTAATTTTTTTTACTTCATACTGTACCTTCTTCTAGTCGCTTAGCTATTCATCATAACAGAAATGTAGACCTGGGGTGTCATGTCTGAGAATTTAAGAGTTAAAGTAATAGTTCACAAAATCAAGTTTTACACCATGCCTCTCAAAGCTTATTCGCGTTTACATACACAAATTTGGTGCATCCCAGCAGGCAATGTGTCCCACTAAGTTTGACGTAATTAATGCCAAATGGCATTGAGTGTTGTAGCCAAACACGATGCATGGGATGGAGAAAAGTATTTCAGAGATGTGACAGAGAGGAAGGTTTTTGTGCATAACACTTAAATTTTGGTCTGTCCCACATATCTATCATATGGCTTCAGTAGACTAGAAACGTGGCACACAAGTCACATGGGGATCGATGAAATATCAGGGTAATACAACTTTAGTCCTTAAGTCATAATGAAGAAAAACTTATTTTGTTTTTTGACAATATGTTATTATTAGTTATTAGAAAATAGTTCTTATTTGAAAAACTTTTTCAAGAAAAATGAGTCAATTTTATGAAAGATATAATCACATAAATGACCCCTGCAAACCTATTAATAAGTCTCTTAAAATATCAGATAAACTGACCTTTAATGAAAAGACATTGTTAGTTCAGCTGTGAAATTTCATGCTGTGCAACTCAAAAACCTAAAGTATTAATATTTTGACAATTTTAGTTAAAAAAATAAACATTTAAACAATATATATTTTACAACTTTTTTTTTGTTGAAAATAATGAACATTCACATATATTTAAAGGCAAAGAAAATATGTTATTGTTACTTGATGGAGAGATGGATGGAAGTTTTTCAAAACTATACAAAATGAATATGAATGGGTCAAAGACGAAAAAGGGTTTAAGCATAAAAACAATGAGTGTAATACTGCTTTAAATAGTTGTTGCCCCCACCCCCAAAATTTTTTTTTTTAAATAATCATATTTTCTGAGCAAAAAATAAATATACATTTTCCCCTGATTTACAGAAGAGACCCACTAAAATGTCATTCAGTGTAACAATCTTGTCAGGCATTTTAACAAAAAAAATCAATTTGTGACATTAAAAGACTAATTACTTTCACCCCAAATACTAATTAGTTGTAATTTTACATTTTCAAAATTGGCCACTATCCTAGGTTTTGCCCATTTGTGATTGTGTTTTACTAATTTAAAACACAATCAAATTTAATATGCTCCCTTATTCTTTTATATATTTTAATACGTACACGTCAGAACAAACATGTTTGAATGTTTACATAAACATTGTGTTACACTAAATCACAATGTAACATTATTTCAACCAAATTTTGACATTTTATTCTTCAAAAATGTATTAGAAACTTTAAAAGTAGACATTTTACTTTCATTTAATGTGCTTTCTATGGACATAGAATCACTTTTGTAAATTTATTTTGATGCGGACATCTTAATGTCTTTGACCCGAATAGAAGTGTACAATTCTTAAATTTCTAAGAACGTGGTCCTTTTTATACCATTTTCTTTATAGAGGATACATTAACATCACTGACTCAACAGGTACTTCTGTCTAACCATTTATTTTTTGGAGTAAATGGTTGCAAAATTAAATTTAGATCATTGGGTGAACTATTCCTGCAATGCCCTGGACTCTGTCCAAAGTAGCGGTGACTCGGAAACTGGAGAAAACATCAGTGTGCTTTAAAGAGAGCTTTGCTTCAGGAGGATTTCCCTACAGTTAATGTACAAAATGTTGTTCTTCAATGAAAAGAGCCCACTAAAATGTCAAGTAAAAACATCAGAATGATACTGATGTAAATGCACACACACATAAAATGACGTTAGAGGAAGTCCATAAGTGTGTGAAAAGCAGGCTTCTAAAAATACAGTCGCATAAAGCCTTCAGGTGAACTACAGATGTAACAATATTTGCCCCAGTGTTTCTCAGCAGGATGTTTATGAATTAGAAATATGTTTCCATCACTTATCAAGTAAGGTCATGCCAGTTTTTGACAACAAATATTGTTTCAAAGAAACTTTACAGAAAACTGTTCTCGGGCCATGCAGTGAGTAAGCCAAATACATCTGTGGCAATAAATAAAGAAATAATCTCTCTAAAATTTTCAGGATGAAAAAAAAAAGAAACTTTAGAGGAACCAGAATCAGCAATCATCCTCTGGCACATTATAATAAATGCCAAATATTATCTAGTTATACAGTATCTACAGCATGTGTAATACTAGTCCCATGTTATTAAAAAAAATGATTTAAAACTTGTAAGGATAAAGTTTCATTTATAGTTTTTGAGTCCTTCCTAAATGAACAGGTAGATGTAGGCTGTGGTGGGTGAAGCGTTCCTCACGCTCTGGCTGGTATAGACTGTAGTGTCAGATTGCAACGTAAACAGTTCATCGCACAGTTCATCTTGCTATAACTGTTTTCTGTGTTTATTTATTCCAGAGATTGGAATAAATGGTGACGTGTATGTATTGGCGCACTAAAGGGTGGCCATAGTTATGTTCCAATACAGAGGACTACTGAACGTCACTGATTTGTTCATCAACAGGATTGCTTTTGCTCTTTGGTCACCAAGTCATTGCTTATCAGCTGCTGAGGTGCTCTCACTCTCAGAAATAAAGGCACAACTGTCACTGGGGCGGTACCTTTTCAAAAGGTACACTGTAAACAATTACTGTGAATTTAACGGTAAAAGACTGTAAAATTGCTACAGTAAAAACCTGTTAAATGGTTAACGGTAAATTCCCCTACTTTATACGGTGAAAAACTGTATTGGACATTACATGTATTGGACATAAATTTTACGGTAGTATACCGTTTTTGGAAGTGAAAAATACCGTATAATTTACAGTGAATAACCGTAAATTGACATTCCCAGAATTCCCTGCTCTCTCGTGAAGTTAAGACGCAACATCCCCGCGATAAATAACTCAACCGCTGGTTACTTCGAACCTGGATCTCGTTCAACCAAAACTACCCACATCGGTTTGTTATGTCTTACCCCAGGGCTGCAAGCAACCTCAACACGGGTTTTTACATCACCTCCTTCATTTGGTGGTTATCAGTGTATTACAAAGCTACAAAACAGATTTCAGTACTTTAATAGGTTGGTATAATAACATTACATCAGTTAATGAAATTACGGTATTTAACTGTAAATTTAAGTTAAAACCGTAAAACCTAAAACATTGCTACTGTATTTTTTACGGTAAAATTCCGGTAACCACAGCTGCCGTTTTTTTACCGTAAATTCTTTACAGAATTTTTTTTACAGTGTACATATTTGTACCTAAAGGGTCAATTTTGGTAGCTTAAAGGTACATATTAGTAACTTACAGTAAATCGTCATATGTGACCCTTGAACCCAAAACCAGTCATACACTCTAAAAAATCCTGGGTTATTTTTTTAACCCAAATGCTGGGTTGAGCCTTTTGGGTAATTTTTGGGGTTATTTTTTCAGTGTTTGGGTAGTTTTTGTGTTACCCAGCTCCTGGGTCAAATGTAACAACCCAGTGTTTGGGTTGCTTTGCAGCTCCTGGGTCAGACATAACAACCGATGTTTGGCTAGTTTTAGTGTTACTTAGATCCAGGGTCAGACGTAACCCAGCGGTTGAGTTATTTATCGCGGGGATTTTGCGTCTTAACTTCACGAGAGAGCAGTTGTAAGCGCCATCGAATTGATGCATTCTTCGGTAAAATACAGGTTTGTGTATTTTATTTGATCTATAAAATCGTTACTGTGCTGTATATAGTTCGATTTTATGCAGAGCAACATACAGGCGCGTGGTGTGAATCACTTTTAACGAGTGTCGCGGTCTTTACATGTGATGGAAAAGCCTGATGCTTTGCATACAATAAACGATTTTATTCATAAAGATACAGAATATAATACTTTGTTTGGATGTTAAAACATGTCCTCAGAGCTGTTTATTGTTTGTTTATTGGCAGGTTATGGAGTCACAGCATGTTTCGGCTATAGAGTGTAATGCAGGGCGGCGGTCCGTTAGCAGTTCCGCGCCGAATGTGCACGAGAACCAGCGCCGTTACGGTGGAAAAATATTTAAAAAATATATTTTTGTTTAAATATAGGCCATATATATAGCCTATTAAAAACGATATAAACAATGCTGTAAATTATAAATAAAGGAAAATAAAGGAAGCTATCATGCAAGCCAGTGGTTGTGTGGAGTATTTTAGAAAAGTTTAGAGGATTTAAGTTAATCTGTAAACCTTATTTAATGTATGAAGTAAAAAATAAGCTATTGATATAGTAAAAATGAATAAACCCATTAGCTGGGTTAAAACAACTCATTATGTTGGGTTAAATAAACAACCCAATTTGCAGGGTAAATTTCATTGGGTTGGGTTTAACCCAGTGTTTTTTAGAGTGTAAGGGTCAATTTCTCAAAATTTAGATTTATGGATCATCTGAAAGCTGACTAAATAAACTTTCCATTGATGTATGGTTTTGTTATGATAGGACCATATTTGGCCGAGATACATCTATTTGAAAATCTGGAATCTGAGGGTGCAAAAAAAATCAAAATATTGAGTAAATCATCTTTAAAGTTGTCCAAATGAAGTTCTTAGCAATGCATATTACTAAGTTAAGTTTTGATATATTTACGGTAGGAAATTTACAAAATATCTTTATGGAACATGATCTTTACTTAATATCCTAATGATTTTTGGCATAAAAGAAAAATCGATAATTTTGACCCATACAATGTTTTTTTGGATATTGCTACAAATATACCCCAGCGACTTAAGACTTTTTGTGCTCCAGGGTCACATATTAGAACCTAATAGGTACAAAACAAAAGTGTACCTTTTAAAAAGGTAACGCCCCAGTGACAGCTTTTGTACCTTATTCTGAGGTGGCTGATTACTTTAACTCCGCCTGCTAGCAGTTGCTAGAGTGATCTAGGTGTTGCTATGGTGAATTACTTTAAATCTCCGATGCAAATAATAATCTGCAGGCATCATAAATATTATGTTGCAAACTTCAGTAATACTTGCATACTGTATGACACTGTCAATGAGGAGGGCACTATATCAGTAATTCCCAGGTGTCCTCTGCACCCATGGAAACTAAGTATGCTTAAATGTATTGATGTGCACTTGTAGTGTAACTGCAAAACCTTTATATTATATATATATATATATATTAATATATATATATATATATAATATATATATATATATAATTCCTTAACCCACTTAAGCATACTTTGAAATATATTTCTTATATACTTTAAAGTAACATTTTAAAATATTAATTTTATTTTTGACAATTGTTTTGTCATGCTTTAGCAGAAGTACAACCCTAATTTTGATGTGCCAAGTACATGAGTTTACATCAACTGCAGTGTGTCCTTCCATCTGAACATTTAAAAGCTACGTATTTACATTTAAATTTAATATATTTGAAATGTACTAAATTGCAACTTCACCATCACAAATGTGTAATTAAAATATATTTAAATACATGACATACAAGTTTCAACACAATCAAATTTCACGTAGAATTTCAATAGAATGAAAACAAAAAAAATCATAGTTTGCCACAAATGTCTATAAGTACATTCAGCTGTACACTAACCATATTCCAAAGACAATAGAAGTAATTATGAAATTGCATAAAAATATATGTACTTTAGTCCTAATAAATAAAAAAGAACAATCTGAAGTTCAACTAATTGCATTTAATATAAAATTACCTGTGATATAATTTAGGGCAAACAACACGCAATAGTTGTTTGAAAACATGTATTCTATTATAGTATATTATTTTTATAAAAAGCATTCTTTTTTAAAAAGCAAGCTAAAATTTGACAAGGACAGTTAAGTCTTTAATGTCAGCTTTGTGGATATTAAGATTAGCTGAATACTGTTGACACTGTAAAAGACCCTGAATCCCAGTCTGTGCGAAAACACTGCTGGCTCATGTCTGCCTGTGCATACCACAAAACTCATGCTCAAACCCTCCATCTGAATCTCTCCCAGCATGAGCCGGGCTTGTGCACTGTGCTCTGAGCTAAAAATAACCTACCCACATGGGCCGCACTGCAGAAAAAGAAAGAGAGAGAGGGAAATCTGTTTGGAAACGTATCTAGAAAGCTACATTTAAGGAATTAAAAACAGAAGACAGACACATTGAAGAGTCAAAGGAAGCATCGGCTGATAAGAGCAGGTGCTCATGGATGTCCCAGTGCTTCAGATAAATATACAGACAGTCAGGTCCCACAGTTTATGGCTAAACTGCTGATACTCTGAACAGCCAATCAGTGAAACATGGAGAGAGCTAGCATGATTCACTTTCCTCATCATTATGATCATTATAAACAATAGGTGTTTTTCCACACAAATGTGGAATTAGTGCTGGAACTAAAAATAGCTCCTTGTAGAACTATAATAAAATTACAATAAAATTATAACATAGTTTTTACACTGAGGACAAAGGAATGCAAGAACTTTATTTAAATGAGCTGACATGTGTATGCGACATAATATAACCGTAACGGCTGAATGTAATGCGGCAGCAGCGAAGCTGACGCAAGCAAAAACAGAGCACGACTCAATGATTTTGTGCACGTTCTTCATTCTTCTGCTTTGCTTTGCAAAAATACACTTGACAATGTTTTAAACTACAACCTAGTAATGAATGCTTTCATCAGGTTCAATTGCAGTGCTCACAGAAACACGGTGGTTGTAATGCAGATGAAGCTACATCAGTTCTATTGACCTATTATACTCTTCACAATCTCTGTAAAAGCCAGGGTGAAAATACACCGATGAATGGATTGTGTGAGCGCCTGTAAACCAATCTGAGCCCAGATTGCAGTCACACGGAGACATGCAAGTAATTACATGCAGTAGCCTGTTTATAATCCTGCTGCACTAGTTCTTTATGCAAGGATGAATTATTAGCTTTGTTGCTTGCTCATTCCATTATGCATCCTTTCTTTCTAGACTGCAACACTTTTTCAGCAGCCATGGTTTTAGAAGTATAAAGATAAAAACAAAACTGTTGATTTAAATATGATGAGTATGTATATAATAACAATATATTTATATTTATTGCAAAATATGCGTATATATATATACTGTATATATATAAAATATATTAAGTACCGTATTTTGAGATCATAGAGAGGGGCTAACTGGCAGCTGTTGCTTTCTTCAATTCTCAGACTGTTGGATATTTCTTTGCAGAATGATGGGTAATGCGTTATTTGTCTATTTAATTTTAATGTTTTTATCAGGAAGTCGCAGTTAAAAGAGAGTTCACCCAAAATAAAAATGGCTGAAATTTACTCATCTCAACCCCACTACATGTAGATTAGCTTATTTCTTCATCGAGTTGGAGGAATTTAGCATTAACATCACTTGCTCACCAATGAATCCTCTGCAGAGACATGCGTGCCGTCAGAATGAGAGTCCAACAGCTGATAAAACATCACAATAATCCAACACATCCATCAATGAACATCTTGTGAAGCCAAGCGGTGTGTTGTAAGAAACCAATCAATAATTAGGGCATTTTAAAACGTTAAACCACGGTGCTAATCTGGCATCTTTCTCTTCTTTTCACGTGGAGAAACATTTATTAGGATAGAGGATGGAATTTTTCCCTACAACCCGGCATCTTTTCACTACCCCGACTTTAATTAGGGACTGGAGTGGTGTGGATTTTTTTGTGGATTATTGTGATGTTTTTATTCAGCTGTTTGGACTCTCATTCTGATGGCACCCATTCATTGCAGAGGATCCATTGGTGAGCAGGTTAATGCTAAATTTCTCCAAATCAGTTTCCACGAACAAATAAACGCATCGACACCTTGGATGGCTTAAGGCTAAGTACATTTATAGCTAATTTTAATTTTTGGGCTGAACTAAACATGACTATTTTCAAATAATAATAATAATATAAAAATATGGGCGGATGCTCAATCAAAAGCATATACCATCATTTAACAACCTCGAAGCTAACAGAAGGTCTGTCTTTAATTGCTAATTAAGTTTGTTAAAAATACATCCCCCTGGATTTTTACTTCCACAACCCAACTGTTACAATCTATTCACTAACATCTTTTAGCAATCCTTTTATCCTTCCATGTAATGCCAAAGATTCGCCTCTTGCTGTATTTCCCAAATCTATGGGGGGGGGAGTTAATTGAAAACAGTCTTTATTATTGCAGTTTTTGACAGTATCCAACAAAGAGGTCAGCCCTGCTATTTCTTTCTGGGCAACCACAGTCTCCGCAGACCTAATTTTCCTTCACATTTTGTTATTATTATTTCCCTCCTCTCTTTGTAGCTTAAACATGGACAATGCATGTTTCTAAATGACCTCTCCTGTTTATTCTACGTTGGTCTCTGTGAGTGCTTGGGATCTGAGTTTCCTTGCATTGTGCTGGTTGTGGGTGAGACTGATGCGGATAAGAACCCTGAGGGCACGGCTGCGCTCCCGAGGGTTCCCGTTTCACAATGGAGAGGGACATAGCTGAAGAAAGACAGGAAGAGGAAAGGCCTAGCAGAGCTAGAAATAAGAACCTGTCGTAGGAGCTAGCAGGTGTCATGTGCATTCATATGCACTAAACCAAAGCACACACACAACTATCTGTCAGATTATCTGGTAGCTACTAGATTTTTACATGGTTCAATGTAAATGTTAGTGGTCCTTGTCCATGCAAACCTGCCATCACAACTCCAAAGTGTAGAGTCTGGATATTCTGGTTGGATAGAGAGTCAAGAAAAACAGGTTTTAAAAAAAGTCATTAGACTTACATTGAAGGTGTGATCACAAAGAGAGTTTTCACACTGGTAGTTTAGTCTGAATCAAAGCACGGTTTGCATAAAAACAGGTATTGTGAAAGCTGTTGTGCAGACTGGGGATAATAACTGTAAGCTGCCTTCTCCTCTACATCTGTTTTATGTAGAGGACATCTGAATTAAGATATTTGAAAAGTTGCACAAAAAAAAAAGTATTGTATAAAGGTGAAAGTGGACAACAAGTGGACCATAGCCCCCCAGCTAAAGTGAGCCTTTCTTTTCTTCCTGATCTCCATACGAAGATCGAGAAGGAATGGAGGAGGCCGTTTTCCTCCCGCATCCATAGGTTCCAGCATACGAGTTATGCCAACATCGAGGGGATGCGCGAAAGTGGCTATGAAAGGGTGCCCCCAATAGAAGAGACGCTGGCTAGCTATCTCTCTGTGGGTGAGACGTCCTCTAAGACTCCCTCCTTTACATCTCGCTTAAATGACAGGGTATACGCAGCAGCAGGTCAGGCTGTCGCTTCATTGCACACGATGGCGGTGATTCAGGCGTACCAGGCTGATCTGCTGAAAGACCTGGATAAAGGAGAGGGCCGCACCACAGATCTTTCTCTCTGTGCTACTAAGCAGGCCGCCTCTGCTATGGGCAGATCTATGGCGGCCATGGTGGTAATGGAGAGACATCTGTGGGTGAACCTGGCAGATATCGGGACGAAAGAGAGGGGCTTTCTTCTCAATGCTCCGGTTTCGCCTTCCGAACTTTTAGGTACCTCCGTCGAGACGGTGGTCGAGAAGTTTAGGGAGGCGAAGGTGCGCTCAGCAGCCTTCAAAACCTTCATTCCACGAAGGTCCAGGTCTGAGCCGAACAATGCAGGGGTCCTGGCCCGTCTCGATCTGAGGATCAGAGACAGGCACAGAAGGCTAGTGTCACGACTCGTGCCCCTTCCCCACCTGCGGTGTCCCTTAAAGCTTTGGTAGAGTTGGTACTTAGTGCTCGCCTGTGGTTTGGCATGCACTTCCCTCATCATGGTGGTGTGTGTGTACCATTCCCCATAGTGACCCCTAGAGGACGCAGTTCGAAGTTCCACGAAAGGGAACATCTCAGGTTACGTATGTAACTATGGTTCCCCGCGTAGGGAACGAGACATGGTGTCCTCTAGTTTCCTTAGGCTTGTTTGAGATGCGCCTCGCCCCGCCCCGCCTGTAATGTAGGCAAGAGCAGGCGGCTGCAGTGAGAGGAGGAGTGAAATAAGCGCAGTCAAGACAGACAGTTCTGACCTCTCGAAGTGAACAGAGACCTACGAGATCAAAGGCGGATATCGCGTTATTCTCACTCATGTGCTGTGCTGCTGATAAACATGATATGATAATTATCAGGTCCTGTTGCGTTTAAAATAAGTGTCAGGAATAAATATGATAAGCGGAGACGTCGCTGTCAGATTGCATTGATTAATTTAATTCATACGAAGAGTGTATATTAATCATCCCGTTTTTACTATTAAGAGGATAAAAACATGTATTTTAGATTTTTATAGAAATATGACAACAATCGCATAACTCACGCAAAGATCGCACTGTCATAGTGTTTGGGAACATCCATGCATAATTTAAATACATAACCACATGGAACCAGATAAAGAATTTTTTTAGAAGAGAACGCAGCATCACAGTTGTCTGGACCAATAAGCATTAAGTTGTGTCATCAGCCAATCGTTTTCCATCATGTTTTTGATCAGCGCAGTCGGTGGAGAGCAACTGCGCTCGACTGCACAATCCGACACAGCCGCCTCGCCGTCACAAGTGTTTGTTTGCACATGTCAGCGTGACATCAGAGCAAGTCAGACGTAACTCGGACACATTTCTAACCGGCATGCATCTCGCAGTGATCACCGGCGATCGGTTCTGTGCAGATTTTGCTCATCTCAAAACAAGCCTCTTGCCTTGCTTCGGACACAAGCTTCAGACGAAGAAGCGGATGATGTGTTCTCCCAGCGCCACTTTATACTGTGGTCGCACCGGTAGTGACGTCATAGGCTGTCGCCGGCCAACATGTTATTGGTGTTTTGAATGGTATGCTTCAGACACGGGTCACGTCGAGGCATTCCCCCATAACGACCCCTAGAGGACGCAGTGTCTCGTTCCCTACTCAGGTTACATATGTTACCATGGTTCCCTGAGACCATCAAATGAGTATGAAACCATACAAAAGCTCCAGGACCCTGAACGATCACATATGGATGTGTTTAGTGTTAAAAACACCTTAGAAAAGTCAAGTCACATTTCACGGTCATAATCGAAACATTTCAATATCAGAAATTGTGCTTGAGGGCAAAAGATTTGCCAACACAGATTTTGACCAAAAGATAGCTAATTGGTTTGAAAGTGACATCTCTGTGAGTTGTGCTTCATACATTGCTACATTATTGACAGTGACTTTTTTTTGTTTGTTTGTTTGCTTGTTTTTGCCTGTGAAATTTTGTTGTCCACACCTTAATAACACAGCTCCCATCAACAAGCCACATGATCTGAGGTATCATTCATGTCTCTAGCACAAGTAGTGTGGGATGAGCTATGCACAGATTTTAATAATTGGGGGTTTGTTTCAGTTACACTTTATTTTGATGGTCCCCTTTAGACATTCTGCTGACAATAAGCTAATTTTCAACTACTGTACATGTGAACTAACTCCCATTAATCATTAGAGCATTAGGCTGATGATACATGGGTCAACTTTCTGAGCAATTTTGCCAGGCAACTTTTTTTGAGCAATGTTGCTTGGGCACTTTCCCATTGAGGATGGGTAACACATTTCTATCTGAATACTTTAGATTGGTCGTGGGCCCTGTGTTTCACCTGGTTGCCTGTTGACAGCAACAGTGCCCAAAGTTGCCCAGCAACATTGCTCAAAATTTTGCCCCGTGTATCATCAGCCTTAGGTTAGGGTTAGGGTTAGTAGAATAAGTTCACATGTTTTTGCAAAGTTATTCATAGTCAGTAGAATATGTGTTGGGGAACCATCAAAATAAAGTGTTAGCAGACATTAAGCAGACAGTCAAAGATACTTATAGTCGCAAACTGCAAAGATACTTATAGTCGAGAGAATGTCTAAATGAGACCATCAAAATAAAGTGTTAGCTTAGTTTCAGTCCCCAACCCTAATTAACAATAATAGTAATGCCTTTAAGCGCTATGTAATCAACAACAATAGTGACAACAAGTGCTAAAGTTGGGAATGATGAATGTCTATGTGTGAGTGTGTTAACTTTCAGCTTTCCTACTGTTATTGATCTCTGTTAAAGCAGAACATAGTCACTTCCTGACTGTGTGGTGGCATCCTGTGATGAAGGATGTTTGTGAATATTGTGTTGTGTGGCTCACCATCCTGTAGACTTCCTCTCTCAAGACTAAATGGGTCAAAATCCAGTAGGGATGTGTTTGTAAGTGCTCCGGCTTTTGAAAATCATTGAGACATTCATTGAAGAGCCATCAGCACAGCTCTGGATCACTGTCAATGCCATTCCATTGATATCGTAGCATTCCTGGAGCTCAAGTTAGGTACGCCAATGCCTCAGGTTTATATTTCTCAAGGATACACAGAATGTTCATTTATATGTAGCAGGCATTACCAATTTATGGTAGAAGAGCCAACAACAGTTTCAAGAGTAAGCTAGTGTACAGAATCAAGATTCAATCAAACAATCAGTCAGTCAATCGATCAATATTTACTTACTTATTTGGAGAGTGCATGAAAAGCACACGTGAACCCTTTCAATTTTGTTAGAAAAGCATCTGTTCAGGGTATGGGATTTTACAACAGGAAAAGAAGGGTCAAACTCATGAAGGCCTCATGAAAGCCAAAAAGCATGTGAATAATTTTGGCTTCCTGTCAGACACACAGACTCCATAAATTCGAGCAGAGGTGTCTGGTGTCGTGGCATCTCAGGGTTAAACATGCTGACCTCTAGATGGTGAATACTCAGACATTGACATAGATACAGACCAACGCCAAACAAAACACAGAAGAAAAGCAGATGCACTAATGAATCGAGGGTAATTCACCAAAAACGAAAAATTCTGTCTTCTGTCTGCAAAAGGAAAAGTCAGGCAGGATTACTCTACTCGTTTATTTTCTTTGAAAGCAAAGATTAAGCATAAAAAAAACATAACAAAGAGAAGAATTTTCATTTTTGGGTGAACTATTCCTTTAAAGAACAAACTTGTACAGTTTCAAAAACACCCAATAAAAACCTTCCTCTTCACACTTTAAAACACAGTGCCATGCCAGCCATAGGTTTTGAAACCATGACAACAGAGCCCAATGACTTACGGTAACTGGCTGTTACACGGTGGGTTTACAGACACTTATACTGCATCACTGGCACCAGCTCTGCTATGGCAACCACAGCTGGGTAAAACACACAGCGGCAAATAACCCTCCGTCTATGACGACTGATGTGCTACTGATGTGCTTGTCCTGGAGTACCCCCAGCCCTGCACATTTTGTATGTCTCCCTCATCTATCACACCTGATTCAACTCACCAGCTCATTGGGAGACTGGCAAGACCTGAGTGTTTGTTCAATAGAGACATACAAAATGTGCAGTGCTGGGGGTACTTCATGGAGAGGTTTGAAAACCACTGGGCTACAGTGATTTAACGTCAACCGCTGACTCTTGCAGCTTTTCCAGTAATATACTCAATTATGCAACAAGTAGATGAATAGCAGGACAAGAACAACGTCACTGAAAAATGGCCTGCCCAGAGAGAGCTGGTGCGTCAAATACATACAGCATCATTGACATCACTGAACACAGTTTACAAATCATGCACTATGGTCCATTGTTTGAGGTCATAACCAGTGTTGGGGAGTTACTTTTAAAAGTAATGCATTACTATACTGCTTTACGCTTTTAAAAAAAGTAACTACAGTAATTGCGTTAGTTACTTTTTACATAAATACTTTTTGTGTTATAATTGAGTTATTGCAGTTTTGCGTACTATTCTTAGTTTGATATACTGATGTTGAATCTGTTTTTGTGAAAGTGAATGAGTAAATGCATGTTCACATTTAGTCTAAAACTACAGTAACATCATGTTCAAACAACGTCTCTGCACTCACTCCTGATTTCTCTCAACATGGCAACCGGAGATCTGTCAGTCAATGCCTGAACAAGTCTGAGTTACTTTTTTGAAAAAGTATCTCGGATCATTTCTTGTAAATTAAAAAGTAATGCATTACTTTACTAGTTACTTGAAAAAAGTAATCTGATTATGTAACTTGTGTTACTTGTAACATAGTATTGTATAAGGAACTGCGTAAAAAAATTAATTTATTAATCAGTTACTGCGTCTAGCGTTCGTTTCAGCTGGAAACTGCACCCCTCTCATAATTATTTATAAAGTTACATCCTGTTCAAAGTCTTTTAATTACTTACACTAATTAAAACTATACACTATAGGGCTGTTACCAATCAAATTAAATCATTATCAGCAAACTCCATCTTACAAATCCATTTAAACTGCAATTACATAAATTATGTTATGAGATTAATGCTTTAATGCTTTATAGAAATATAAAATGTTGGAAAAAATACTTTTATCTGTTAAACTAAACCCACCAAAAGGTGGTGAC
This sequence comes from Sinocyclocheilus anophthalmus, assembly GCA_018155175.1. Classification (NCBI taxonomy): domain Eukaryota; kingdom Metazoa; phylum Chordata; class Actinopteri; order Cypriniformes; family Cyprinidae; genus Sinocyclocheilus; species Sinocyclocheilus anophthalmus. Next base: position 13,662 of record JADLZN010004291.1, on the reverse strand, counting down.
AAGTCCTAATAAGTGAATCACAGAATCATTTTTTCCACCGATTTGTTTAAACAGGCTGATTCATTCATGAACATGTCAAGTAACCAGTGTCTTTATTGAATCATTGACCTGTTTCTTTCAAACATGATGAATCATTCAAATTGTTGTGTATACAAACTGTGTAAGGATAATAAGGATGTCTGGTCGACCAAGCTTCTAAGACAGCATCCTAACTGAAATGAAATCTCACAAGTGACTGATTTGAGACGTGTGCATACTTGGTAGACATTTGCATGCTAGGTATATGTGAATTTTTTCAATGCTCTGTATTTACAATTTTTAAGCAGTGCCAGTATTCATTGTGTTGTTATTATAAGCATGCAAGAATGGTGACATAAGTACAGTCCAAATGTAACTGGTATGACTTTGCAGTCTGCAAGACATTTCTTTCTTTCCTGATACTAGGGATGCAGTGAATGTTTATGAAGGTAAAATAGTAGCAAATCTCGAGAGCTTGTTGATTTGAATGTGAGAACTTGTTAATTTTCGTATTTGTAAGTTGAAATTTACACACACAGCTCTGATGTGAAAAGCTGAAAAATGTTTCTTTCCACATGGCAAGTCGCGCTGGCTGGCCTTGTTCATTGGTCAGACATCGACCAATAAAATGGCTTAATTCCCATCCCAGCCCCGCCCCCGGTTCTGCTCTCTCGCTCCTGCATGTACAAGGGAGTTTTGCTACAGGAATATCGTGAAAGGAGTAGCAAAAGTCAAAGCGCTGAGATTTTAAGTTGCGCTGCCAGATCTGAGAGGCTGTACTTGCTGATGTGGTTGTAGAGCGAAACTGAAGTAAAGTGCAAAAGTAAATATGTCGTACACATTTGTGTCTGTCATTTTGTTTATGTGAATAGTCATTTTACACATTTGTAACTATTAATCTGCAACTTCGAATTCAAAACACGGGTGTTTTGATAATTGTCTGTGTGTGCAAATCAAAAGATTCAGCTTTTCACATCAGAGCTGTGAGTGTAAAGTTCAACTTGCTTTATAATGCTTTATAGAAATATAAAAAAAAAAATTTACGAATCATATTACGAATAGGAATATGACAAGTTCTAAAGTTCAAATCAAAAAAAAAAAAAAACAGCTCCGGGTTTGCACTATTTTACCTTCATAAATGTTGCGCCATGAATTATTCCGCGAAAATAGCAAAAAAAAAAGCACTTTCGGTTTCAACCGAATAAGTAAAAGACGAATCATTTTACCGAACAATGCCGTTTTTGATTACGCGATGCAAATCGCAACCAGTAGAGTGAGAGCCGCGCAACGGCTTTAAATGCATAAATAGTCGGCAGTTTGTAACATTTTAAAGTGTCCAGAAAGACACAAAAACCGTGTCTGTTGCAGACCCTGTCCATGCTTGATTTTCTAAAGGGGTACATCTGCAAAAACACACAGCAGCGACAAGTCGAATTATCCTTTAATCAATACCCTCCGAACAGCAGAGTACGGAAAGATACTGCGGCAGCAGCAGCGAAGGGAAATGTGCTGCGCCACGCCCACACACCCTCTCTCATCTCTGATGCAGAGTCCCAAACCACATTCAACACTATAAAAACAAAATAATATGCAAAAGATCATGTTAATGAACAAATGTTGTAACTTAAAGAAAGAGAAATAATTCATACGTATCATATCAATTCCAGTGCAGAAAACAGCTGTCGGGATAGGGATGCTTCAGCACCCCTAGTTCCCACGGCCATGAGGCTAAATAGGCTAATGTCTAGGACAATTATTTTGTGGGTTCATCCACTTTTTTGCACTCCTTTTAATGTGCATTTCAATGCTCTATTTTGTAGTAGGCGTACAGAGTACATTACATTCTTTCAGCAGTCAATTATGGGCCTAATATAGGCTATTCAAGAAGGGGGGCTCAAAGATGGCCAAATAAAAATATTTTTATTTTACTAATTTTAATTGATTTATTTTATGTTATATTGTACTGTGTTGGTGTAATGTTTGCTGGAATGTTTAAAAATGTTTAGTATTTTTAAATTGTAATATAATGTAATTTTGTTTTGTTGAAAACCAAGACAAAATAGTAAAAAGCACATTTTGACTTTAAATCTAGGCAATGTGGGGAAAAAAAACTGGCACAATAAAAATAAAACTCAGTCTTATTCCGCCTTCGGCCAGTGGTTTTCATATTTCGCTTCGGGGAAAACCACCAAAAAATTTAATTTTGTGCATACCTAAATATACCTAAAACTTGATGTTCAATACTATGCTAAGAGGTCGTTAGCATATTGACTGTGTGCTATTACCCAATACGTCAAATGCGTAGCATTGCTAATACAAGTATATTACATGACATGTTCGTAAGACCTTTTTTTTTTTTTTAAGAATCTGCTCACCAAGGCTGGATTTATGATTTATGAAAACTTGAGTAATGGGCTGCTGAAAGTTCAGCTTTTCCATCACAATAATAAATGATCTGTTACAAATTATATTAAAATAGAAAACTGTTGTTTTAAATTGTATTAATATTTCACAATGGGTTTTTACTGTACTTTCGATCAAATAATGCAGCCTTGGTGAGCATAAGGGACTTTTTTTGAAAGCATTTTTACTCGTAATAGTTCAAATTTAGCACAACTGAGTATATTTAACCCATCTTTAGTTCAGTCTGAGATGCCAATTTCAACACCATTTGTCTTTTACAACCATCTGTGTCCTGCTGGGAGTGTAACTGATATTTGGTTCTCACATTTAAAACAGCTGGGTATGCAGACACATCTATCACGTATCACAACTCGTTCACAACGTATCACAACTCTCAAGGCGCCAAATCCTGCTGTTTGTCCAAGTGTTTTGCGTGTGTGACTATACAGACGTCAAAAGAGTCCTGTAGTGTCTTTATTGTGATGGGGCTAAAACTGTAAGCACATTGCTTTCAATGAGAAATATTGGGCTTCCATAGACTAATGCGAAGGCCAGCATGAAATTTCATCATTTCATCAGGTATTAATTTCAATTTTTTATTATTTTAGTCGCATAATATATTATTGTTATTACTATATAGATATGTTTGAGCAATTAACCCAACCCCAATAATTAAACCGACACTATTTCTCAACAATATAAAACATTGCAGGCAGATAAAAGTACGGTCACAAATCATTTAAAACAATGCTGCATTTCAAGTCTTCTGAGGCCAAACTGTAGAACTAATTGAAAGATTTTCATTTGAAATCACATCTTGCTCTCTAGCAGTTGACCTTATTTCCCGACCCACATGTGTAGTTAAATCCTTTCAATTAAACAGTAACTCTGAGAATAAATCAGTTCAGCTTTTTGGGGCTATTTTGTTTGATAAGCATGTTCTGTGCACAGCTGACGTAGGCCACCAACCAAAAATGTGCAGAGAATAGCTAAATACAAGCTGATTTTGTCTCAAAGTCCCATAGATCCCCACAATCCTGCTGCAAAGCCCAGCGTGAATATCATTCAAACAAACAGGCAGAGATCCTTAAGAGTGGATTACATATTTTTCTTTGTGCAGTAAATGTTCTTCTGTCTTGCAAAAGCAATTAATAAGGTTATGGGTGCATTCTGATGAGACAACGGCAGACCAAAACCACTGTCCCATGAAATCTTACCTTCAGATACTCTGGTCTTTTGTTGGTAAATTCACACTATCACTCAGTCTGCATGCCAGAGCTCTGTTCCACAAACCTGATTGGCCTACAATGACAATGGCCTACATACATGGGTCTGCAGAAAGTCTTATGAGAAAAACAGGTGGCTCTGACTATTCCTGCACACAAGTGTTCATTTTGTCAGAATTTATTTTTTTTTTTTTTAAGGTCATTCCTATTGAAATGAATAGAATTTGTAAATGTGACCTCACCTTTAGTCTTAGTCCTGTGCCAAATGTCTTTAGTTTTTATAGTTTTTATAACCGTCCCGTTTCAGTTGACTAAAAGTCTGAGAACTAATCTCACATTTGAGTCATGCTGCATATGGATTAAACTGATAATCAAAATAATTTTACTCAAAATTACAATCGTGATGACTGCTCATTTGGGATTTATTGCACTTTCACCTATAAGCATAAATCATGCACATGGTTTATTTGACCTTATCTGGTTTCCTGATTTATTATATTATTATAAATACAAACACAAACATTATGAAAACAGGTAAAACTCAAAAGCTTCTATCAAAAGCTAAAACAGTGGCATTACTGATATTAATTCCAAAGATTCAAAATGATATTCATGTAACAACAGCAAAGAATTTTAATAGTGCGTAGGTGCATTTAGTCATAAATCAATAGATTCAGATCATATGTGCTTTTTCCACATGGTGAGAGAGACCACATGCGAATGGTTGCCACGATGAGAAGATCAAGTAAAACACACGGCAGAAAATGTAAATCTATTTAAGAGAAAAGCTCTGACAGGGGAATCCCTGACCTCTCAACCCTCTACACCAGTGGTTCTCAACCTTTTTTGGGCCAGCCCCCCTACCATTATTCAGGTACCTCACCGCCCCCATCAAATAAAAATTCTTCTAAAAAAATCTTCACAGACTATTGAAGTTAATTATTATTTTGTGTTTATAATGCGGACTGGTATTATATTACAGTAGCAGTCAATGCGTGGGGCCATTACTTTTTTAAGGATTACTTGAATTCGAGGATCCAGGAAATTGATGAAAAATGACATGACAGTGAAAAGATTAAATAGAGAGTTTAAGATGTTGGGATTTTTATTGCTAAGATGTGGTGATGTATTTGCCCCAGATCGTATAAAGACTTGATAAAAATCCTGTTTAGTTTTTTTTTTTGTTTTGAAATATACAACAGGGGCTTTTTACAGAAGAGATTTTAGTTTTGTCTTCCGTTCCTGGCAGAGTGAGCAGGTGGAGCGGCGTGTTTTTGGATTTTTTGAAAGTCAGAGCGTCGTTGTTTTCAGTCACTCCGAGAGCGCTCCACTACCGCTCTATCACGAGCACAATTAATGCAAACAGCCCATAATATAACTGCATTTTAGTAAGAATTCATGCATTAAACATAATTAGCTAGCTTGACATATATGTGGATCACTCAAATCAGAAAGAAAGTGAGGGTTATAATGATGGCTATGGAGGTTATATCTCAAGCATGTTTGTTTGTAGCATGTGGACAATCAAAACTGACTGGGTGAATTAACAGTTTATTGTACAGGTAGCTAATCTCCATTCTAAATTAATGTGCTGCTACACTGCACGCACAAGCTTGCACATAACGTACAGATCGCACAAATATAGAAACATTCAGGAGTGCAGAAAATTATCAACACTGTCCTGCGATTTATCATTTATGAGCTTTCAGTGAAAAATAATACGCTAATATTTATCTCTATACCCTGTTTTTGAGAATATATTGAATTTCCTTTTATTTCTGATATAGTGGACATGGTCATTTTTATACATGCAACTGGACGAAATGTAAACCCTCCTTTACTATATTTCATGATTTTGTGAGAATATTTCAAAGTTTGCTTACAAATGCTTAAAAGAAAACTAAGTAATAAGATGGGAAACATATGCTCCTCATTTTCAAAACAGTTACTATTTTAGTGCTGTCCGCTCATACCTCGTTAGTCCATTAAATTTCAAAGCTGCTTTTTGTCAGTGTGGTGTGCCAGCTATACTAATTAGACGAAATGTTTTTTGAGCAGCAATCAGCATGATTTCTGAAGGATCATGTGCATGAAGTGAAGTAATGGGGAAAAAAGGGAAAAAAGAAAGCAGCTCTTTCAAATTGTAGCGTAGACTACGGTTTGCTTGTTTTATTTATTTTTTTGATCAAAATAAATGCAACCTTAATGAGCAGAACGAATTTGTTTCAAAAACCATTAAAAAAATCCTTTGACCTTTTTTTCTGGTAGTGTTATGATCTATTTATAGATATTATTTGTACATCTAACCTATTTTAAAAGATGTATTTTAACCCACCTCTACCGCACCACAGTCGCCCAAACTATGTCATGGACATATTTGACGGACTTTAAATACCATTATAAGTAGTTTCTCCAAGGGGGCAACAAAAACGGCCCCGTGAATATAAATTAGGCTATCTTTATGAGGTTGAAATAACTCTTGCCATTTGGCATTCAACCAACCCAGCCAACAGCAAACACAAAGCATTCATATTAAATTTCTAACAAGGAAAAACCTATGCTGCTTAACGGTCTAACTGGTTGCTATTGTTTTAATTGGAAGTTGGCAGCTGCGCTACAGAAAGCTTGGAAATTAGAGTTTAGACGCGGAGTATTGGTGTAAACTAGCGGCGTACCTAACTACACTAATCACTGGGCGCGAGTCGCGGGACACGTTGTGTCAAAGCAACAGATCTGATTATAAGCGTGGTAGTATCTGAGCGCGAGCACTACATAAACGGAGGCGCGTTCTCTACCTGACGCGCTCGACCGCTTGCGCTACCGCCAAGTTGAAAATGGTATAGAAAGGACTTTGAGCATCAATGAGAGACGGCATTAAGATGTGCCAGACCATTTTATTTTGCAAGTTTTAGCTCATACATCTTTGGTGTAAACTCAGCTTAACCAAACGCCCCCCAAGAACACCTCAAATGGGAAAAAACTAACAATAATAATGATAAGATAAAAATAATACTTCAAATTTTACTAATAATAACAATATAAAACACACTAAGGTTTAATGAGCTGCTGGGTTCATGAATACAGGTGCATCTCAATAAATTAAAATGTCGTGGAAAACTTCAAAATTGTGAAAACTCGTGTATTAAATAAATTCAATGCACACAGACTGAAGTAGTTTAAGTCAACAAATTAGGATACTTCATAAGACCAATTAAAAAAAAAACATTTTTAGTGAATTGTTGGCCTTCTGGAAAGTATGTTAATTTACTCTACATGTACTAAGTACTTGGTAGGGGCTCCTTTTGCTTTAAATACTGCCTCAATTCAGCGTGGCATGGAGGTGATCAGTTTGTGGCATGCTGAGGTGGTATGGAAGCCCAGGTTTCTTTGACAGTGGCCTTCAGCTCATCTGCATTTTTTTGGTCTCTTGTTTCTCATTTTCCTCTTGACAATACCCCATAGATTATCTATGGGGTTCAGGTCTGGTGAGTTTGCTGGCCAGTCAAGCACACCAACACCATGGTCATTTAACCAACTTTTGGCAGTGTGGGCAGGTGCCAAATCCTGCTGGAAAATGAAATCAGCATCTTAAAAGCTGGTCAGCAGAAGGAAGCATGGAGTGCTCAAAAATTTCTTGGTAAACTGGTGCAGTAACATTGGTTTTCAAAAAACACAATGGAACAACACCAGCAGATGACATTACACCCAAAATCATCACAGACTGTGGAAACTTAACACTGGACTTCAAGCAACTTGGGCTATGAGCTTCTCCACCCTTCCTCCAGACTCTAGGACCTTGGTTTCCAAATGAAATACAAAACTTGCTCTCATCTGAAAAGAGGACTTTGGACCACTGGGCAACAGTCGTTCTTCCTTTTTTTCTTTTCTTTTCCTTTTTTTTAAGCCCAGGTAAGGACCACGTTGTTTGTGGTTCAGGGGTGGCTTAACAAGAGGAATACGAAGAACAATTTTATTCCACACTTTATCCTTCCACTCAACTTTCTGTTAACATGCTTGGATACAGCACTCTGTGAACAGCCAGCTTCTTTGGCAATGAATGTTTGTGGCTTACCCTCCTTGTGAAGGGTGTCAATGATTGTCTTCTGGACAACTGTCAGATCAGCAGTCTTCCCCATGATTGGGTAGCCTAGTGAACCAAACTGAGAGAACATTTTGAAGGCTCAGGAAACCTTTGCATGTGTTTTGAGTTGATTAGATGATTGGCATGTCACCATATTCTAATGTTGAGATAGTGAATTGGTGGGTTTTTTGTTAAATGTGAGCCAAAATAATCACAATTAAAAGAACCAAAGACTTTAAACTACTTCAGTCTGTGTGCATTGAATTGATTTAATACACAAATTTCACAATTTGAGTTGAATTACTGAAATAAATGAACTTTTCCACAACATTATAATTTATTGAGATGCACATGTACAATCAATGAACTGATTTGCTGAACTAAATGGGGAAGTTATTAGATGAGCCGCCAGCAAATGAGTATTGTTGTTTGGGCATTAGTTCCGCCCAATAGTATCATAATTATGGTTGTGCTGGTCTATACTTTCTCTCATCTTTTTTTTTTTTTTTGATGAAAACAATATAAAGAAAGTCTTGATATAGAGAGTATTATCCAGGACATCTGAGTCTCTTTTTTTTCATTAACCATCTGTTGTTGAAATAGCACAGTGCGTGTTTAAATGTCAGTTACTGTACTTTGGACCAACGTTTGGAATCAACATGAATCAAGTAACTAACACGCCTATAGGAAAAATCTTATAATGTATTGCAGAGAGAAAACACTCTAATACAATGGTCTTGCAGAGGTAAAATGCAAATAGACGTCTCGTGATGTACTGGCTATCAGGAATTTAATGATCTCCTCCATAAACGTTGCGTCTGGAAGGAAAACTCCTATAATTGCATGATGCAATAGGTCAACACAAAAAGCATTTCTGCCTTTTTATGCTATTTTTTCAATGTGTGTCTTTAAGTAAACCTTGGACAGGATGTTGATCCCCGAACGAAAAACACAGTCGCTTATTGTTTCAGTGCATATAGATTCTATATTTGTAGCCAGCCCAGTTTAATGGCAGTGTGCGACGAGTAACTCTCAACAAAGACCCTCCATCTTCAGGATGCTGGATGAGTCAGAAGGGTCTTACATTGGTGGAAATCATTGCTCTTTATTTTTTTGATTTTAAGTAACAGACTTGAGCTCAAAACACGCTACAAACCATCCACCAAACTACATCTAGTTAATACAAAAAAAAAAAAAAAAACCCACAATACTGAGTCATCTGAAAACTAATGCAGGCGGATAGATTTTGATGTCGATGTCAGGACTGCACACAAGCTCTTTAGCAGTAATGTGTCCAGAGTTGCAAAATCTGTTATTTACTTACATAGCCTAATATAAAACACTCCCTTCTTTTCCTTTGGCCTTGTTGATGTGATGCCTGTGCACACATACATGCCGAAATCCTCAGTTGAACACATGACACAACCCTCACAAAACATCCTATTACTTTTAGTAAGTGATGTTACAGTACTCTCCCATCTTTTTCACTAGCGAACTCACATTCCCCATGACAAAAGATGGACGATATGGTCTGTAGCTCCTGTTCTTTAGGCATTGTCTCCTCTGGTCCTACATGGCAAATATTTCCTCCTCAACTCCTTGTGGATTTCCAGGCTCTGGCCATAACGCACTGTCAGAGACTCATCAGCTGGTCCCTGGTGTAAACTCTGGCTCTCAGGGCCGCCTCCGCCAAGCACGATAAAAGAATTATAGCTACTAGGAAAGAACGGGCAAAGTCACATCATTCTACTGGCCAAGTAAATAATCTTTAAGAAATCCACTTTGTGGAAAAGAGAAAACAGACAGAAACTGCATCCTGCATCATATGCGATTACTGTATAAACAGCCACGGTCAACAATAGGGTGCTAGATTTTTTATTGTTTTTAGGCGGCATTTATTAGATCAAACATACTGTAAAAACGGCGATATTGTAAAATATTATTTAATTTAAAATAACAGTTTTCTATATATATATACAAACCCATTCTAAAAAAGTTTGGACACTGTACAAATTGTGAGTAAAAAAAGGGAATGGAATAATTTACAAATCTCTTAAACTTATATTTTATTCACAATAGAATATAGATATTATATCAAATGTTGAAAGTGAGACATTGAAATGTCATGCCAAATATTGGCTCATTTTGGATTTCATGAGAGATACACATTCCAAAAAAGTTGGGACAAGTAGCAATAAGAGGCCAGAAAAGTTAAATGTACATATAAGGAACAGCTGGTGGACCAATTTGCAACTTATTAGGTCAATGGCAACATGATTGGGTATAAAAAGAGCCTATCAGAGTGGCAGTGTCTCTCAGAAGTCAAGATGGCAGAGGATCACCAATTCCCCCAATGCCGCGGCGAAAAATAGTGGAGCAATATCAGAAAGGAAAAATTGCAAAGAGTTTGAAGTTAACATCATCTACAGTGCATAATATCATCAAAAGATTCAGAGAATCTGGAACAATCACTGTGCGTAAGGGTCAAGGCCGGAAAAACATACTGGATGCCCGTGATCTTCGGGACCTTAGACGGCACTGCATCACATACAGGAATGATACTGTAATGGAAATCACAACATGGGAATACTTCCAGAAAACATTGTCGGAGAACACAATCCACCGTGCCATTCGCCATCGCTGGCTAAAACTCTATAGGTCAAAAAACAAGCCATATCTAAACATGATCCAGAAACGCAGGCATTTTCTCTGGGCCAAGGCTCATTTAAAATGGACTGTGGCAAAAGTGGAAAACTGTTCTGTGGTCAGAAGAATCAAAATTTGAAATTCTTTTTGGAAACTGGGACACCATGTCATCCGGACTAAAGAGGACAAGGAAAACCCAAGGTGTTATCAGCGCTCAGTTCAGAAGCCTGCATCTCTGATGGTATGGGGTTGCATGAGTGCGTGTGGCAGGGGCAGCTTACACATCTGGAAAGGCAACATCAATGCTGAAAGGTATATCCAAGATCTAGAACAACATATGCTCCCATCCAGACGTCGTCTCTTTAAGGGAAGACCTTGCATTTTCCAACATGACAATGCCAGACCACATACTGCATCAATTACAACATCATGGCTGCGTAGAAGAAGGATCCGGGTACTGAAATGGCCAGCCTGCAGTCCAGATCTTTCACCCATAGAAAACATTTGGCGCATCATAAAGAGGAAGATGCGACAAAGAAGACCTAAGACAGTTGAGCAACTAGAAGCCTGTATTAGACAAGAATGGGACAACATTCCTATTCCTGAACTTGAGCAACTTGTCTCCTCAGTCCCCAGACGTTGGCAGACTGTTATAAAAAGAAGAGGGGATGGCACACAGTGCTAAACATGGCCTTGTCCCAACTTTTTGAGATGTGTTGATGCCATGACATTTAAAATCAACTTAATTTTCCCTTAAAATGATCAATTTTCTCAGTTTAAACATTTGATATGTCATCTATGTTGTATTCTGAATAAAATATTGAAATTTGAAACTTCCACATCATTGCATTCTGTTTTTATTCACAATTTGTACAGTGTCCCAACTTTTTTGGAATCGGGTTTGTGTGTATATATATATATAGCTTTTATTTGGTTCATCTTAGGTCAAACAGAAAGTAACAACATTTAAATATCTTTTAAAATGTAATTTATTCCTGTGATCAAAGCTGAATTTCAGCATCATTACTCCAGTCTCACATGGCACACGATCTTCAGAAATCATTATAATATTCTGATTCGCTGCTCAAAAAAAACACATTATTATGTTATAAGCAAGTTGTGTGGCTTCGTGTGCCATGTTTGTTGTTTTTTTCCTACGGAATCTTAATGAATAGAAAGTTCAAAACAACAGCATTTATTTCAAATGGAAATCCTTGGAACATCATAAAAGTCTTTTCGGTCACTTTCGATCAGTTTAATGCATCTTTGCTAAATAAAAGTATTAATTCTTACAAATGATGCCACATTCTCTTCACTGAAAATTAACTGGAAATGTAATTAAACCATGTAAAATGACCTTTAGTTCATTATTTACTTTTAAAAACATTATGACATTCTTTTTTCTTCCTCAGTATAGTGAGAAAAACAAGGCATTGCAGATTTCAGACACAATGAAAATGTTTGTCCTTTCGGTCCCACTTTATATTAAGTGGCCCTAAAACCTGTGTACTTACATAGTAACTAGAAACACAGTGTAAGTACACATTGGTGCATAGTATATACAGCTGTAATGTTTGTGTAACTACACAACCCACTGAATGGTATGTGTAAAAACAAATGTGTAACAGGACATTGGTAACAACACTTTTTTGTAATGAAAGTACAAATGTGTAACAGATCTAACAGCACTTTTTGGTAAAGAAGTGTTACACTTTATATTAAGTAAACAATTACTATGTCAACATTCTTGGTATTGCGTTTTCAAATATCCCACAAATATCGTAGTTGAGCTTGTCAAGGGATAATGGCACTGGCAGATACGTTTACTAGTTAGTTTCAAGTAAAAACATTTTTTTGTTGCAAATAACCCTGGTAGTGTCCACCCCCCAACCCCCGGAAAAAAAGGTCAGGCTCAGGATTTTTCTTTGCTTTAACCCCTGCATTTCATATCAAAGAGCTAAATAATGTGCATGCAATGTCGTGGTCAGCTAAGTCATGAGGTTACCAAAAAGGCGATTTAAAGCTGCCTTAAAACTGTGCAGGCATGTAATATATTTTATATGAGCCACATTTAAGAGCATGCCTCTGAAATGGTTTTCAAAACTGTCCAGGAGCAGCACAGCACTGTCTCTCATCTAACACACCCAGTTCAACTCTTCAGCTCATTAGTAGAGACTTTAAGAAGTGGGTCAGAAAAGGTAAAGAGTTTTGAGAAAATACGATGCGTGTCAGATCCGCGTCATGTTCAGCAGCGGCAGCTCTTAAAGAAATAGCAGCCAAAACAACCTAATAACCAGCTGCTGTGATGTATGTTCGTCAAGAATAAAAGAGGAAATCAATAACTTTGTATATAGTTTTAAGGATTCATCTACAGTATATATAATTTTGAATTTAGTGATTGATAACTTCAATTTCAATTTCTGTATATTTCTGCTGAAGGGCACAGGTATGCCTAAATATGACATTTATTATAATGGGTTTATGTGAAGTACAGGTAGGCCTAAATATGACATTTATTATAATGGGTTTATGTGAAGTTTGTTTACTGACGGTGATTAAATAGCAGTCATAAAAAAGATGCCATTAAACAATTATTAAAAATATACTGTATTTATGTTGTTTGTACATTAATCTGAAGATTTAATGTGAAATAATTGCAATATAAAAGTATATTTAAAAACTTTAATATTAGGTGGGATTAATCGCGATTAATCTCAGAAAAAAAGATTTTTCGATTGACAGCACTAATAATTTTAGGTTATTATTATTATTAAAAGTAATTGTCATCATCAATTTTCGTCATGTCTGTCTTTCTTTCTTTCTTATATATTGTTCTAATAATAAACTGAGTTTTTTAAATACTTAAATTGTATTCATTTATTAATTTGTTAGATTTTACTTGGTATTATTTTAAATTATTACATTTATTGTTATTGTTATTAATTTGTATCAAAAATGCATTAAATATTAATACAGTTTTAGGTTATTATTATTAAAAGTAATTTTCATGATCAAAAATACATTAAAATAATATTATTAATATATTGTAAGTGTTGTAATATTAACTGGAACTTGTTAATTACTGGAAAATGTAACAACTTAATCACCTGCTTCTTGTCGTGCCGTCTGAGAATGTCTACGTTTGATGCTATTCAGAGCTTTCACATAAAAACAAAATGTAACATTTCCAGGTTGCTAGTTTGAACTTTGTTTGTCTCCATAGAGCCAAGTGCAGCTTCAGTCTTTGGAGCTCAACAAGGCCGCCCAGCCTCCCTGATAAGCCCTGGT